>OZ010595.1:39037130-39222130 GCA_963932145.1 Acanthosepion lycidas | reverse complement strand
GAGGTGGCATCTTGAACAACATTACCACTTGGCGGTTAATGATAAAACGCAAAAAAAAAAAGTCTCAATGTTTACAAACAGACATTTATACAGATCAGTCGTCACGCGGGTAAACATCACAGAACCAGTCTGTGCTAAAAAAAATCTGTCACTGGAACAAACTCTTCCACCAACAATGAGATACCTGCTGACCAAAACCGGATTAACTCCAACATTGGAACTGGGGAATTATGTCAAATCAACTATTAACAAGAAAGCGAACGAAATGGTTTCGTGAAGAATATAAAGAAGTTATGGTATAGTCGAAAATCCAAAAAAGAACATCACGGATCAGGCATACCAAATAGTGAGAGATATGGTAGGAGCTAAAATCAGACGCTATCTCAACACAAATATGCTTTCCAGTATCCGCAGGGATATCATGCAAAATAAATGAAATCTCAAATACAGAAATAGATAGGATAAAACTAAATATAAAATCCAAGTACAGTGAAACATAACGAAAACAAAAATGAGGCAAGAGTGGAACTAGATAATATGATAGAAAATGAGATACAAACTAAAATAAATGAGATACGAAATAATGATATCTGAGAAAATAAAACGAAATAATCTAGCTACGACATAAACAATTGCACTTATTTAGATTCTGTCATTGATGAAGATGAATCAAACGACATTAGAGCAGAATTTCTTGTAAATAACAGAGTTGAAATCACTGAAGCGAAAACCACATCATTCAAATAATCAGCAAACTAACTCGCACACAAATGTCAGAAGGAAACCAGCTTCCAGAAATTCATATGACAAAGTCCGATAAACATACTGTGCAAAAATATAACATTATTAACTGACATACCACAAGAAAACATTACAGAAATAAATAATATATATGCAATACATTGAACAACAAGAGAAAAACTTAATGTCACGATAGATAAAAAATTAAACAGGTAACTTGGAAAATAAAATTAAAGCGTAAAATTGAGGAATCAGATGTGAGTTAACGATATCAGATAAGATTAAAAAATCCAAATTTTTTAATACGGGGAAAAAGATCAAGCGGAAATATAATATTAAAGCAGTAAATGAAAGAAATTCCAGCAATTAAGGAAACACTTAAACAGAAACTGCGATTAAAGGCATAGAAAACAATACGATATGAAAAGCGTTCTCGGTTCTACTGACAAAATAATATGTTCCAAACGGACTTCAAGAAGTTTTACAGGGAAACTGAAAAAATAGCAACACATATATAGAAGTCAAAAAGTCACTATCTATTCAAGAAGTGCAAAGATTGTGGGAGAATATTTGGAGCAACCCAAAGGAATATAATCCCAGTGCAGACTATAAGAAAGAATGAAGGATAACCTATACAAGAAAAGACAAATAAGAATAATGTTAGGCACACTCTACCAGAACCCTCAATATAGAAATCCCCAGTTACCCAACTTTGGTTCCTCGGGATTTTTGTATCATCTGTCATCAATCCACAAAACCCTTACTCAAACTTTATCCGCAAAACGGGTGAAACAGATGATCCCAAAAATTATAGGCCAATAACTTGTCACTGCATCACATATAAATTATTCACGTCTCTCCTGACGAACTGCTCTCTTTTCTCGATGAAAACAACATTCTTCCTCTGGAACCGAAGGGATGTCATAGAGGTTAATATGGTTGCAGAGATCAACTGCTAATAAATAAAATAATCCTGGAAGATTGCATGAAAAAGGTAGCAATCTCAGCACAGATTAGATATTAGGTTGGTGCAAAAATAATGACGTAATAATGTCGTTTGTTGACGTATTTATTAACGTCAAAAAACGACATTATTACGCCATTATTTTTGCACCAACCTAATAGATTACCGTAAAGCCTTTGGTAGTGTGCCACATTCTTGTATCCTTAAGGCTTTGGAAATGTACAAAGTCCCCTCGGTGATAGTAAATTTTCTTAAATACAGAAAACCCTATTATATCTAAATCATACCAAAGGTACAGCCACTTCCAATTGTTTGAATATCCGACGAGGAATATTTCAAGGAGATTTCCTGTCACCTCTTCTGTTCAGTCTGTCCTTAATCTCACTTTTGCCTGAATTAAACAGTAATAACTACGGATACCAAGTAAAAAAAAAAGATGCTAGATCACCTACTTATTCTACATGGATTCTACAAGATACTGTAAAATATTTCAGTCATAACACCGGATTTCGACCTAAATAAATTTGCAAAAGTAACATTCAAGAAAGGGAGAATTGCGGAAACAATAGATCTAGATTTTGCCACAAAACTTTGGGAACTAGAACAAGTTGAATCTTTACGACATTTTTGAGATATGGTATTGTAATTATTTACACTATATACAATGCGCGGACTGGTAACCTCATCTTTGTTGCCATATTCACGAAGTTTCTTTCCGTTGTACGCTCCAGCATTTTTCAGGTGATTGGATGTTCGAACCGAATCATTTATTTCATTCACCGAGGTAGATTTTTCTCGTTCCACGTGCCATGCTCCTTCCGGATATCTCAGTATCAGTTATTTCCCTTTAACTCAACTCTCCAAGTTTTTGTTCACCTCTGCTGTAGCCAGGTATTGAACTAGCAACTCTTTGGCTCGAGTCTCTGGATTTCTTCAACAAACGCTTTTATCCACTGGGCTATGACTTTTTGGGACTTATAAACACTAATGTCTCAGAGTTTATTTTTTACCAGTGCTCATATTATAATTTGTTGTTATCATTGTTTTCTCTAGCATTCCGTATTACTGGTTCCCATATTATTTTCATGTCTATGCTTGGCCGACTGAGGATTTTTGTGGTCTAGCATATGCACTGATTCCTTAAGTTTTCGTATTTTTCAGTGATCTCTGTTTGTTACTTCAAGCTCACCCCATAGGGGTGGTGATCTCCCTTTCCCCACCATATATGGTCGGCCACGTAGTCTTATCTTAAGGGGACAGCCTGTTTATATTTCTTGCCAAAGTTGCATGGGATGGTCTACACACAGTCCTTAAGCACATGTTCTCCTCTATGGGAAGTCTTCTATAGAGGAGAAAATGATTAAGGAATTTGTGTACAAAGATGGGGATAACAGTCTGAACACTGTAAATAGTATAAATAAGAAGCCTATAAATACCTATGGGTCAGCAATAGAGATGGAATACAGCATATCCAAATGAAGTAGAAAGTCAGAAAAGAATACTCCAGGAGTGCGTATCTGGTGTTATATAACGAGTTGAATTCATAAAACAGAATATCAGCCATAAACAACTTGGTTGCCCCTGTGGGGAAATACAGTCATAGCTGACATTAAGCGAATGAATCTCAAAACGAGGAAGCTGATGTTGATTACATATGGTTGTTCACATTTGAATCAGGCAGATGATTAGTTCAACTAGGACTTTCTTGCAAAACCGCAACAAACGATCTTCAAAGATAACTGGAAACTACAGGAAACTTGATGATTATCTGTGTTATAGATCATGAAAGAAATAAGAAACAATTCAGTAACAAAGGAAGCCAGCAAATTCAAAAGAAAATTTTCAGTGTGTGAAGAGGCGCAAATAAACCTTTATACACCTAGTAAAAAAGAAAGCAAATGCAAAAATAATAGGAAGATAAGCATTTCATGGTCAATACTCTGCTCGTACCAAACACGCTGATATAGACAAACCCAGTCATTGGTTATGTAGTGGAGGGTTAGAAGCTAAAACCGGATGTTTTATTCTTGCTGCACGGGACTAATGGTTGCAATAAATTACCAAGCATAAATATTGAAAAATTGCGTTCACGGAAAAGCAGATTCCATGATAAATATCCAGAAACAACTAACCATCTTTTATAAGGTTGTACTGAATATAAAACCCAACATGATAAAGCGGGGCAATATTTGCACTGGAAATTCTGCAACTTTTACGGAATGGAAACTGAAAGAAACTGGTATGAACATCACCCAGAGATAAGGATATGCAACAATTTTGTGGGACTTTGGAATACACAGAGACAGAACGATCAAAGCTAATTAGTTCTTATTGATGTGGAAATCCCTGCACATTGTAATAGTGGAAATTTAAAAAAATGTGCCGCATAAGGAGAGCAATAATCAATAAGTAAGTTATACTTGGAGCGTTCGGGTTTTGATAGAGTCATTGAAGAGATTTCTGATAGCCCATGACATAAAGAAATACAAAAAAAAAACTGTACCCACAAGTAAGCTCACACATTACAAAGTGCTCTATCTATGTGTACGATGTTAGGGATTATTTATTTATTTATATTTATTTTTTATAAAAATGATCATAGGAAAATGTCATGAAGCCATTTCTGACCTTAGGTCTTTCGTTATACACCAGAAATTAAAGGAAATAAAAATAATAATAATAATAATAATAATAATAATAATGATAAAAATTGTATTTTCTTTCAAAAAACTTAATATTTCGAAAGTTTTTATTCACCTTTTAAACAGTACTTAACCCCACATAATTTTATTTCTTTTAATATTACACAAAAATGGCTTTACAATATTTTAACGGTGAAAATATTTGTATTTGATTTGAACACTTTTGCGAATGGTTTAAGAGGTGTGAAAATTGAGTAAAAAGAAATATTTTACTATCAGTTATGAAATATCAATTTCCTTTCTTTTGTGGTGGGGGGGGTTCTGAGTGAAGCTTAAGTAACAAACAGATTGAACAAAAATAATAGACTGGAAGAAAACTGATAAACTCTCCAAATATAACGATTTGAAAATAGTTGAAAAGAATGTGGAATTTAAATACAAGCATTATTTTAGTAGTCGTGGGGACATTGGGAATGCTTAAAAGAATATTGATACACACATTAAGAAAATCCTAGGAAACTCATCTTTATTTGAAATACAAATGATTATGCTAATGACTATTGTTCTTCTAAGAAAGATTAGTTAAAAAACTGCATTTACCTTACATCACAGGTGAAACATTTGGTAAATGACTGTATCAAAATAAATCATCTTCCATATCTATAATAATAAAAGGTGAAAAATGGTGGCAAAATACGTTAACGACCGAAAATAACGGCCTTCATTAGGTGCATGTCGATCCTGATAAGCTTATGGGAATTTCAAACTGGACACAAACCAACAAATCTACGTAGGAAAATCCTGATTGTAGAACTTGGAGTCTAAATGAGCAAAGAAATTGAAAAGAACTATAAGATTCAAAGAACAAATACCAGAATATATTGAACAATCCTGAAGAAAAAAGACAATAACACCTCAGCAAACAACTGTATATTGATTACGTACTTACTTCTGCCTTGGAAATACTGCCTGGACAAAGGAGACTTTTAACTCTATGGAAATAGATGACTACGACGAAAAGTACAGAGAATGGTACAGAAAAGACCAAAGAATACATTCATCAGATATTTCTGAATGAATTTTTCTCATGGCGCAATAGATAGCAGTGAAGTTGATTAGCTATAGAAAGTCATACATTCATACTATCCAGAATTGTCTAAAATAATTGAAAATTAACAGAGTCGCGGTAATTTTCATAGCTATGGATTTCATGGCTGAATGAGATAACTGAGCTATCAAAAAAGGTGTCTTTCAATGAAATTCCTTGTATCTGTCTTGTTATGTGTGTGATACCAGTGGATATAATCTTTGGAAATTGGAAAAGATGATACAAGATCATGGACAGAAGTTCACAAATCTATGGATATGTATAATATCAAATTGTTCTCAAAGAACTAAAAAGAAATGGAAGCATTGATTAAAAGAGGTATGTTAGAGTTTGCCTTAAATCGTTAATAAGAAATAGACAAAACTCGTGATGCATAATTTAAATGCCAGATAATAAACGATTTTCGTCATTAACCGCAAACGATCATTGTAAATATCATTTAAGTCAATAAGCAGAAGGAAATGAAAAAAAAAACAACAACAAAAAAACAAATAAGAATAACCAAAGAGAATAAGAAAAATATTAGAAACAAAATCAACAGTAGAAATTATAAGATAAATTTAATAAAAAGTTATTAGTAGCAGAAGAAACGAAGAAGCAATGGACTGATTGATTATAAAGTTAACGATAATACACCATGTTCAATATCTATCTCTCTCTCTCTCTCTCTCTCTCTCTCTCTATATATATATATATATATATATATATATATATATATATATATGTAAAAATACAGAAAGAAAGAAGCAAGAGAACTTAATAACATCGAAAATAGAGTTGATGCCGTTAAAACAGAATTTTCAAAGTAGAAATTCACCAGGAAATTGACGGAGGTTTAAAACGCAGACGTTAAAAACGTGCAATAATTGACGAAACTTGAAACCGCCGCAAAATCACTAGAATCGAGATAGAATTATGGAGGATTTGAGGGAGGGCTAAAATATTCAGGCTGTGGCAGAGACATAGTGTCTCCAAAGCTTATATATATGTGTGTATGCGTGCATACAGTATAAAATATTAATAAACACAGCGAAAGATCTGCATCCAAAAAATCACAATTAGATTTACTGATAAAATCAACGCCTATATCGTACTAAGCAATAAAGAGTCCGAATGAAAACATAGAACCATCTTAAATGAATATGTAAAATGGAACAATTACGCAAAAAGACACATTTATTGTCAATGAAATACACGGGAAATTGTTCAGTTGGTAAATATGAGTTGAGAGTGACTTCTGTGTTTGATAAACATTTAAATGAATTTTAATGCAATTTACACAATGAATGAGAAGACCGAACTCTCACTTGTATAAAAGAACAAATTCAAAGCAAAAAGAATTTTTTCATTTTCAGAGCCAATAAGTGTAAACATTTAGAGAATAACAAACTTTGCTTTTCATATTAGCTTGTTGACTCATGTTACCAGACTTTGGCTTAGGTAAACCTTTTTAGCCTTACGCAGCAAAATGGCTGAAGCGACAAATCCTTTTTCTGGCATACAGCTATTTGATAGATATCACAGCAAGAGACAAGATAAATCTCCAAACATCTCACCAGTCAAAAGTATGTAAAACAAAGAAAAAAAGAAGCCCATTTTAAAATCAATCAGTAAAAATATTAGTTGAAAACTGTTTACTTGCTTTGAATTTTTATCAACTTCTGCTGTTTTCAATTAGTGTGGGGTATATTGATCAAAACAGAGCCACGCATTTCTGCGTTGCCGGTGTTATAGTCATTAGGGAAAAGTGAGCATTTTCAATTGGGTCTACAGTCATTCGTCGTCAGGGAATAATAACAATAATCATAGTAATAATAATAATCTGGCTACTTGTAAATCGTTTAGTCACAACTTATTTGGAGATTAGATTTTGAACAGGGAATTTCTCCTTCATGAATGGACACACGATATTTTTACATTATCCAAGCAGATTAAAAAGTAACTTTTAAATTAAAAAGGCGCGAAATTATATCTTACCAGCAAAAAGAATTTATATTGACATTTCCAAGCATCATTCAGTTTGTCGATTATTATTCTGTGTGTAGTGCTAGGGCTTTCTGATATTAATAAAGTTTTAAACCAATATTTGCATTCGTACAGATTTTCAGATGATGTCCTTGGTAAAGTCATATAAACTGTAAAGCTTGCATCTACATTTGAACACAAACACTTTAAATGCCCTATGTTATCGTAGCTAAACAACTGACCATCGAGGAGATACATTAAATTGTGGAAATTGCATTATGATCGACATCTTTGTTTAGATTTTCGTGTTTTGACAGTATTTTTCTCTCACCGGTATTATTAAAGGTCAGTTGAATGGCTCATATATTTTACGGGCATTTTCTTTGGTAAAAGTAGCTTCTTAAAAATCCAATGATGTTTTTCTATTGTATGTTTGGTTTGATGGGAGCTAGTAAGTGTCCATTTTTAAGGAAACAAATTGTCATAACCCATATATATTGTGCTATGCAAGTTAATTCGTATTTTCTTCAATTTCTCACGGGGTTTCGTCTTATTCTTCTCCACTTATACCACACTGGACATCATAACAATCATAACAAAAATTGTATTTCGCAAAAATCCGTTAGTCATGGTAGTTCTTGAAGATAAGGCAAACAGTGTTTTAAAGTATCAAGAGATAGTACTTTAAAAACTAATAATAATAATAATAACAATTTAAATATAGGTAAAAACATATTCATACCTCATGGCAAAAACAAGTAAAACAGACGACGCGAAAAATTATAGGACGATAACATGTCTCTCCACAATGTATAAGTTGATCACGTCTGTCCTGACGAACCGTACTTATTCCTTTTTCGAAACAAACATCATTCTTCCCCTGGAACAGAAGGGATGCAGGAGAGGTTCATATGGCTGCAAAGATCAACTACTGATAAATAAAATGATCTTGGAAAATTTCAGGAGACGACGTAGAAATCTTAGCGCAGCGTGGTTTGTTTATCATAAAGCCTTTGATAGTGTTCCACATTCTTGGATACTTAAGACTTTGGAAATGTACAAAATCTCCTCTGTGGTATTAAATTTCATTAAGCACAGCATGGGAATGTGGAACACCAAACTATACCCTAATCACATCAGAGGCACTGCCATATCCAACCGTCTACATATCCGACGTGGAATCTTTCAAGGAGACTTTCTTTCAACCCTTCTGTTTTGTTTGTCCTTAATCACCCTTACGCATGAACTGAACAACAGTAGCTATGGTTACAGAATAAATAAGAATATATTCAATCATCTACTCTACATGGATGATCTCAAAATCTTTGTCAAAGACGACAATGAGTGTAAGGGCCTCCTCAATATTTTAAAATGCTTCAGTGACGACATAGGTATGGACTTCGGATTAGATAAATGTGCAAAGTTAACATTCAAGAAAGGTAGGATTACAGAAACACCCTTAATAGATTTAGATTTTGTCAAAGATTAGTTAACTGGAACATGATGAAGCCTATAAATACCTAGGAATTAGCGAAGGAGATGGCATACAACACCCCTAAATGAAAGAGAAGGTAAGAAAGTGTACGTCTGGTACTAAATACCGAGATAAACTCAAAAAACAGAATATCAGCCATAAACATCTTAGCTGTTACCGTGGGGAAATACAGCTTTAATGTCCTTAACTGGATCATAGCTGAGATTAAGCGAATGGATGCCAAAACGAGAAAGCTTTTCACTTGCTACTGCATGCATCATCCCATAGTTGATGTTGATCGTCTGTATGTTCCCATATCCGAAGGAGGCAGAGAACTATAACTGTTCTACAAAACTACAACAATTGGCCTCCAAAGATACCTGGAAACTACAGAAGACTAGATGATGATATGTGTCAAAGAACATGAAAGTAGTAAGCGTGTTTCTCCGTAATAAAGGAAGCCAACAAGTACAAAATGGAATTTCAAATGGGCGCAGAAATACAAGTAAAGCACAGTAGAAGCTGCAAAATACTTAAAAAAGAGAGCAAAGACAAATGCAACCGACCAGATACAGAAAAATGGCAAGATAAACCGCTTCAGGGCCAATACTCTGCGCGTACCAAACAAGCTGACGTAGACAAAACCCATACCCATCAGTGGCTACGTAGTGCAGGGTTGAAAACGGAAACTGAAGTTTTTATCCTTGCTGCACAGGACCAATGCAGCTTGTTAACTAGGAATAATGAAGCACATATACTAAAATATTGTGTCAGCCCAAAATACAGATTCTGTGATAAATATCCAGAAACGATTGATCATCTTGTATCAGGTTGCACGATATTGGCACCCACTGAGTATAAAACCCGGCTTGACAGAGAGGGCCAATATCTGCACTGGAAAATTTGCAACTTCTATGGGAAGGAAACTGAAAGAAACTGGTATGAACAACACCCAGATCCGTTTACGGAGATAGAACCTGTTACAATTCTATGGGACTACCCAGTACACACTGACAAAACAGTCAAAGCCAACCGCCCATATATTGTTATTAAAGACCACAAGCAAAAAAAGGGCCTCCTTATAGATATGGCAGTCCCTGCAGGCTGCAATGTATCTTTGAAGATATTCAAAAAGCTGTCAAAATACAAGGATCTTGAAATCGAAATCTCAAAAATATGACATTGGCTGGAAAATATTCCAGTAGACTAATTGAAGGGATTCCTGGAAGGCCATGCCTCAAAGAAATACAAACAATTGTTCTCACAAGTACAACCCACAATTTACGAAGGGCTTTATCTATGTAAAATATTTTTCTTTTTGTCAGTGAAAAGTGTCATGATGTCATTTCTAACCTTAGGTCTCTGGGTGGGACCTGGAAAGAAATGTGTACACGCCAGAAATCAAACGAAACAACAACAACAACAATAACAACAACAACAACAACAACAACAACAACAACAACAACAACAACAACAACAACAATAATAATAATAATAATAATAATAATAAATCCAGTTATCCATCAGGTCTTTTGAAAAGTGAATAGGATCTCATGAAACTAAGTTTAGAGACATTCAACACCTAAGTGGACAAATATATTATTTTTACTATTTTTTATTTTATTATGTCTCATATATATTATCACTGTAAACATTCCGTTCGTATTTCATTTCATTAATGATCTACTTTTCAGGGGAATCAATCAAGCCCCCTTTTTCTTTATATATATTACTTTTAAACTGTTCAAGAATATTATTCTTGTGCTTCGGAACATCTTAAATGCTCACACAATGTTGACAATTTGAAATGCATTGTGTGTCGTTAAACAAATGATTATTAATATAAAAAGGACAGTCCGTATAAAATAAGGATTACTGAAATTTATTAATAATCTTTTGGGGCTTCTTTATAGCCATTGTTTTCAATTTCGATTTGCCAAAATAATAACGTCCTTTGCAAGCGTCAACAGCGGTGCTAGTATCAAAAAACAAGTCTTGGTTTCTAAGTTTTAATCTAGTAGCCTTGTGCCTGTAGTATACATATTAGTTTACCAGTAAATAATATATATTTAGTACGAGTCACTAGTTGGAAATATTAGAATGAGGTTCTGTCGGACTTATACCAGAATTGAAAAACATTGCAAATCATCATAGACTAGCAATACAAATCAGATTGTATCCACGGTGAATGTATCACATCTAGAAATTGTAGATATTATGAGCAAAAAAGTAGACAAATTTTAATTTTAAGAGACATTGATATTACCACGAACTCGTTGGACTTCAACATTAGATATGGGTAACTTTTTCTATCAAACGCATTATAACATCAACTAAAGCTGTGGCTTATAATAACAAATATTACGACAATATCGTACTCAACGTTTATTATAAAATATATGGCCCAAATGAAATATTTATCACATTTCAAGCCATATAAATTTTTACAAGTTTAATATTTTTTTATTTAGACAGTCTAATAACGTAGGCTAAATAAAGGCTCCAGTTCAAAATTTCCTGAAAGTTACTTGGATCAACGGACACCCGAAGAAGGTTGGGGGACACATCGGCCGAAACGTTGTGATAATATTAGTCCGTAAATAAATAATGTAAATTATAACTCCTCATTCCACACCCACAAAATATCACCAAGACATTTGGTTTAAAATCTAAAATAGAAAATGATTATAGTCAAAGAAACTCGATTCAAACTTGTTCCAGTACCAACTAAGGATCCTAGTTTGGAATATTTCAAATTGCAAGTTTATGTATATATAGTTTATGTTTATAGCTTCTAATTCTTTAAATCTATATATATTGATTCCTGATTTCAAAGAGATACAGTCAAATACAGATTACTTGAAGAAAATATGAAAACATAATGACCGAGTAAGTATTCATTGCCGCGAACATTATCTTATTGATGGTCTTAAATTTCCAATAGATCAAGTTAATACACGTCTGCGCAAACTGCACGCTTTTGGCAAACGTCTGAGCTTGAAGATTTCGACGTCACAGTGACTCAACGTTTTATCTGGAATTGCCATCTTTGTTTTTATAGTCTCTCGCAGCATCTTCGATTCCTGGACTCACATGAGCACTTTGTCAGCTCAGAACATCAGAAGGAAAGAAGAAAAGGCAGAGAAAAAAGGGCGTTTATCGATTAATGTTATCGGAGAATTCAAATCAAGGTTAATCTTTAAGATAAAGCAAGTCTGGGTAGGTCAGTGTTATCGACCAATGCTTAGACAACTGGGAATTCGGCCAATCAGAATAAAGAACGGAATCGTAGTCAACTGAATACGAGCTCAGGAAAATCGGAATAGAGACGACTGGCCAGCATGAAGGAACTAACTTCAGAAAGTTGAATTTGTAAGCAGAAGAGGAGAAGATCAAAGAACAACAGATTACTTAGAGAGGAGGGAGAGAAACAGGCGAGAGATATATAGAGAGAAACAATAATTGAAAAAATAGTAAAGGAAGATAGTGATGAAGGAAGGAGGAGGAAACAGATGCCATATTATAGCAAGAAATTGTCGGAAATTTATATGAATATACATGGGTTTAGCAGAGGATAATTACAAATCTAATTAAAAAAGACCAGTGCAGTTATTTCTCGAGTTAAAGAAATCATGTAATATTATTCACTTTAATGTAATTTTCAAAAGATACAACGCCAAACTATTACTGCAAACTATTAGCGTAATCTTACTAATTTTTTATAGAAAAATTCTACACAGACCTCTACTGTAGTACAATATTTAGCAAGCATGTCTTGCAAATTTATTCGTTAGTTTACTGATCTTGATCACTCCTCAGTATCTCACTTCATATATTTTAACCTAGACTAAACGAAGCTGCGGAAAAACATATAAAGTTTTACTTTTATGTACTGTTTTGATATTATGAAGTTTTGTTTTACAATCCTTCTTATCCACACCCACAAAATACCACCAAGACATTTGGTTTCATCGTACTACTTCAGATTTTGAACATACGAGTCCGTTGTTTTTTTTGAGTCCCTTGTTTTTTTTGAATCCCTTGTTCTTGTTGAATCCCTTGTTCTTTTTGAATCCCTTGTTTTTTTTAATCCCTTGTCTTTTTTTGAGTCCCTTGTTTTTTCTTTTTGAATCCCTTGTTTTTTTTTTTACTCCCTTGTTTTTTTTTGAGTCCCTTGATTTTTTAGAATTAATTATTTTGAAATCAATATCCTAAACTAAAAATCCTTCAATGCGCGTAATATATAACAGGAATTTAACATTTCAATGGTGATACATAATTGATGAGGAATAGAAACACTTCCGGCTTTACCATGAAGCCTTTCTAAGAAAAATAATCTTTAGTCATTCGGTCAGATTTTGGGAATTGGGTTGAACCGAGATTGTACTCAGTATAAGTTTACTTATACTTTCAAAAACATCGTCATATTTTGTTAATTCATTGATATTTTTATTTAAGTATAACTCGGCTTCTTAAATTTCTTGTAACTGTTCTCGATTGTGATACTGAAGTAATTGTCATCTGGTGTCGCCAGTGTAAGTGAAATAAATTTAGTACGTCAATATGTACAAACATTAAACACAATAAAAATAAATTGCCTTTCTGTGTAATTATGTAAAATTAAGAACATCCAAAATTCAGAACAGACATTACATATCAGCAACTTTAATATATACTGTTATTTGTAATTTCCCTGATTATGAATACACATAGAATAACAAGTAATTGGAAAAATGCTTGAAAGGACTTTTCTTAATTGCAAGTATACGCGCGAGCGCACGCACGCAATACACACAAAAGCACACACGTGAATATGAAATCGATCATAAACGAAAATGACATGTTCATCATTAATTAATGATAGCTAAGTATCGGAAGCTTACGAAGGATTGAAATTCAGTTCAAATATATATATATATATATATATATATATATATATATATATATATATATATATATATATATATATATATCATCGATTATTACACAGAACTAGAAGGAAATCACGTCTTCAACTAAATGACATTCAACAATGAAAGAATTAAGATATTTAAAGTTTGGAACGAATAATTTCAGATGCGTTTGTATTTTTTACGCTATTTTGCATCCATTACAAGACCAGATATCTAATCAGGGTTACTGAATGAGGTTGAGTTATGGACGCAAGAATTATGGATCATAATGATTTATAGTTTTAGATAACGTTTGACCCTAGACTTTATGAGGTTAAGATTGTAGTAATCTGGGAAGCGTCATCATGAGGGTATGTTTCACGAAACAAGTTCTTGAAGAGAAACTGTCCGAATACAACTTACTTTTTACTAATGGAATACAAAAAGAGTGTGTGATTATACATGGCATGGTGGATTTTAGCTATAAAGGTCTGAACTGGTGAAACTAGGCAATGTAGCCCATCAAAATACTTTCCATGAAAAAAAACGACCATCCGACTGTTGGAAAATGGTTGTAGGTAGAAAATAATGAATCACCTACAATACGGCGTAAAAACTTATGAAAACATTCGAGGCTGGAAATAGAGAAGACTGGACATTTCCAACCCTGGCATGGCTGAAATACTTCATATTTTCCCTGATCTGACTCTTGTATAAATGCATCAGGTGGAATCGGGTACATTTTAGATCGGCATAAAGAGCCGACAAAGTAGCCTCTTTGAGAGTACAAGCACTCATCTTGACTGGTGAGCATTCAGGGTCAGTTCAGTGATAATGAAAAGTTACTACCTTTATTATTGGGATATTGATAGTTACAAGCCAGTTTCTTTTTATTTCATAGATCAGATGAGAGGTCAGCCAAGCTCTAGTTATTTAAGTTTTTGGAAGTACATCTATAAACTGCGGTATCATCCGCATAAATATTTACAAGCAATCTGGGAATATTCTTAGTCAGCTCGTTAGTATAAACTGAAATTTGGCCATGTAGGATGCCTGCATTAATTTCATGGGCTTCACAAACCTGACAATTGACAACTACTTTCAAAGACCTACCTGATGGGAAGTGCTTCATGATTGCAACGACTCTTCCAGAAATTCCATAAATGGAGAGTTTGTAGTGATTATTTAATTTCGAAATGTTTTCAAGATAAACGTGGATAACTGTAGACATACAATGTTATTCTCACGACAGACCAATGATTAATATTAATCTTGCAAAATAGAAAGCGATATTGACTTGCTGGAAAATACTTGTATGAATTGTGATCTGTACTACTCTTTTTGTTCAGGAACTTAAAAGCACTGCCAGCCTTTATCTTGGCATCTTCTCCATCTTGGAAGGGACTTACATTACTGTCCGAAAACATTTCTCGAACTCTCCACGTTGTCAGCTAAGTTGTGTTAGTTGACTATTTCTATGAAAAAACAAAAAAACAAAAACTCTCAATAAGTCATTGTAGATCTACATTCACCACTATTTCTTCATCAAAATTGCATGCATTTAATAATATACTTAAATCTGGGAGTTTTGTGTTATTTTCTTGCTTTTCTTGCTTCAATGTCATGTCACTTATTATCCTCTTAGATTTCGCCACATCTCTTTTTGTTACATATTAAAGATAGTATTATTATCGTTCTTGTCCTCTTAATGTCTTCATTTTCCTTTTTATCTCTTTATGTTGAAGCTATGAAATCTGAGTTTGATCCATGTAAGAAACGGAAAAACGGCACAAAGGTGAATTCAACGAGTGAGTAGGAAATGATATGAAATATCCTTAAGTGATGAAAGCAAAAAAACAAAAGACTTGTACCCCTGCAGATTGAGTAAAATTCCAAGGAGAGTAATAAATGCAAGAATGGAAACTTGAAGCAAACCGAGGGGCACAACTGTTGAAATTTTGTGAGCAAGGCAATGAAGAATTGGTTACTGGTAGGAGGCACAAAATAATCTCTTAAACTTTTCACACACACACATACACATATACATATATACATACATATATATATATATATATATATATATATATATATATATATATATATATATAATAGATAGGAAAATACAATATTTATAAGGCATTTTTTAAAAGCAAAAGCTAAAATAAAAACAACCGGTTCCTCCCAGGACTTATCAAGTTTATTTATTCTGGGAATTTAAAAAAGCCTGTAAATTAATTTTTAATTAACGAATGTAATCGAATGGGGAGAAAAAAATCATGAATTTCAAGAAACTAAAGTCCAATAATATTCAGACCCAGCAAGCATTCCCTCTAGGAAACGCTGGGACGTCCTCCCTATGTAGTCGTGTCCACAACTACACTTGTATTGGTAAATCACTGAATTAACATGATGGGGAGGGAGGGAGGACGTCCTTACGATTGGAAGAGAAAGCAGGACGGGTAACAAATATTACCCTAACATTCGCCGAAAAATAACAACTATTGATTAAACGTAAAATACGTTTCGATAAACTCTCACCTTCTGTACCAATATAGGGAAGACGCAAATAAACTGGATCAGCTAATTGAGGCTTCACCCTATGGAATTTACTGATGACGTCTTGAATAACAGAGTCTAAAACATCCAACGGATATCCGTTTTTTGATAGTGTCATTCTAACATTCTAAGTCAATTTCCCCGCAGAGAAGACCCTCCGAACATAACTTAAGTGCCCTGTGAATTAAGGCATTAATTAAATTAATCTTAAGTTGTCTGGGACAAAAAGAGTCCCAACGTGTATAAAGTCCCGAGAAAGTGGCCTTCCTAAATACAGAAGTCTCAAACTTGTCAATAATCTTATGGACAAGAACATCCAAAAAGGAAAGACAAGAACTGGACTCCTTTTCTACGGTGAACTTAAGAGGAGGATGGACAGGGTTTAATTTGGTGAGAAATTTGTCGGCTTCGGCCTCAGTATTTAAGAGGCAGAAGATATCATCCACATAACGATGATACATAAGAGGGTGACCAATACAAGTAAATAAAGAAGCCTCGTGAAAACCGACAAAAATATTCGCCAATGATGGACCCAAAGGCGAACTCATAGCTACCCCGTCGATCTGCCGATACATAATATTATTAAAACTAAATTCGACAGACGCAGTGGCAAACATCATAACCTCAACAAATACACCCCCAGGAAAATTTTATGTAATCAGGTTAAGTAATAATCAGGTTAAAATTATTTTTAAAATTTTTAATTACCCGGCGGTGTTGTTCTCCCCATTTTGACTCTGATGAAGAAACAGAGGACCCAGCATAAGAATGGGCATAACTATTGAGTTTAGCCTTAAGATCGCTAAAAGATTCGACAGAGTGAGGGACAAGTCTACAAACCTGTGCATATACAACCTCAAACTCCGAAAAATTTTCTCACGGTCAGGCATTGAAAACGGAACATAAAAATCCAAACCATGAGCCAAGATCCGAGTCTCTAAATTGGAAGGTTCATAAGATGAATAATTAAAGATAATTCCTTCCCCAGTTGGTTCATCACTGCATCCAAACCGTTTAAGTAATTTAATTTTGTCTGCATAGAAAAAAAATATGAATTCATAATTTTTTTTCTCCCCATTCGATTACATTCGTTAATTAAAAATTAATTTATCCGCTTTTTTAAATTCCCAGAATAAATAAACTTGATAAGCCCTGGTTGTTTTTATTTTAGCTTTTGCTTTTAAAAAATGCCTTATAAATATTGTCTTTTCCTATCTATTATTAAATTCTGTACCACGAAAAACTTATTTAATATATATATATATATATATATATATATATATATATATATATATATATATATATATATGTGTGTGTGTGTGTGTGTGTGTGTGTGTGTGTGGTTGTGTGTGTATTAAAAATTGAGTTGCATAATGAAATCTCACCATACTGATTAAGTTATTGTAAATATTACAAGAAACAAAGATTTTTAAAGTGAAATCAACATGATATATTTCTCATATTAGCATGGTCTGAAATTTTAACAATTAATTAATACTAATTCTATTGTGAAAACATTGATTTGCATAATAAACCTGAGAGTATAATGTAACGTCAAGTAATCGGTATAAAACTAGTTCCAATACTTTAAAACACAGATGAAACAAGCAGAGTTGATTGAAATTACCTGGCATCAACAGCTGCACTTCTTTTACATATAGTACGCTGATTTGTATACTCACATATTTAATTTTATGTATGTATTGAGACATATAAAACTTGAAATGTTCTCATGATGTTAAAAGTAAATCTTACTTTCACTTATAATGGTTAATTTATATTTGTGCATAGGCATGTTCATATCAAGTATGTGTAACTTTCTTAAAACACCTGCGTGATACGTGCGAAAGGCCGTTTACATATTTGTCACTTTGATTCGACCCTATATAAATAAATAAATATACACAGGTATTTACGTCATCATCGTAACAGAGAAAAAAGAAAACTGTATTTAAGTTGGATGAATGAATAATTGAAACATTCTGTCTATCATACATTTCGTTTGATTACAGACTGCTTCTCTTCAATTTTATAACATTTTCAAGCAGGACTGCGTGTTACTTTTTTCTTGATCCCCCATTGATCGCCATTATCTTTCCCTTTGAGTATTATCTTTAAATTCCCTTGAGGCTCGTACAAGTTTTGAGGTTATATGCTATTAAAAATTATTACTCTACTTCAAGCATCCATTTGGGATTCAAGTTGAGAATAATTTAGTTATCACATTATTCTTTTTCCTGTATCCGATTTATTTTATACTTTCTTGTAACTGATTCAGCTTCTAGGCATAATGTGAACTAGTATGTTATTATGTATTTATAAAAGTTTCGAGTGAAAAATGGTTTTCAGTAGTGTAATCATTAGTTTTCGGAAAAAGAGTGCTGGAAACTTTTGCACAAAGTTACTATACTGGTATCTTTTACATCTTCGTGACAGCTGAATTCAATGCTTCCATAAGCGTTGGTAGATCAATATTGATACCCTTTAACTTTCACAGAAACATTATATAGTGGTTTAGGCATGATGCTAATGTTAAAGACTGTATTAACATAATTTAATATAAATCTGAAAGTGAACGGATATAATAATATGTGTTTCTATATCGACTAGGAGTTAGAGCAAAAGACAAAACTGTTTTTAAGCCTGTGAAAATGAATGAGAGTGTGCGTGGAATGAGTAAGTATATAAGTCAATTCTTGCTTTCGTACATATACGAAATATAGACTTTTTCACAGATGAGCCAATGTCTTTTTCCACCTAGAGGTTTTATTAATAATCATCTTTTCTTTTTCCCGATCTCTCTCGTACCTTTTACTTTTATTTGTTCACTCTATTTGTCATTTCTCTTATTCTCTATTCTATTCTTCTCATTTCCTTACATTCTGCAAGAAGTTTTCTCTTTCCTAATTTTAGCTTTACTTTTTGTATTCCTCATTTTCGATTTCAATTTCGAGCGTTAATACTAGTTTTCGTTTCACCTATAGGCTTTTGCATAAACAGTAAATATGTAATTTAAATCAATCAGTTTCGATTTGTACAGGTAAATAAACTGTTCAGGCGTTTTATCCCTTAACACTCTCCACCATTCACACTCTAAGAAATACAAATGCTATTTCTAGATATTGCCGTGGCGAATATGATCAGACTGGTCTGTCATCTTTTATGACATGGCATCACCAATATAGAGTACTTTTTTGTTTGTTCCTAGCCACTAGCAAACTTGAAGAATCGATTTGAAACGTTTTGTACAAATGTTAAGGCTGTATAATCTGAAAAACCCCAAATAATCATTAGAAATTAGTAAACAAAGCGAGAAGGGATGATTAGAATTGGTGTAACTAGTAACAAAGATATAAACTCTTTACAAATAGTTAACATTTTATGTTCAGATATTTTGAAATAATGAACATATTTGAATCTAATTTAATGTTTTGTACAATCTATCTATCTATCTATCTATCTATCTATCTATCTATCTATCTATCTATCTATCTATCTATCTATCTAGCATCTTGTCATGCCTGTTCTTGATTTACAGAGTAAGCAAAACAAATAAGTGGGAAATATTGTAAGGAATAAAACTTCAAAAAAGAGCAGAGCATATAGTTTTAATCTTCTGCCAAAGGAGAATGTTGGAAGTTATAATTTACCTAAGTTTTTAAATGTGGAAAATCATCTCGAATTGAAAATAGCACTTTTTTAAATAATGGAAAAGGTTAAAACCTGCTGATTTCTTTGGGGGATAACTAATATAACTGTAATAACTGTAAGCAACATCATAGCAGAGAACGAACGTATTTCGTAATGTTTCTAAGCCAAATTCGATTGGTTGCTGTTCCTCTTGTCAGTAAACACCTTCAAGAGTTCACTATAAATTAGGAAATAGTATAGACTACGGGTATCTTCACTTGCTTTATTACTAAATTGAACTCTATCAGTGACTAGAGACTAAATGTTCACGTGATATAATTCATACCTAACCAGTTTGACATTATTTGTCTATTAAGATAAGATAAATGTAGCGCATGAGGGATATTGACGTAATTGGCTTGTAGTAATAAAAAGAAAGACTTTAAATGTCAACTATGTCCGTGGCTATGCTTTCATGGCATTAACATTTTGATTTCGCCAATCAAATCATTGGTCAGTTCAACTCACTTGCAAAAGGACTAGAGATCTTGGCCAAAATCTATTGACCGTTTCAGATAACTACAGATTTTGAAATTCTCGGAGTCATTCATGAACTTCGTTGAATCATAAATTTCAGAACATCTATACACGCATCAGTATTTTAAAACGTACCTTATTCAAAACCGGAAATAATACAATATTTAAAGAACTTAGATTTTTAAAGGAAAATTCAATCCATATCTGATGAGTTTAGCAAAAAAGCTGTATAATGCTTATATATTTTTTACTTTCAATTCTTGTTCTCGGTTGGTCTTAACTCGACATAGAAAATTCTGATTTTTCTTTTGTGCTCGGCGGATTTTTACTGAGGTTTTATTTCTACTCTGTGTAAATCGAAATAGAATTTTCGTTCGATCTTTATTTTCATTTCAATATTATTTTTATATTCTTTAAGAAAGACAAAACTCTTTTTACGACTTGAATAACTTTCAATTTTATTCAATTAATCATACTCACATACACAAGCATATATATATATATATATATATATATATATATATAAGCCTTCCCTGAGGATCCGCTTAGGTGAAACCTTGGTAGGTTTGTCTGGCTCTTTAGGTTTAACTAGGTCTGCTCTACTTACTGTATCGAGCACTTTATTTAGTTATTTTGCCCACTTGTATCGTTTTTTTTTCTTTGGGCTTTGGACTTGCATACTAGACGATTATTTTCGACTAACGTACATGTCCTTGGTTCTTTCTTTTTTATAGCTTTTTTTTTCCTTTTGGTATTGGTTTGATTATTTGCAAATCAAAACACTGAAGGTTTTCCGAACGAGTATAATTTCTTATACTTATAGGATGACTACTACTAATATATATATATATATATATATATATATATATATATATATATATATATATATATATATATATATATATATACACATATATATATTAGGTTGGTGCAAAAATAATGACGTAATAATGTCATTTTTTTGACGTATTTTTTAACGTCAAAAAACGACATTATTACGTCATTATTTTTGCACCACACTAATATATATATATATATATATATATATATATATATATATATATATATATATGTATATATATATATATATATATATATATATATATATATATATACAAATATGAAATCACAGTTAAAAAAGTTCAGTAAAAGTGTTGTATAAAGCATAAATAAAGAAATTTGTAAAATGCTTTCAGATGCATTTTTCTTTATTCCATAGATTTCGATATATTCATTCCATATTATTTCTTCCTCTGTTATCAGCGTACACTCTTTTGAAATCATCCTGTCGATAACTACGTCTTTTCTGTCATTCATATCTGCCTCATCTGTGATGCTCATTGTATTTCTACGCACTTTTTGTTGAGACATTCTATTTTCCCATTTGTATTTGCTTAATTTCTTTGTGTAATGTCTTATATTCTGTAACATAACTCGCATTTTTTGCTATCTCCTTTGAATCATATCAAGAATTTAAAATCATTCAAATCCTTTTTTCCTTGTTTAGTTTCTGTGGGATGATCTCTTTTGTTGATCTTAATGCGCCCCACATTGAATTCCATTCTCAATTAATTCCTTGTATCTATTTTTAAGACTATCAGTTTACACCTGTTTGCAATTCGTGTCATTCAGAAGTCTGTCGTATTGCAGTTTGGATTCTGATAAGATTGTATATCACTGGAAGGTGGTCGTTCCTACAATTATTACTTTGGCATGTATTACTGTGTAAAACTGTATTTCGGTATCGCTTTGCCGTACACCATTGAACCCATTTACTCCATGTTTATTCCGGGTTCACCATCACGAACCTTTCCTATTTTGGCATTCAGATCTCACATCACGATTGTAATTTCCATGATTTGCATCGAGCGTTGCAGTAAAACTTTTCAATTTTTTCTTCCATTCTTTGTGCTGTCGATGCATATACAACTATAATGCATATATTAAAATTTATTCCTTTCAGTTTAGCTACAAGAATTTTATCAGATAAGTGATAGTATTCCAGAACACATTTTCTGTCTTTGTCTAGTATTAGTCCAACTCCATTTTCACTTTTCTCTCTGTTTCATTATATATAATTCTGTCACTGATGAGGTATCCATTATTTTCCTACCTAAAACTAATTTTTGTTTCACGCGAACAGTCACCGAATGATTATCCTATGACATCTGTCGTTCATGTCTTTCCTTACCGAGCAAGCCATCAATTTCAAAGAGTCTAACACTCTTATTCTTTATATTTGTTTTTTAAACAGTAACTGGATGGCGATCAGGTCACATTTGTTGCATATGTCCGTCGTTATCGGGCGAGGAGTGGATCCCAGTGGACTTACCCACCTTTATGCCGTTATCTAAGGTAATAACATTGTAGATGACCATGAATCTTGGGATTGATAGTGAGGTGGTTGACCGTTTCCTTCTCTACGGTGAGAATTTTAATCACTGACTTTACACACATCAGTAGTTTTCAAATAAACAGTTGCTTAATTTTCGAAAATGAAAACACATTGGGAAATATAATTATGCGAAATCTGAAATCATTTTTTAAGAATAAGAATATCGGAATTATATAGTACTAGTCAACTTAAAAGCTCATACTGAGAAGTTGCATTAAATCTATAAATTTTCATTTCAAATTACAATATTAAGTTACAATGTTATTGATATAACAGAAAATAAAAAATGAACACTGAAAAAAAATATAAATTACTTAGTTACTAACAGTAGTGTATATCCAAAAGGAAACTACTGGAAATAGATGAAAACGTTTCTGCTAAAATTTCTAAAAGTGCATGCTCTCATATTCCCTGCATAGAATCTTAGAAGTTAGAGTTGTATCTTTCTTCAAACGACTCAGGTCATAAGTAGCAGAGAACAGAGTCCGTTTATGGCTGGCGGGTGGCAGTGCATATGAATAAATACCAAAAATAAATCAGAAAAAGAGTTTTTAGATTAAAAACTTCATCCAAAAATATACAAAACATTTGAAATATTTCCATTTTTCTCTTTAGACCCCCACCATCAAATTGATAGCACACTTTCTGAATGTTATAATATCGTTAGGCAAATTTAGAAATTAAAAAAAAATGAACTTAAAAAGGGAAGTATTTCGACAGAAGAAAACTTAAAGGGTAAAGATGAATAATATTTAATGACCCGTAGCACCTTCTTGGGCATAATTCCCATTAGTATCAACAGTATTTTGGATAATCAAAGGATTATTCATAGCTGTTGAAATCTATGGTATTTTTGCTTTAGAGACATGGAATTACACTCCATGTCTAACTATTTTTGTACGATTTCACTTAGAATAGTTTATTATTCATAGCTGTAATTCCTCTAGACTAGTTGCTAACCACTGTGAGAACCTATCGAAAAGTGGGTTGGCGATAGGGGGAGGAGAGAGGGATACATATATTTTTCAAAGGTATTTGTGCGAAAGTAAATGCAACAAACTCGGCCTGCCGATTTCTCGTTTCGAGCCGTTAATCATTACGCTACCTGTACATCTTAAATGTAAGGGGAGAGGCTAAAATATGATTCAAATATTAAAGATAATTAAAGTATGCAGGTGGTCGTTTTCAAATCTTTGAAAATGAAACATTTTCAAAATAAATGTTTTTATCTAGAATATTTTACTGTTTTCCTAGTCAAATGTTTGCTTGCGTTAAAATTGAGAATTTATCGATGTTTAAAGGATTGTAGAGTTTAAAATACTTCATTTTATAATCAATTTGGAAGAATATAAACATTAAGATCAAAACTACCATATGGACAATGAATCAAGCAATTTGTTATGGGTCTGAAGTCTTAGTTCCTTGCAAGAATCAGCTATTTCCGCATTTGTGATTATGCTGACAAATGCAGAAATAGCTGTTTTTTCTGTTATATCAATAACATTGTAATCATCAGGATTACAGAATTCTCATTCTCATTTACACTTATCAGAATATGCGTATGTCGTAATCATCATTTCTGACATTAAATAAAATAACAATAAGCCCTAATATTTAGATATAATTATTTTTAGATATTCTTCAGTAACCCATGAACTTTAATGTAAAATACACTTGCCACAATATCTGGTCTATCTAAAGGTGGTTGTACTTTTCAAGGATTATCTTGATGTCACTCCCAGATCAATTGCATGTCATAGTGATAGTTTTACCTGTAACTGATTTCACGGATATATGTGAATTTCTGTGTATCAATACTTTTACAAAAGGTTTTAAACCAAATCCTTGGATTCAACTTGCATTCTAATAGCGTCTTCCTTTAATGTCAATTCATGTTGTGTCAATCCTGAAAGCAATTATCGATTGAAAAACTTGATTGCAAAAATTATAATAGATGAAGCGTTCATGCTTTCTTCAAGGAATCATTAACTTGCTACTACTACAAGATGTACTGTGCAGAGACAAAGCGTTTAACGGCGAAAATATACTCCTTGGAAATGACTTCTCACAAGGTCAAATGCAGATATCATCGAGACATTAAACTTTAAACATTTACCACCCATACAAAAATTTTAGTCCCACTCATATGATGAGAGCATATAATTTCTCAGCATTGCTTCTTTTGTGAAAATGGATAAAGTTATTATCGAGATTCCCACAGTTATGGTCATCAAACACTGTATTGGGGGGGGGGGAGAAATATATGGCAAATCGGTTGATGTCACAAGTGCTGAATCAATAGATGAATTATTTAAAATCAGTAACCCTAGAAAAAAGGAGATGCCCTACTGTTTAACACTGATTTACTAAAACGTATTCCAGATGCCTAAATATCAGTTATGCACTGAACCCATTCATCGTCATTAGTATGGATTCTTTAAAACTTGTGTGGCTATCATCATCAACTGCGAGCAGACTCTCAAAAGTAAATTCTCCCGTAACATAAAACAATACTATTCTGAAATGGTAATGCTCGCATTCTTTCTCACAGATTGTGTACATTCGTGGTATATTTTTCTGATTTCAAGATTTTTGATTTCTATAGGGACGTATAAACAATGAAGTAGAAGATGTTTAGAGCAAGTCTTGCGATTCCGCATCGTGTTAATTGTAGAAAAAAAAACACACACACACTGTCATGTTCGTATTTTTCCGATTGTCAGTTTCTTACCTTTCATCGCTTCCAGTAAGGAAAACATTCTGGTTTCTTACCAAATGAATGACCACTCCTAACATTACGTGGGATTTGTTTTTGTATCTTTTTTTTTTTTTTTAAATCGCCACACCCTTTCAAAGATAAGGCTATATCTTGCATTCATATTCCGTGAAATTATACTGTGGACGATTCCTCTTTGATCAATATTCTCCGCCATTTCAACCATTGTAGGCCTTGTAGATGTACGTCTAGATGTATTTAACGGAGCTATATGTCGTATGGAATAATATATTGCAATAATATGGTTTCTATTTTGTATATGAATATTTGGGCGTCTCCGACATTATACATATTCAGAAAAAAGAGTTTGAATTTATTTCGCAATCGCATCTTTGTGTATGTATATGTGTCATTAGTCAGGTGTATATTTAGAGAAAATAGATGCAAATAAAAAGAAAAGTATGAATGCAAAGGAATATGCAGATAGGTGTTCGAATTCTGTACTATCTATCTCTCTCTCTCTCTTTCTCTCTCTCTCTCTCTATATATATATATATATATATATATATATATATTCTGTTTATACGCTATATTTATAGAGTTATTTAAGTAAATACTCTGATTATAATAAACAGTATTAATTACATTAACTTAAATAATTGTATCCATAAAAATAACGTATAAACAGAAAATATATTAAATAATTTTCGGACTTAGTCCATTTCATAATATATGTTGTCATTTGTTTACGTTAAGATGAGTAGATATGATTGTTCGAGAAAGATCGTTGGGAGTTTGTTTTAAAAACAGTAATTTGGACTTTGCTAAACAGATGTTTCCTTTGTAACCGAGTGGTATGGCACGTCAGATCAAATGACGGTTCCGTGTAGAACACTGATTCGATTTCTGTCCGAGGATACATATTTTCTAGGAAATTTCGCGGGTATTCAGGTCAGTAAATGTAATTAATACCGTTTATTATAAACAGAGCATTTACTTAAATAAGTGTATCTATAAAAATAGCGTATAAACAGAAGATGTATTAAAAAATTATCCGATTTAGTCCATTTCATTACATATACATATACATACACACACATACACAGAACGACACACACACACGCAACACACACACACGCACGCAACACACACACACACGCACGCAACACACACACACACACACACGCACGCAACACACACACGCACGCAACACACATACACACACATATATATATATATATATATATATATATATATATATATATATATATATATATATATAGTGCTCGTGGCAAAAATAAGTGATTTTGCAAATAATTCTGATGTATGGGCATTTGATCAGAGAGAAGTTGTAGTCCAAGGAAGTTTTATCATATCCTCGTGTACATAAATATATATACCAATATATACTATCAGAAAACGATTGATGCGTGTGTGAATGAGAGATTGTGTGATAAATGCATGTCATGCGAAAAAGGGAAGAATTCAAATGCTCTTTGACATAAACATGAAACCAGAAATTGAACTAAGTCTTAGAAAGAAATATAAAGACAATGAAGCAACTAAGGAAAAAAGAGAAAGACAAGAAACTTAGGATAAAAGAAGGAAATATATTTTAAGAAAAACTGATGAAGATATGAATTGGTTCATACCAAGCTTACAATAGAAAGAAAAGGTCGAAAACTGTAAATTAGTGTCTCTCGCTGTTTAGTGAACATAGATGAAGCCCAACATATCTGACCATCGTAAATCTCTGCATTATAAGCACCAACCATTTTGAATAGCTGATTCACCAGAAGAATTCCGGTCAAAGGTCATCTAAATTTAATTTGGGTTTTATTGACGAAAAAGGCTAAATTCCAGTTTTATGTTAAGAACATCGGGTTAGTTTGCCAGATTCTGTTAGTCTTGCTTGACCCTTCATTTATAACGAATGGATTCATTTTATATTTTGTCAATCTTTTCTGAATAAATCTATCGTGCAGGAGAACGGTGTTATCATTTCAACAAGATAAATTTAATGTGCATAATTGGATATTGATGATTTGACTGACTTTTTTCGTTCTTGTTATATTCCTTTGTATTCCAGTCGGATATCATTTTTATTTATTATCATACAAATTATCAGATGTCTTTCCAATCTATAGTAACTTAATAACATTCAGGCTTACTACATATTTCGATTTGTTGCGAAATTATGACATCTTAACTTGTATCTAGCATATACTATCTCTGACCGACAAATACATGCATAATGTAAATATATTTTTATCTAATTGTCATTTCGAAGATCTTCCTGCTCAATTTAAAATAACTAAAACATTGTGAAATGATTTGTAGACTTTATTATCCAAAAGCGTACACAAATTTACGAAAATTAATCTTAGAGCTGACAAATTAAGGCAGCTATTTGAGAATTTTGCAGACTTTAAATAAAAGTCTCAATGTAATATGATAGTGCACAATAGACCAAGATAATAACTTTTTAACGCATTCATTTGATAACAATTTTATTATGTTTATTAAATTGATCAATTTATTGATTTTCTGTGTTCATTAGCATTATGAAATTTTTGTGTGAAGTAATGGGATAAAGGAATGTAATGGAATATTTTACACAGGATATTTTAGAAATCTATTATTGATATCAAGTATTTATTTCAATTTTTATAACTAATAGCGGATTTACACTGTTTTCTTATTTTTTAATTGTGGCCATAGAATAATACTATTCTTAGTTAATATCACTGCAGATTAAAGGACGACAGTCATTTGTCTCTGTACAATACAAATTCTTAATTCTCTAAAAAATGAAGTTGTGGTCGCGATCCAGGACTCTTTTTAAAATCATTTTCTTCTTGGAGAATTTCCGCTAGCCGTTTTATTCTGATGTTTGTTTCTCCAAATTTATACGTTTTTTTTAAAAGTATTACTTGTTTATCACAGACGTACCGAAGATTAAAACAAGTTGGCCGCAGTAATTCTCCTCAAAGAAGTTAAATAACATTATGCATGAACTGAATAAACGTTTACTTGTTCTTCACGTGTCGCACTTGTCAAACAAAATTTCAGTCTACCGATAAAAAAAAAAAAAAAAAAAAAATGGCGTCTTCTCGTAGAAACATAAAATGCCATAAAAAAGCAAGAATCAATTTAATCTCATCGTTATCTGCGGCAGCCAATCACACACGAAATTTGTCGCGAAATTTAAATATCTAAAAGTTTTTGCATAATGTAACGTGAAAACGCGCATACTACGATAAGGGACTGTCATAGAATGATGCCGCGACGTGATGTCATTTTTTTTCGATTTTCTTCTTTCGATTTATTGATCAACTTGTCCAACAACGCCTACTAACTCAACAGTAAAAGAGTTAATCTTTTAATGTGAAACCGGGCTGTCAGGAAAGAAAATAGGAGTCATCAAAACGGTTTAAAAATGCAAAACACTAAGTGACTATAACTATTTAAAAAAAATTGAAACAACCAAGAGAGCGTTTAGCTCGGTTTATCAGATTTCCCACTATTTTTTCCCGTTTTATCAATTTGTTTGACATCAAATGTCATTTTTGAATGAAATTTGTTTCTTAAAAATATTGGGTATATGAATTAATCACTTGGATGAACATCCATTTAATCCAATTAAACACCGCAATGCATTTAGTTTAACCCCACTTTTGTCTTTATATATTAGGATTTTCGGAAAGTAATTATATTTTAACAGAAAAGGTATCAAATATATACGAGTTAAGTTTATTTAAATATTATCAACTATGCAAATTAACTTAATTTTTAACTGTTACAATCCAACCGATAAACAAATTCTTAATTCCACGTTTAAAGAAATCTGTTTCCCCATGAAAAATGTTTGAAAGACTGTTTTCAGTTGTGCTTCTGAATATAATGTCACTTATGATATTTTGTACTGATCACGACAAATAGAAAATCCGTAGGTAGTAAATCTGTATGGAGTATGAAGGATGTTGAAGAACCTTCTATCCTAACGATTTTTTTTATTTCTTGGGTTTGTTTTGCATAATGTGTCCTTGCATCGTCATGCTAGAAAGTAAGATATTTCCTGCTTACAAAGCAGGCTACTTTCAATATAATGGATCCTTTGGTAGCAATAATAATTTGCAGTGATAGTCCTTGCATATTTCAAACTTCCATAACAATTGATACGTATATATCCCACCAGACACAAAGTAAATACTTCTAGTTTTGGTGCTGTCACTTGTTTCTTATTTTGTGGTAACCACTGTCTTCTTTTTAACTTTCTGTTGGCATGCAAATCTAATTTTTTTACCGCTAGTAATGAGGCTATGCAAAGATGAAAGGTTGGCATAGCTGGTAAAAACTGCAGCAGATGGTGAAATATTGTATTCGGTTCTCAAGCGGAATTACTTAAGGGACCCAAATTCTCTTACTGTAAGTGTTCCCAATTCCCTTAAGATGTTTATGGACAGTTGGTGATGACATATTAAGTTTCGCACCAAATTTCTGGTGCTTGATCATGAATCCATCTTCAATATACTCTTCAAAGTTCTTCCTTCATGGTTGATCGTCTTCCAGAGCGAGTCAAATGTGATATAGTTGCTATTTTAAAACCTTTAACAACACGGCTAGAATGAACTGCATCCGTATAAACTCCATAAATATTTTTAAATGCTGCTTTCGAAATTCATACAATAAGCAATGGTGAAAATGATGCTTTCTAAAGATATAATCCTTCGTGAGATTAAACTTTGAAATGCAATATAACCGACACAATGTTAAATAGAAGAGATGATAAACTAATTCTTGATGCCGATTGGTATCATTTAACCAATTCTTTCTTTGGTTGCTTGGCTCAAAATTCATAACGACGAAATACGAAATTACTTTCCGAACACTGATAATGAAAACAGAATTAAGAAAATTTGAGTTAATGCCCCTAAGTCTTTTAAATAATTTTGAACTATTAAATTAGTGCGGTTGATTTTATGTTTTAATTTACCGAAATCAGTTCAGCGCATAGTGAATATTTCACCTACTTTGTCTATTGGTGGATGTAGGATGATTACGACTTGGACCTTTGCCATTGTATTCTATAAGTATCGTTTTATGATTAATATTGATGGGCGAAAACAATGAGAATTCTAACTACATATGAATTATCTTCAAACAAGGAAGCCCTTCCGTCTGACCACTTTCGCGTCCACTTCATTCCGTTTAGTTCCGCTGACCATGAAGGACAACTGAAGGTTTTTTCTAAATAACTTTTCGTGGTTAAAGCCTTGTATGTATACAAATACATAATGTGATCTGAATACATGTTCTTCTCTCATCTGACTACATTTACAGCCATGTCATTCTCTTATCACACTACAATGTTAAATATCGAAATATATTATTAGTGTTTAGAACTACTAAATTGCAAAGTTTTTCAAAACTTGGATAAAAAAATTCCTAAACTTAAAGAATACCCTAAATACCGAGAAATAAATAAAATGCTAACAAGTTCAATTTAATTCCAATTCTACATCATTTTTCAATAATGCAAAATTAAAGGTTTAATTTACATTTCATTAAAATATTTTACTTAGATAAAGCTGCAAAAGATAATCTAACGTCACCCCAACATCTGACTGATTTGTCTTATCAATCATACAGCAGTTTCATTTTTTTCTTATGATGTTTGCAATAAAAAAAACTTTGACAGAGCACATCAATATTGAAAAAAACAACAACAACAAAAAAAAAACAGCCATAAAAATAATTAGAAAGGTAGATTCGTTTAATGCAATTATCTAAAATGACTGATTTGGGATAAACAAACGTGTGTTTCATTGATGTGATTTGTAGTTTAAAATATGACGGACAATCGACACAACCAGATATTTGCGGATCTATTCATAAAAATCCTAAAAAGAAAATGGCTGTTCGATTTAAGTTTGCAAGATTTTCAACAGATAAGAGAATCGGAAGGGGAGCTATTAAAAGAAGAATTAGAAATAAACTTTGAAAACATCATAAACAAAGAATTAGATATAAAAGAATTATTACATGTGAATTCATAAACCAACACAAGAAACAGCAACTGCTGCTTTGAGGGGAAAAGGAGAATCAAAAACAAAAGCGATGAAAGAATGAAAATCGTTCCTATTCCTCATGCCCAAGAATTGAAGAGAATTAAACTAAAAAAGCAAAATATCAATATATTACATTATGCCAAAATATTACGACATTACAACTAACAAACACTGAACTATTTAATTTTATTGCCTTCCAGCTCAATACTTCCCAACCAACTTTAATCTGCAAAAATGTAAATGCAATGTCACTCGCGATCTACTGTCCTCCTGATTACACTTTACTCTTCCCGCTCATTATTAATGTTTCTGTTCCTAATTCTTCCACGCTGTGTAACCCTTTGTGTCACAGTGGCTTTATTGCCTTTCATGGGGTTTGTAGCAATACAATTTCTCATACATCCTTAGGAGATGAAGATAGATACTTTTTCCTTTCAAGTTAATTTAATGACCAGGATTTTGCCGATTAAGTGAGAAATCTTTTTTTTTTCTACTTCCCAACCAGTGTCTTGAAAAACATTTGTCCTTATTCTTTGCTGACGTCAATCACCGCCCTAATATTGAAACAAACCCGTGGAACATAGCGAGCTCGGTGTATACAGCCGACCTTGAATGTCATCACAGTTTGTGCAGTAACGTGCAGAATCACATCATTACAGGGCAATAACGATTAAAAAATTATGTATCTATCTATATGTTTATATATGTGTATAATTTTCATGTCGTTCAACGTTACACATTAAAACAGAATGTAATCTTTCCTAAATGTGTAGAATATTTGCTTTATTCATTCCAAAAATTATTTGTGAGTATGCAATCATTTTAATTTCTTTTTTTATTCTTTCATAGCATCAAGAGAAAAGACCATTTCACTTACCAATGTGCCCATTTCCAAGCAACCACATCCATCAAAGAATTCAATAATACTTACCTGAAAGAAAAATGAATAAAATATGAACAAAACAGGTAAAAACAACGGGTTGTAATTATTCAATAAATGACTAGATTTATGTCTACGGATTCAATGTTTTAATTAATTCAGGAATATTCGGATGTATTAATATAAGTAACAAAAGGTGTCTTTTTTATGTTGTTCTCGACGTCGATACGTATATTCGAGCTAGAAATGAGAATTTTGTATACACACATAAGTTTTCTTTAATGTCCTGTACATTCCGGATGTAGGTGATCATGAATCATGACAAATTTCTTTCTTTATAACCTGCAAATTATCGTGCATTCTTAAGAACTAGAATAGGTTCCTGTTGATATGTGCGGAATCAGAATCAACGTTGAGTTTAAGCAAGCGAATGAGCCAATTGGAGTAAAGTGCCATGCAGATTTAAAATTTTTCCCACTAGCATGCTAGTTTACATTCGTGTCAGTCAGCTGTTGGCTCTCACGCTGACCAATAGAATCTTCCTGCCTATTCGTGGCAGCCAGCCAAAATAGTGAATTCGACTTTTACGCAGGACACTGGACAGTACAAAATGGCCGTAAACTACATGAAAACTGCCGTAGAAGCATGAGAAAATCGATTATTTCCATTATCGATGGGAGTTGGGAAATGCAATGTCGGTCTTGACCTTTCCACTTACTTGGAGCATGTGCATGTAAATTTTGGTGCAAATCCGTCGAAAATTGCGTCCGTGCATTCCTAACACACACACACACACACACACATCCTGCCTTATATATATATATATATATATATATATATATATATATATATATATATATATATATATATATATATATAGTGTACTCGATCAACATGAAACTTTTACTTAGGCGTATTCTTGTAACGTTTTAATAAGATCATTTAGATTTTATTAAAAATGTCACAAGATATACTGCACAATATGTGGCTCTATACTCAGAATATTGAGCACTGAATTAAAAATAAATCAACAATAATATTTATTTAATTGTAATTTCGTTTGAATTATGCGATTATTTGTATATATTTGGAATTTCGTTTGAATTATGCAATTATGCAATATATATATATATTTTTTTTTTCAGGTACTTATATTTCATAGTGAATTAGACAATGCTTATATTAGACGCTAGTATATTTTGTTTCTGTGCATTAAAATTAAGTAACCATCTTCATTAAACATTTACTTCTTATTTATAGCTTAAATTACCTGTAAATATTTATCAATATTTAGAAATATCAGTATTTGAAAACAATATCTGGATGAAATAAATACATATATGCACAAATGTATGGCTCAAATCTGGCTTCAAAATCTGCTGGTCATTTTATTAATGGTCTGACTAGTAAGAGATTGTCCACATCTATTTCTCTCTTTGTTCTAGGGTGTAAAATAAAACACTCAATATTCAGTCGTCGTGATTAGCTTTGTTGTTGACAATTATATCATACGAGTAATTCCAGAAATTCTGGATTTCTACATAATTTATTTTGCTTCTTGACTTTCTCCTCCGAGTGTTCTCAATTTGATTAAGAAACGGAAAGTTATGCTCTCTTCTTACCATCCTACCCTAAAAAATAGAGAAGTTGTTTTTTATCATTTTTGTAATGGACTTCAAACACTAAATAATTTTGTTGTCTCGTTTTTGGTACATTGCAAATATTAACATTTTTCGCATATTTCAGTCTACAACAATAAAAGTACATCCTGTGGCTTGGAAGTTTACCGAATGACATTGTGTGTCTCCTTTCTTATAATCTTATTCTAAGAGCTATTATTTTTTTCCAATTTCCCTCTTCTCAAACAGCCACAATTATCTCAAGTTGCTTGGTGAAATATACAAATCTTACATAGGTATCCAATATTCAAACAGAATGGATGCACAGGAGAGACATTCTCTTCCAATGTCAATTTTTATTTTTGTTAAGGGGATATGACGAGAAGCAGAAAGAGACGAGTTTATTCAGGATACCAAGAAAAAAATAGAAGAGAAAGTGAGGAATTTAGTAGACAGTTTCTCAATCTGTGACAACATATTGTATAACGAGAGATTAGTAATACCGAAGCCACTACGAAGAAGGATCTTAAAAGATTTTCACTTAGGACATCCCGGAAAAAACCGGATGAAATCACTTATGAGAAGTTTTGTCTACTGGCCGAACATGGACGATGATATCACTCAAATAGGGGAAATTTAAAAAGGTTGTGCTGCTGCGGCGAAAGCACCACCCTCTATACAAAGGCCATTGCCTAAAGTCGACAGACCGTGGTCCAGAATACACGTGGATTACGCAGGACCCATTGAAGGTTACTATTATTTAATAACAGTAGATAGTTTCAGTAAATGGCCAGAGGTTGCCAGATTTAAACACCCGACGACAGAAAACACCATAAACTGTTTACACGAACTTATTCGCGAGATTTGGCGTCGCGGATTTGTTTGGTAAGCGATAACGGCACACAGTTTACCTCCAGTGACTTCAAAGAATTTTGTGAGACATATCAAGTAAAACATATCAAGATAGCTCCGTACCACCCGAGGTCGAACGGACAAGCTGAAAGATTCGTTGACACACTAAAAATAGCGTTAAAAAAAGCCGAGGATGTACCGACGATAAAAGCGATACAATAGTTTCTCCAAGTGTACAGAATAACACCTAACGTGAACACGCCATCAGGTCTTTCACTAGCGGAATTGATGTTTGCTCAGAGAATAAGGTCTGTGTTTGACAAATTATTGCCAAACAAGAACAAAAAGCAGTATACACCAATTGTAACCAAGAGATCATTTAAACGTGGAGAACGGGTTTATTTTAGGATGTTTAGAAACAATATGGCTTACTGGGAACTGGGCACAATAATCAACAGATTAGAAAATTTAATGTACACAGTATAAGGCGAGAAGTTTTCACATAGAAGACATATCGACCAATTACAAAAAAGACGGATTGAGGAGCCAAGCTCGTCAACCGCAGAAAATAACGATTCTATGGATACAATCTTCGAAGCGTTTGAGATCCAAAGACCGCAGGAAGACACAGAAATGAGAAGGTTAAATAGGAAGAGAAAATTTGTCGAACCCCTGATTATCAACGATAAGAGACAAAAATAATAACTCCCCCAAAAAAGGGATCTAAGGAGGGGGGTGTTAAGGGTTCCTCCCCTTTTTCATATGTGGACTCGACCAGAGTGTTACTGCCGTTAAATACCCAGAGTCAGTCAGAATATATATAGAGAGAGTGAGCAGGGAGAGTGAGCAGAGAGAGTGAGCAGAGATTGTGATTGAGTTGGAGGTAGAGTAATAGTGTGAGGTAACCGCTTGTAGAAGTCACAGTTACAGGCACATAGACTCTAAGGAAGTCCTACTTCGAGACTATATATATATATATATATATATATATATATATATATATTAGGTTGGTGCAAAAATAATGACGTAATAATGGAATACGCCAAAAAAACGACATTATTGCGTCAATATTTTTGCACAAACCTAATACACATTATTGCTACTAACAGCGTTCCTGGATTTACTAACAGTATTACCCATTGTATTATTGTGTAAATACATTTAATTTCTTATCTTTAATTATTGCGTTTGTCATTCATTGAAGACCGAATTTCATCTCGGAATCCACAACAATTTTGCAACTTTAATCATCTAACAATTTCAAATTGGTCGAATTCACTATTTTGGTGTTTGCCTTATCTGTCTGATCCTAATACTGCATATCTCTAATATCCTATCACTTTCTTCCTCCTATTTGCCATCCAAAGTCTATTTCTTTTTTTGAGTCAATCTCTATGTTTTTCCTCATCGGTCACATTATCGGCCAGCCTGTTTATTTTTTTGTTTTCTGTTTCCACCGTTTACATCGCCAGGGATTTCATGTTATTGGGATGGGGGAAACATTTGTAAGCTATGCTGAATATCATGCCAAGCAACCTGGTTACTACCAGTAACTTATAACATCTTATTCTTGAAAGAGAGAGAATTTAACTAGAAATTACACAATGTACAACGTATATGAAAACTTTCAAGCCCCATGCTTAAATTGATTAACTAGTCCCGAAGTGAACCAGTTTTTTTTTTCAGTATTCTTGTAGTTTTACATGCCAAAACATTTTCTTTTTAATATTTTTCAATCTTTTTATTTTAAACCTTATCCATTGTCAATAGGAGAGGGAGTGGTATTGTGAGCCGAAAGCGTTGAGTGTTCAGAGGAAAGTATTTGCAGTGCGCGAAAAAAAAAAAAAAAAAAGAAGAAGACATCAATACTCTTCACTGTTCGGTAAAAGGTGAAAAGAAATACTGTCTTTTCCTTCTAGTGTGGGGCATTGCAAAAATATGTTTTGCTTACCAAATTTATAATCATATAATAAGCGAAATAAAATCTATTAAACCCCAAAATTACGCTTAATTCTCTCCTTTTTATGGAATTACTGTAAATGATGTAATGTATCGCCAACAACAAAACCAATTATCACAATGTATCTATCCTCGTATAACAATAAGAAAACAAATTCGACGCAAACATACATGGGAGTGCAGCCAATGAGAGTGAAATTCGAACACGTGTGCTGTGTATCGCAGTATATGTACAGGATGTGATGGATAAATTGTCGTCTAAATTACACAAATGTGATAATAACACTGACATCTCATTTTAACAGATATATTTACCAAAATTACAGAAAAATATCTTAAAATACTAAAGAGTAAATGTATTCAATATAATCGCCATTGGCATTAACCACGGCCTCCAGACGACTTCGGAATCTCCTGCAACTCTTCTGGACGGTCTCCGGTGGTCTATATCAAGTGCCTCCCAGAGGCACTTGATATAGACCTCCGTATTGAGTCTGTAGCCCTCACCAACTAATTCGGGAGTTCTTTTTTGCCATAACCTTTGGTGTTACAAAGAGATTTTTTTTGTTTCTTGCTCAGCTGCATCCCCACATATAATAATCAAGTGGGTTAAAGTGTAGAGAGTTAGGTGACAAGACAAGAAGTGATGTGGTCACAGAAATTGTCTGATAGCCATGACGGGGTTCTCCTGCTTGTGTGTCATGATGCAGATTCCTCTTACCAGACATAGGGTCTTACGGCAGTCACTCTCTTGACCCAGGGCAGCACTACCTCCTCAAGACATTATATGTAGGCGTCCGTGTTGAGTCTGAGGCCCTCACCAATAAATTTGGGAGCAGTTTTCTTTTCAGAACGATCAGAGTTCGTTTTCCGAACTACCGTACCTTCGTAATCACCATTAGACTCATCCAACTCTTTCCGAATCCTCTGAACTGTTCTCAGATTGACGGCCAAATACACTGAGATGTTACTTTGTCGTTGCTCAAATGTTCAATGACGTAGTTTCAAGACATGCAGTAATTATATTCTGCATAATTTATGTCGATTATCTAGTATATTCCGTGATAGGCAAAAAATTTAATAAAGAAGGCGAAGCGTTATGATAGCAACAACAAAGATGAGGACAACAGGCCGAATATAAATAGTATAAATAATAACTCCTCATCCCAGAAATTCAAGCAGAAATTAATGTTAGGTAGTATCGCTGTGTATTGATGTCGTATGAATACTTATTTCAGTTGTCCTTTCACAGATACTGAATCAGTGTGAACAACACATTAACATGAATTATGTGAATATAACTGATAAAAGGCAATGAGGACATCGTAGTAGAGGCTTACAGGCCATTAATGATAGTGACCAGAGGCGTTAATTAAAATACTATATAAAAATGAATAAAAAAGAAAACGTAAAAAAAATTATAACATTAATACTGCTGCTTATATGCACATATAAGGCATTCTTTAATCGTCTGGATACAACAGGCTATAAATTATAGAATGTGCATCTTACCTAGCTTTCTGGAATCACCGATCCGGTTTCTCGGACTATTTTTTTTTTCTGTGTACCATTTGATTATTAAAATACTTTTATTTAGAACATCGTTGTTTTATTGTTGAAGAGAAGTTGAATTTTAAGGTAAGAATGAAAAATATATAAGGTGAAATTTGAGATTCATGTTAGTAGCTAATTTTGACAATGATTCAACCTGTTGAATTTTGGTTTATTGCTTTTGTTTTATAATTTAAACCCTCAAACTCAGGCACAAATCAGAAGACGAACAGACACAGACGCACACACACACACGCACACCCACACACACGTAGTTGAATAGCCCCCCCCCACACGCACACACACACACACACACACATATATATATATATATATATATATATATATATATATATATACATACATATATATATACATACATATATATATATATATATATATATATAGTCGGCTGGTGGTGGCTTTCTAGTGTCTTGGTCATTTATTCAGCCTAGACTATATATATACAAGTTATATACGAAAATACGCAAACACGCACACATACACGCACACATACACACACACACACACGCATACACACACACACTCTCCCTCTTATATATATATATATATATATATATATATACGAGAGAGAGAGAGAGAAAGAAATAGAGAAAGGATTGCTGAAAAATTGAAATTCACTGGGCAAAATATATTGAGAAAGAAGTATCTAAGATCAAGTCATTTTATTAGATGAAATCTCTTTCGTTTCTGTTATGACATTTATGACGTGACAGTTGCTTTCTTTATGTGACTGATATTAATGGCAACTTTTAAGTCTCCTTGAAGTATTCTTTTTATTTATTTCTACAAAACGTGCCTATATATGAAATCATATGAGAAATGATGATGATGATGATGATGATGATGATGATGATGATGATGAACATGATGATGATGATGATTTTAATGATGAAAAAATATTTCTCCCGAATGCTTTATGCACAAATGTCATTTTTATTTGTTCATCTTTATTTTTCCCTGAAATGTCAAGTTTGTTGGTCCATAATGAAAATCGTTCTCTAACTTTTTAGGAATTTGTGGAAGGGAAATAATTTCTAACTTATTTTTCAAACATTTTTTATGGTTTTAATCCTGTTTCCAATAGAAAATATTTTTCTTAAAATGTTTCCCTTTATTATATATAAGAAGTTACGATTTATGATACTGCTTTTAAATATCTTCATTTAATATATGGAAAATCTTAAAACAAATTCCCCACCCACCAAAACAGCCATTGTTTTATTGAAAAACAAATCATAAAATGACTGAAAAATGAAAATTAACTTTCTCCTCGATTCCCACGGTTGAAATTTATAATAACATAATCAAGAAAAGATCGGAAATATTGAATACTAAAACACATAAAATAAACCCATTACAAATGAAGGAAAGAAGACATTTTCTGATGCAACCGTTAAAAATACATCGAATTAAAACAAATATAAGAAATAAAAAATTTCTCAGTCAATGGGAAGTATGTGAATATAAACAAAAACAAGAGAAACAAATTATAACCTAAGGAAAGCGCTCTAAAAGCATGAAGAAATAAACACGAGTTATGAAGAGACGTAAAGAATTCGTACAAAGCAATAGGTATCAATTGTTTCTGTTTTTAATTACGATTTAAACGATGACCGAAAAATATTAATTTTTGTAAGCAAGCAATGGGTGTTAGTTAATTAGAGAATCGTTAAATGACCAATGGCAGTTGTAAATTACAACAGCGAGATTCTTAAATATTATGTTGTCAAGATACACGCATCAAAGGGCAAAAGATAAAAAGGTTTAGGATATTAGCAGCAAAGAAGACCGCTAATGCGGATCAACCACACGTAAATTCACATTCGTATAGCAGTAAAGTTTTTCTCTTAATAATTATAAAATTCTTTTACTTTTTTACAGATAGCAGTTTGACAAAATGGTGCAATCATCTGAGCTTGCTAAACATTTATGGAAAGTAATCAGTGCATCTATAACACAAATGTAATCAAAAGTTATGGTTACACCAATGTATTCATAAGTTATGTTTTGTGCAGCCATGTAGAGCTGTCAACACACGAAATGATGACCTTTTAAAAATTCATAGGATTTGAGGTTAACTATGGGAAAATAATGCTTTCGTTATTGAAAACAGGCCCTAACGGTGTTATTACGTAATCTATATTTGTTTTAATGTGTGTTGAAATAAATACTAAGCATAATCTTTGGAGCATCTCTTGTATTTATACGAGATGGAGATGTAAGGTTTATACATTTATTAGATTTTGGGAATTATGAAAGCTTTTTAGCATTATGTAACAAACATTCATAAAGAAATACTAGCTTAATTATGTATAAAATATTTAAAAAAAATAATTAAATTTAAAAATGTCTGAAGGAGAATCTTTATATGTTGAAAAGTTGATCTGTACGTAAATAAATTTAAAGATACATCCTTCTATAAAACTCACTCTCATTATATATATATATATATATATATATATATATATATATATATATATATGCGCGCACGCGCGTAGGGGTGCAAATACTATTATATTCATTGCTTCGAGTGAATTTTAAAAAAAATAAAATATTTTGATATAAATACACACACAGATATATGTATACATTAACATAAAGCAATAAATAAACAACCCGACAACTAAACTAATAAAACAAAATTATTCAAATAAATTAGGCAAAATGGAAGAGAAGCTGTAAAGCAGACACAAAAGAAGAGTGAGAGAAAGAAGAAACATTTTGATGTGAATACAAATAAACACAAAGAAAGCAAAAGTGAAAAGAAATAGCATCATATTTCAAATCTCCGTGTGACTTGATATGTAAGGAATCATAAAATACATACGAGTAAGGCAAATTACAACACTAACGGAATTTTGAACATGTAAAAACATTTTTGAATGAGTAATGCATATGCATATTGAGACATAGTTAAAAAATAATGATAATATAATATAAATATTGAAAATATCTCATTTCGTTATTTCCTGTTATATTTCGTAATAAGTAAAATGCCCTTTTACGCCCTTTCTTTCGGGTATTTCAATTATTTTGAAAATTGGTTTCGTATTTTGTAATACTAATTCGTTTTTCCTGTTATAAGACGTCATTAGATTTTAGCGCAAGAGGCAAGGAAAAATGGTACACTAAATCTGGTCATTTCAAGTTTTCTTTTTGTCAAGAAGAGAAACTTTTCAGTTATAAATATTAGAGGAAATGAAGTAATTAAAACGATGAGGACTGTATCAAAAATATTATTTTCAAATTTGATGCACAACTCGACAGCTAGATGTTTCTATTATATATATATATATATATATATATATATATATATATATATATATATATATATATATATATATGTTACGGAAATTTAAAAAAATTATCAGAAAATTACCCAGACAAGACAAGATCTAAAGATAGGTTATGGCGAAAGTGCGGATAGTTTATTTTTACATACCCTCTTATATACTTATATATTTCGATGTATTTTCAGATTTTATACACAACCTATTTCTTTTTAGTTCTGATGTTTATCTCTTACGAGATTTGAATCCAGCCAATAGTTTTCAGGTAAGTTAAAAAATTGATTCTAAAAGTAGAGTAGTTGTTTTGTTCGAATGAGTCTTTGTCTGCTCCGATAATTCAGATGACTTATTTCAAAATATTTTAATGGCTGCATAGCAAGTTAACCTCCACCTACTGCGACTAAATGCAGTGTTTTTTTAATATTTCTGTATAAATCTTTATTATTTCCTGGTATCTTTGAGCTTTTTTTTTCTTTTTTACCTAAGCCATTATCTGCCTACGTTTAATAGTTCCATCGTGAAGCTGACAATACAAGACCACATTTCGAATCGTATTTGGATAATTGGAATTTTATTGTTACTCATTTTGACGCCTTGATCAGTTCTCTTAATTGGGATTGCAGAAGAAAGGATTTCACATTTAGAGAAATTCTGTTGTGTAAGTCTGAAGTCATCGTTTATGTATAAACTTTAATGCATAGATCAATAGGAGATTCATGATTCTGATCCCGAGTGAAGAGTACTACAACTTGTTAAATATTAATTTTTGTTTTGTGAAACTCCTCTTTCATCTCAAAGACGATGACAAAGTTTACCGAAAGGATTTCTAGATTTGCTTATACAGTTGACTATCATCAAGAAAGACACTTTGCTCCCCAGGTACGTGAAAGGAACCGAGTTTTGAAATCAATGGTGATAAGAGTAATGGGGAATTGGTGAACTCATTGCAGTGGTTTTATACTCAGATTTACTTAGAGATTGGGCCTTGGCAGGTGGATGACTTTTTTTAAAATCAAGTTCACTCCAAGCCACTAAGACACAAGGGGTTACTAAGTGTGAAAGAATTAGAAAACAGAAACGTTAGTAAGGAGTGAGTAAATAAGAAGAGTAATCAAGAGGACAGTAGATAGTGTTTGACATTGTATTTAGTCGGCTGGAAAGCGTGGAACCGTAAGAGGGTTCCACAAGCGATGTGCGAGAAAAGAAACTGTGAGCGTAGAACTTACGGTTACATCTAGTCAACTGAAATGTATATCGATGAGATCTTATTACGAAACTATTACTGTGCTCATATTCAGAAAGTCTAGGTACCATTTTTAATGCTGATAGTGAAATTACTGAGCTTCTTCAATAGATGTGGCTAAAAGTGCAGCATTATACGTAAACAAGAAGAGACGTATTTTGTAAGCTGAGATTTGATGACAGAAGAGACACTTGATAAACATCTACTGATGCAGAAAAATGTATATTCTCTACCAAATTCTTCTAACTGAGACGAACATGCATGATATTATGCAGTGTATGAGATATAATTGCCGTTTTCCATTCTGGGTTGTAATCGTTAAGGGGAGTGTACAGAAATCCTAGGAAGCAAAAGTGAAACAGCCACATTGGATAAAAAAATAGCTTCAGCGAGCTACCAAGTTAGGGAAATGGGCATGATCTGTTTACGGTTCCTTTTATCACTTAATCCTTGGCCGCACATTTTCGCCATTGTGATAAGTACTAGCTAGAAACTGTTAACAATATTATGTTTTCGTTACCTTAACCTTCTCTCCAGTGCATCTGATTTTTATTTGAATGAATATTAAATGGCAGTGAAATTGTACAACTAATATTAATGCTGTTAGACTACACACGCACACACACGCACACACGCACACACACACAGATAAATTGTTTTTAGGGGTGTAGGTTTGTGGAGGACACATTTATGGAACTGTTGATAACAAATGTTAGTAAAATTGTTCGCTACAAACACAACAATGTTTCGTATAAAAGCTTTGCAATTCAAAATTTCGTTACATTTGCTGCCACCTTAGATTCCAACCTAAGATAGTTGGCTAAATGATAATTGTCTAAGTCTTCGCGTAATATATATATATATATATATATATATATATATATATATATATATATATATATATATGAACTTGAAGGAAGAATTTATTCTATCAAGTGCAGAAATTGCCAGAATGAATACATTGGAGAAACTCCCAAAAGAAGGACTATATGAACACATTTTAAAATGGGATATTTTACAGGGATATTTTAAAAACAACACACAAAACGCATTCTTTGTTCACCGTAACGAACCTGACCAAAATTTTGACAAAGGGAATGCTACTTTGATTAAAAGAGAAAATAATCCGCTGAAACGAATATTTCTGGAAAGTGCCTTGATCACTAGTTCAATCACGGTAAATTTGCGTCCAGGCTCTTACAACAGATTACCATTCATGGTAGATTTTCTGATGTCACTATATATATCATATAGGATAGTCAGGGACAAAGATGATGAAGACAAAAGGTAAAAAGAAGACAGATGAATTTGGCGGGATTGAAAAAATATTATTTCAAGAATAGTCTATCAAAATTTTAGTAAACAGCGTCTCTCGTTTTTGCGCATGTGTAGACGTGGAAACACCAATCAAACCCAGTTCGATGAAATCCTAACGGATGAAATGCGTCACAAAGTCTTTTTTTCAATTTGGCATACTATATATATATATATATATATATATATATATATGACATACATATCTTAGTATTACTTTGTCATTTTGTTTGATTTCGATTTTCCTAAAATATAGTAATAAGTAGACAAAGTTTAAATACGTATAAAGTTGTACTTTAAACTAAGAAGATTTATCACTTTATATTAGCACAGAGAATGTACATATTTTGTTTTTTATTACAATTCGCGCATTAATATATACATTTGACAAAATCAATCTAGTTGATATATATATATATATATATATATATATATATATATATATATATATATATATATATATATATATATATATATTAAGGAATCAGAGAGCCGAGTTCGAATTTCAGTCGAAGCCATTACATTCACTTACGTGCTAATACCCTTGGGAAAGGTATGAATCCTCTTCTTCTCCCTCCAGCTATGGGTAAAATAGCAGGACAGACTGGGTTCTATAGCCTTGGATGGCAACTGGTCTAGGAGAAAGACAACTCTGAATTCAAAACCTGCGGAGGGTCGTTTGGGAACCTTGTGGCATTCGGTGGTCCAGGTCTCTGTATTCGTCCCTCCAAAAAGTGTGGATGGTTCTGCACGAGGCCTTCACCACTATAATCAAATCTCATGTGCCGGTGTCGGGCTGTCGGTTTCCTGGAAACTGATCTGCTTGACCCTCATACGTCGAATCTCGACGGGAGAGTCGATCATCATATATATATATATATATATATATATATATATATATATATATAATAAATTACAGTGAAAAACATTTAACATCGCTACACAAAAATTTCATAGATACACTTAAATTAAGCTATAGCAACATAGCAACACTTAAACCTAAGTAACAATAGACATACCAAAGCAACAAACAGTAATGATACCAACTTCTGCAATTGTAGAAATCCTAACGACTGTCCATTGCAAAATAGATGTCTAACAGATTCAGTTGTTTAACTAAGTACTATTTCATCTAAAGGAAATCCATCAGATATACAATTTTATATCGGTAGTACCAAAAATTCTTTTACAACTTTGTCGTATCAATACATATCCTCTTTCAACAACAATGCGTATTGTAACAGAACGTCCCGTTCTAAATATTTTTGGCACTTAAAAGAAGTTAACAAAACAACTCCTACTGTAATATGGAAAATATTAAAAATAACAAGAACCTGTAAATCTTTACATGATCCATGCCCCCTATGTTTACAAGAAAAATTGGATTTTACAAAGTTTACTAACAACCTGTTAAACCAAATAAATGAATTAACGGTGATATACTACCATTTACTTTCAAATATATTTTTAAAAAATCATAAATAATTACGTATTATAACTGTATAGAGATTATTTTATTAGTAGATAATGGTCCACCCAACATTTATTTGATTCATTCAAATATGATATTGTCATGTTTTACCGTCTATTCCGTATATTTAACAACCCCCCCTATTTATAGTTCTTTCCACATTTTTAATTTTACCTAAGAAGCTCCCTGAGTATATAAAAATATTTAAAAAAAAAATCAATTTCTGATAAATTTATGTCTACTTCAAGTAATCGCCAAATCCTACTTGGATACACCAATAATACACACCTGTCACTGAAATTTATTCCCTAGTATCGTTGAAATACATGTCTAAGCATCATTTTTCTTGACATGTAAAAATAACCCACACACTCTGACCTTATTTTTATTTTTATATTTTAGCGTAGACCTGACGTTCATCTAAACATACTCATAAGTATATTTTTTAATTCTGACCTTATGCTCCCTCCACTTTAACTTACAAAAAGAGGTAAAGAATTAAAAAAAAAATTCCTAAGGAATCATTTTTATCACTAGTTATCTACCATCACCTGAAGAAGTAACATCTTAGTACTGAAAAATGAAAGATTTTGTGTAGTGATGTAAAATGTTTTATTGTAATTTATTATAATAAAAATATTACAATAATATTTTGGTCTACTTTGTATTGAGCACTTTGAAAAAATAAAAAATGCTACGAACTGTGGATTCTTACTCCATCTGTTCTTTCTTTCTCTCTCTCTCTCTCTCTCTCTCTCTCTCTCTCTCATATATATATATATATATATATATATATGCGCTTGTTTCTAGGTAACTGATTTTCATGTTGATATTTAAGCGTTTGTGCGATCACGTATACACACACATACATACATACACACACACACAGACACACACACACATATATATATATATATATATATATATATATATATATATATATATATATATATATATATATATATAACTCTAAAGGCATAAACCTTGAAATTTATGTCCTGGTGTACCAGCCAAACCATTTTTCTCTTTGTTCCTAAAATTATTTGTATACTTGTATTTATCTCTGTGTTTCTTTAATGATCCTACTTTCTTTCTTTATTCTATTGACCGTGTTATTATTGCTACCGTTTCTCTCTATCATTATATACATCTCTCTCTCTCTCCCCTGAAAATTTTATTTAATGTATGTGTATACGGCAGTATATGGCCCAGTGCCCGAGAATATTCATCTATTCATTGGGTCGTCCATCTTTTTAGAGATATTCATCCTCAATTTAGTGCTATAGCATAGAGAACAGAACGTTGGCCTCTGGGGACAAGTTGCTACTGGACATTTCACGCGCCACTGGTTCAGAATCTAATCTCAATGTTTTGCAATATCTGGCACTATTTTCGGCGCGGTGGAATACATGTCAGTGCGTGAGTAAATCCATAAATTCTTACAGCTTTAGTCGCAACTCTGCTAATGTCATTTTCTTCATGTCTCTTCCGATTCTTCTTTCTTCCTTCGTTTCAGCTGAAAACCTTCAGCAAGTCTTTTTTCTGAAACGTGTCTTTTTCGTCTTCGTCCCTGTAATGGCCATCTACGCTTCTGGATATATTCATATGGCTGCCTCGAAAAATGTTCAAAATTAAATCTATACATCAAATGACCGATGGATCATCCTTCACGCAGAAGACTTATTGATCCACGCATTTTGTTCTAACGTTCATTACATAAAAAATTATACCGTAGCAGACTGAATTCTGATTTCACAAACCAGTGTCTGAAATCAGAACCATAAATATTCATCATTCTGTCTACCCCCACCACCGATTGGATGTTACGGCCACAATATTCGCCCGGCTTGAGATCAAGTTTGCATTTATGGGACGTATTGGAGATTTCTATTCACACAATAGATACTGCGCCTACAAATAGCTATCAAGAGAGCATCACTCAACATCTCTCCAGAAGACTTTTGACTATTTGTCAAATCCGATGCCACGTTGAGTTCGCCTGGTTAGTGGGATTCTACATCATATTAAAGCTTTGTCTCCTGATTTAAGGCACGTCTGGTATATTAAAAGATAAATACGCCATTATTTCTTATGAGTTTCGACATTTTTCTCATGAAGCTTCTACTTAGCATTTATGGATAAATCATGAATGCTAGAGAACAGCATATGTTTTTGTTTACAAAATATTTATTTCTATTTAATGAGTTTAAGTTAAATTAAGTTTGATAAAACACAGTGAGATCCAAAGACATCGCTTTTTCCATTTCAAATAGATTTCTTTGGTGGAATTGATGTCATACAGTTGGGCATCAACCAATTTGATGGGAGGCAGGGAGTTGTTCTCTGTGGGGGGTAAATGAAAGCAGTTTCCTTTTGGGGGTATTGAAGTTTACAATCCATTTCCTGCCCCAGTCAATCACGTCCTTTTCAACAATGGACTTTCAACAGGCTGGAAAGCAAGAGTCGGTCTGGCAGTATTTGTATAGTTTGGAGTACATCGCTGAAGAAATCACGGAACGTGTCCCAGTCTCCTCGTTTATAACAGAAAGGCGTTTTGTTGGTAGGAGGTTCTTTATTAGGGGATGAGCAGAAGGAAATGTTAACGGACCCGACGAGTAATTTCATTCATTTTAAAGAAATTTCCGTTGATGGCTATTCCACTAATGCTACAATCATAAATATGGGCTTTGTTTTTTCCTTTAAATATTCCAGATACAGTAAGTATTTGCTTAAAAACGAAGACATTTTGCTTTCATTGAGTTACTAGACATTTTCAGAAGTTTGGTTTTAAGCATATCAATAATACTTTTTTTTCTAAAAATATGAAATGAAATAAAAAAGACGAACACACCTGAAATAAAATAATATCAGAAAGCCAACACTGAAAAAAAAGGACATATATATGGAGTAAATATATATGGAGTAAATAGCAAAGAACAAAAATCCTAAAGCAACTGAAAAAAAATTCCTTGACATTGAAGAAAAACTCATAAAGTGAAGTTGAATTTTTGAATAATAGCAATACAAAAGAAGGAAACAAAAGTTAAAAAAATGATGCCAAAATAACACATCCGTTGTAAACAAAAACAAAATGAAAAGTAGTCTAATACATATTTTTAACAATCAGAAAAATAGATATGATTACAAAAACACATTAAAGACAAAATTAATTATGATCTAGAAAGGGACTTCAGTAGTACTATTATGAGGACAATAGTCCGAATAATGTAAATAATGTAAATAATACCTTATCTGATATATATATATATATATATATATATATATATATATATATATATATATATATATATATATATATATATAACCACGCGAGCGAGAGAGAATTCGAGAAGTATGGGAAGCCGTTGGTATAATATAGTTAAGGATAGTAACCAATGTAATTGTGGGAATCTTAACCAATGGCCATTGTCTGTCAAATGTTTGACTAAATCTCTTGTGTATATGTGTTCTATTTACCCAATAGAAAATCCGAGGATTGAAAAGTTTTACATTGGCAGCACAAAGAACGCTTTCAAAGATCGTTGGTATAAACATCTATCTTTTTTTTAATAATGCTACTTATAGAAATAGAACTTCCCTTTCAAAATATTTTTGGAAGTTGAAAGAAGAAAATAAAACCACAAAAGTTAAATGGAAAATTTTAAAACTAGCTAGAACATGTAAATCCTTATATGAATCTTATTTTCTGTATTTACAGGAGAAAATGCAGATAATCAGATTTTTAAATAGGGACGAGTTGTTAAATCAAAGATTGGGACTAACTGTCTATTGCAAGCATATTTCACTTTTGACCTTACAATTGTGCTAAACTTTAAAACTTCTTTTCTGGTGAATGAATCTGTGCTTTAAACTTATCCTTAGTAAGTTAGATGTTTTTAGGTAATATAGTATGTACGTTATTCTTTTAAAGTTACGGAAATTTTATATAGAGGTATATACGTTCAGTGGATATTTTAACATTTCCTATTGTTTTGTTTTATTAATACTGCATATAAAAACTCTTTATTTGATTTATTTATATGATCTATGTACCTCTAAGTTTTGATTAGTTCATTAGTTCTTCTTTTTTTCTGGTTTTGTAATTTTGATAAATTTTTCCTGTTTTTTCTCTTAAAGATCCTTTTTATACTATTAAATAATTATTGTTTCAGGGAAAATATCAGCCGTTCGTAGGTTGTTACATTGTATCAATTTTCTCTTTCAATATGTATTCGTTGAAGGTTCAATCTATGACTTAACATAGACTATTTTGATTGGTTGTATCCATATCTTGTCTAGCTTCGTTACATTTTAATATTATCCTTATATTTATCTTTCTCTTCTTTTTCTTTGGAGAAGAGACTATATCTCGTGTCTTAATCTTGTATGAATATTAGACATTTTGCTTATTTTTAAACACTTAAGTTACATTTACTAGTTTCTTAAAGAAGCCTTTTTATTATCAGCTACAAAATATATGGTACAATTAGCTATACTTTTGATTATCTTCCTCCTCTCCTCTTAAGGTCTTATAAAAAGTGAACGATATTCGTTTCATAATTATGATACAAGGTTGCTAATCGCTTATAGTTTGTATTACTTTCTTGTCTGTCACTCATGAGCCTGTCTAGACCACATTTTACCATGATCCAAATTTTCTTTTTTTGCAAGGTTAAATTTTTTTGTTAAAATAAACCCACAATCCTCATTTTAATTTTGATTTGTTGTTATCTCGTTCTCTTCTCTTTCAAAAAAAAGATTGAAATTTAAAATAATTATTTATTCACCAGTTATTTACCTATGCCTGAGGAGGCAAAAATTTAGTGCTGAAACATGAAAGCTATTGTGTAGCAATTTGTAACATGTTTTTGTTTTAATCTTGTAAAATAAATATATTATAATATATATAATAATAAATTATATATATATATATATATATATATATATATATATATATATATTACAATATATAATGATGATCGCAAAAGCGAGAAACCCAGAGTCACTAACTCATATCCATACAACATTATAATATATATATATATATATATATATATATATATATATATATATATATATCTGTGTGTGTGTGTGCGTGTGTGTGTGTGCGTGTGATAAAATACAGAAGAAATAGGAAACGTATCTCAATCTAAGATGGTTAACTTTTATTAAAGCCTCATCAGAGATTAAGGAAAACATGATGAATTTCAGACCATGGCATAATTCTCACAAGAGGAATTGGGTTACTCGTCTATGCCCGCCTTGGTGAACACTGCTAATGGCGAAGCCATGTTTACACTCTAACAGCAGCAACATATTTACTTTCTTTTTTATGTAACACTTTTATAATTTGTACAAACAATTTTTGTTAATTTATAAGTCCAGAATTAGTTACATGACATTTTCATTTTTGTGACGACCCGAAGAAATTAGCAAATTCTTTCGATACACAATGTCTGCGAAATTATTATCCCATCAATTTTTCTCTGGTCTCTATTCAGCCATATTGCTTTCACCTTGAAGACAAATAAATAAATAAAACAACTGATATAATTATAATCGTGTGCAGTCGGAAATGGCCTCACAGACATAATCTTCCGTCTAACAAACATTGTATTTTTGTGTTTGTTCCCATGAAATTATGAGTAAAATAATTACAAAAAGTTCATCGTAGCATTTAAATTATCAATCTCTTCTCAGGATTTTGCTTCTAGCAAATTAACAGTAATCTATTGTTTAGATGTCTACACAAACCAATAATTTTAAAACAGAACTATGACAAAGTGTGTCAGGCATCATTTTTGCAACAATTCTATCTAAATTTATGAAATAAGATTTTTCGTTCAATTAAGCAATTTCTCTAATGCGGAAATTAAGCATTAACAGATTTTATAAAATCCTATTTTTCAGCCGGGATCGATTTAATTTTCTTTCTTTGATTAATGTTAAAACACTGAACATATTTCAACAGAAATACTAAACATGCAAATCATTGATAGAAAAATACAAAAAAATAAATTTGTCAGATTTTCGATCAATATCAAACATTATGCAATTTTACTTGCTTTAAAATTTCATATTTTGTAGGTGTGGTTGTAGCTAATGCAGTTTTAAGTTACTAATGATTTCGACAAAATTTACAAATTCACTGTAAGATAATCAATTACGACCTAATTACTCATTTCTGATCGGTTTTGTGTCCAGAGTTTTGGCATGCTTGAATCTTCGTCGTTTGCCTTGATATCTCTTTTTCAAATTTTAGTTCACAGCGATAAATATTGTAGGGCCTTTTGTCTGGCTAATCTATTTTTGTACATGCCGTTTATATACAAGGAAACGGATATTTGTTCAAATCAATCTAAACGCTTGAAATAGAAATGTTCCATTTAACCTAATTCTTTCGATCGCTTATTGTTTCTTGATATGAAGAGTGGGAGGAGAATGTTTATAATCATGCGTGTTGAATATATTTGGATATATGTTGTTTTTTTCTCAGTAAATAATCTGAAATACGCAACCATAATTATATTGTTCCAAATATCTTTCTGATATGCAGATAGTCCAAATTTAGATAAAAGGAACTCTTATAAAGGGGCGCAAGCTCATACAACAACAATCTACAATATAACCCTCGAGGAGAAAATAACGGTAATCATCTTTCCAGAAGAAGATAAATTCCGAAACAAAAGAACGGAACTTATTTCCAAATGCAGATATGAAAACAAATTCCTGCTACACGACCGACAAAAAATAATGAAAAAGACTAAATTAAAGTTTGTAGGCTAAACCTAATAAACTGTATTTCAAATACGGAGTTTGAATGAAACAAAAATAAACAAAAAAGAAATAAGTAACCCTTGTTTCCTGTTTAGGATTGGGTTTCCTTCTATCCTTCTAAAGTCTTTTAAATCTCTTTCACTACCAATAGCCCATTGAGTCTTTGTGGAATTATCGGTTTGCTTGAATTGATTATATATATATATATATATATATATATATATATATATATATATATATATTATAAATTAATTGATTTAAAATATGTTTTTTCCGCTACACAGTTCTAACCATGTTTCAAAAATGGAAGCTCCGAATTTAATTTGGAAACGTGAATTATGATTTTTGCTGTCTTTAAAAGCCAGTAATCTTAAAAGTTACTCCAATATTCGGTTGAGGATGAAATGGAACTAATGTCTTTAATTTAATTACAAAATATAACTTTAAAGTATTTTCACTGTTATTTTAATAGACTATTTTTTGTAAATGCAATAGAATTACTTACAGTATATAAAATTATTTTTTGCCGTTAAATATAAGTACGTATATTACCAGGTCGCACTTTTTGAATTTATTTTTATTTTTAAATATTATTTAAGGAAAATTTTTGACAATGACGGCATAAAATAGCTATTTCATTTTTCTGATTCAGTAAATTTTTGTTTTTATAAACTTAGTAATATATAGTTTCTCATGTATGCACAAAGGACATGAGTTATTTAATGACCTACATATTCTAGCTTTTTCTTATTAACTTCCATTTTACTGTAGGTGTTTATTTGATTCTTTTAGGTGCCAGAAGTACTTCGAGAGAGATGTTTGATTTTTATATTTACTTATCCTAAATGAACTTTGATGTTGGTTGAATCTTTTTTGAACTCATGGCTAGTGCAACCTATATATATTTTTATGTTTTCAGGATTTTCAATGGAAGAGATTGAAATGGTATACTAATGATTCAGTGCGACATTTATTTTGTAGAGGGCAATTATGAGGGTTTCTACAGTTACATAATTCTTGTTTTATTTCATCAGTTTTTATGTTTATTTTTATTTTTCCATTGTCTAATTTTTTTGGTTTTGGTATAAGTGTTTATTTAAGATATTAGCATTATGTTTTTTAATAATTTTTTCTAAGTTTTCCGTACAGCTGTAACTCAATTTTAGTGTGTTTTTATTGAAAATACTACTTAGTTTACTTCCACTGCTTGACTATTAATGTGAGCAATTTTTGTCCTAATTTGTTCTTTACCATTTGGTTGTATGGGCGTGTATACCAAATTATTTTTCTACATCTGTTTTTTCTATGCTTTCCATTTTAATTTTTTATATAAGTTAGTTTTGGGTTTTTGTAGCCACTCTCTTTTAGAGCTTTGTTATAGGAATTGATATGCTTGCTGAATTTGTACTAATTCTTTTACTGATAGATAACGGTATATGTTTAATTATAGATGGGGGGGGGTGATTTGATTTACGGTGTATATATAAAGGATTGGTGTTGGATTTTTTATAAGGTGTGTATGTATTTTTATTTAAATCTAATGTTATATCTAGGAAGTTTACTTTTTTTAATTTAGTGCTAACCGTAATTTTTAAGCCCAGTCTTTATATAGTACCTTTCTAATTCTATCTATTTTGAAGTTAGTTGAGTTTCTAATAACCATAAGTCCATCGTCTCTGTACAAACCAATGTCAGTTATATTAATATCAGGGTGCGCTGTAAGGTTGTATAAAATAAAAAGACCAATCCTTGGAAACGTGAATTATGATTTTTGCTGTCTTTAAAACCCAGTAATTTTAAAAGTTACTCCAAAATTCGCTGGAGGATGAAATGGAACTAATGTCTTTAATTTAATTACAAAATTAAATTCGGAGCTTCCATTTTTCAAACATGGTTAGAACATATTTTAAATCAATTAATTTATAATTAATGCTCTGTAAATTTACATTGAGCATTATTTTGTAAAAATAAAAATATCTATAAGAACACCGGATTATATATGTTACTGTTCTTTCTTTTTATTTACACATACATACATACATACATACACACACACATATATATATATATATATATATATATATATATAATTGTATAAATATGAGAAGGAAACTAAGTCATAACCATATATAACTCAAAGCATTGATCCTAAATAGAAGAAACTGGAAAGTGCCAGACTTTGTTTAAGCTTGACATAAAAGTAATTACAAATAAATATAATGCAATAACATAATTGATACATGACAAAATAATACTAATCTACAACTTGGAGGAATTTACTCAGTTATCTGTAAGGATTGCCACAACGAAAACATAGGATAAACCTAAAGATATTTAAATAAAAGATTATATGAACACGAAAGGCATCTTTTACAAAACATTTTACAAATTCATTAGTTGCTTATCGTAATGAGTCTGACTATAGATTTGATTAAATTGTTACTCTAATTAAAAGGAAGAAATTTACAGAGACGAAAATATATAGAAAGTGATTTAATCACTAGATAATCCACAATAAATTTACGTTCTGTTTCTTCGCTTTTCTTGGTAGCTTTCCTATTATCGTAATGTATATTTAAAAGTAAAAGTAATATAAAAATTAAAAAAAGAAACTAAATGAAAATTGGCTAGATTATGCATCCAAAACTACTACCATGGATTTTGTAGGTCTTAATAAATTTTGTCTTTTTGTTATCTCTCATAAACTTTGTTCTGCTATCCATTTACTCAAGTTTTCTTTTGTCTCTCTTGCCTTTAAGCTATCTGATTTTCAAAGTCCTGTTTCTTCATTATGTGCACTATAAATTTGAACTGTCTCTTCCTAGTGATAAATATGTTCTTTTTCTTCAAATTTTCTCTAAAACTTTGCCGTTGCTCACATGAAAAAAGAGAAATAGTGGGAGAAAAAAAGAGAAAGAGAGATAAATCAACAGTGTGCCATGCAGTGTTCATTTCTACGATCACTATATATATATATATATATATATATATATATATATATATATATATATATATATACGCTGTACCCCTAATACTGATCTATATTCACCCACTGACGTGGTAAAAAATAGAATCAACAGTACACGTTTTTTTACCTTCACCAGTTTGTAAAAATGGTTTCAGTCTGATGATGATTCGTAACATAATGATACTGATGTAGTATAGTTGTAGCAGCGTTGTGACACGAATAGTGTTCAATACCCTTTGAATATAGGATGATTACTCGAAAAAGGAAGATTTTTCAGTGTTTCAGACCTAAGCAACTGCTCTAGGTTTTTCTTCGACAACGGTATGCCAGGAATATGTGACTCATAAGTATCTAAGAATTCCGAAAAATTACGCAACCCACAGGTGGTTCAAGAATAGAACAGTCATCCGCGAATATTGCCTTAAATAACAGCAATAAAAGCCATATATATAACACCACATTGTCGGTTACACAAGGCAATGTAATCAGCCTATCAACAGGATATATTATACACTGGCAGTGCCTCGGGAATGATGTTGGGTGTATTCTGTGAGAATTCGCAAGGATTAGTAGTGAAACTGGAATTTGTCTTGACAGTTGTGTCATGCATAAAACTTTTGATATTTTACACCTCGTTATGTTATCATGTTCGGTGGTGATGAGTTGTACCAGGAAGAAGACCATGCATCATGCACGATTGATATGAAATTGGTTGCAGCAACACTCGGATGAATTTCAGGCACATCCTTGTCAACTCGCCAGTTTTAACTATGTATTGGGTTTTAAATCTCAATAAATTCAATGCAACCATATCTATGAAACTCTTGACGTGTCTGGATATCTATATTTATAAAACAGAAGATGTGTATGGGGTGTGTGTGTGTGTGTGTGTCTGTCTGTCTGTCTGTCTGTGTATCTGTTTTCTTGTGTGCATGCTATTTATACACGTCCACATTTCTCGACGGATTTCAATGAAATTGTAAACATATTTCAAAACTAATTTTTCAATCACCAGCCCCCACCGGCAAAGTTGCATGCAAACAAAATTTTTACTGGATGAGCAGATGTTCTTTGTACTTAATGCAAAATATAGCTCATGTTACGAGGTTTATGTAGAGTGCTTAATAGATTTTCTGTCATATTAACTTCATACAAAAAATTGAAAAAATTCTGTGAACAAAATCGGGTTTTTCATACTACTTAATCTAAAAACTTGAATAATTTCCTCATTTTTCATCCGATCTTATTCAAATATATCTAAAAAAAATTGCCATCATGCAAGAAATAAGATAGTGAGTTTTTAGTTCTTCCCTACACGAAAGACACTGATATGCCACTGGGTGTCATGCCACTAGCGTTTACCGCTGGTGGCCCGCTCTCGGACCGTCGGTATGTTCGTCTCGGAAATGTTACCACTTGTGGACCGCTAGACGCCCACCGGTGACATGCCTATGGCTGCCACCAGAGGACTGCTGGCGTTGCCACTAGCGACTTCCATGTAGGGTGCTCACTTGCCCAAGTATAACGAAAAACTGTTCAAAAACCCAATTTCTCGGATATAACTCCCTGGGTTTTCATCCGATGCTTTCCAAATTTGCCATGCAAATTACATACGACACACAAATTGTCTTGCGCGAATATTTGGTTTAGATTATTTCAATTAAGCGGAAGAAATCTGCGAGAAAATAGGTCCAAAATCGGCATTTGCCATTTAGTCAATAGTTTCTTCATGTGGTTCCATTCTAAATTGGCATTCGGACAACTGTTGATGCAAAAATTGTTTGAGAAGTATTATTGAAGCTTTAAAAGGGGAAAATTCCCGACGAACCTCTTATTAACCCCAGCTTTACAGTTAACATGCGAAGTGGGAGGCGTTCATGTGTTGGTACTTGCAGTTGAATCAATCTATGACGCTTCATCCCAGTTTTTGTTTGATTATTAGACTTGTGAAAAATCCAATACTATTTGAAATTTATTACGGCCATAGGAACTTTACTGAATATCTAAAACATTGAAACAATTTATCTCCAAACAACGACCACACAAAAAGGTTTAATCAATTAAATTCCTCTATTAAGAACAATGAAACACTTGCGAAAAGCATAGCGTAAAAAGATGAGGGGGTTAGTAGCTTAGTATACAAACGGATGATGCATGGAGGCGGGGACACAGGGAGACATTTTTGGATGCGAGTATACGGGGGTGCGGTTAAAGAATTGCAGGCATGTACACCCGGGAAACGCCGGGTACATCGGCTAGTATATTAAATATAAAACGTCGAAACGATTTCAACATTTCGCTGACTCCATGCCATATAGCTATCATTGTTCAGAAGCATGGAAATGCTCCACGTTATTAGGTAGCTTTCTCTATTTTTGTATTTTTCTCTCTCGTTATATATATATATATATATATATATATATATATATATATATATATATATATATATATATATGTATATATAGGCCCCTTGGTGACTACAGACCAATTTAGTAATTTCCAAAAGAAAATGATTGTAAATTCATTAAAATAAGCAAATTATTATTGAAATGTAAAATTTAACTGTTTTCATTGCTTTGTTTTGCTCATTTTTATTATTCACTTTATACTAAACTTTTCTTTATCTCGGGATTTTTCTTCTCTTAGATGGTTGGTCAGAATTTTTCATTTCCCTCACACAACATCTTTAAAAGTATCACTTGCTTCCTTCCTTCCTCCTACACTTCCTTCCACCCACCTTTCCTTACTCTAGCAATCTATGTCTCACTTTTTCGAAAAGCGTTCATAATTTCTGGAGGGGGTACCAGACGAAGTTAGGAACGTAAAACCGAGAAAGTTGTCATTTGCATGAAGCAAGCAACTTTTTCTGGCGACAGTTTGAAACAAATAAGAATAAAATGTTGGGTAAAGAATATGGACGGCTTGCACAATGGGAGATATGTTCATTGATTTAGGAGATTGGTTTTTCTTGAACTGACCGACATGCTTGTATACTTTTCTTTTCATTTCAAGTAAGCATTTTTGGAGCACCAGGTGTATGTGTAGTAGGGAGGCGACTCACCGTCTCTAAATGAATTGATCCTTTGGCATAAAAATGGGAACTTTTAGCTCATCACTCAGCACACTGACAATTAACCCTAGTTTTTCATAGCAATATAAATCTGAGATATGTCTGTGAACGTAATCTCACAGAATATTGTAAGGCATGATTGTTCATTTATCTAGAGTTAAATATTCCAGCTCTTTGTATCATAATTTGCGATCACTACCATATTATCTCTCTCACTGCCTTTTTTTAAATAATGAAACATACTTTAGTAATCTTTAAGGGATGGGATTTCTTTTGAATAATTGAAAGAGTATTTGCAGTATAATATATTTAACAAACATATTTTCAGAAGAGAAAAAAAATATAACACATGAAACATAAATTTATTATTCACCATTAGGTGCATTCTGCTTTTTTATTCTATTTGTAGACTCGTAAATCCTCACATACTCGTAGAAAATTAAATAGATTAAATTTTTATTTTGCTTAAGCGAAAATACTAGATAATATTTGTTATAGGTGAAAAAGCTATGAAGGACACACACACAAACACACACGCACACTTGCACATATACACACACATATATGTATGTGAGTACATGTGCTTGTGTTTACGTGCATTTATGCACAAGAAAATGATATATTTGTTTATAAATGTAAAACTCTATACCCATCCCTCTTGATTTTGATCGATTCGTGATGACACGTTTTCATTTCTAAAGTTCGCGATATTTTCCTCCAAGAAATTCGATAACAACGTAAACAAGGTATTTTTAAAATTATTTATGTTCAGAATCTAGACAAAAGAAATAAATGATTAGTCCCGATGATATTAATCCGATATAAAATTCGTCTTTGAGAATGTTGATAACCACAGGTATATTAAAGGCAAAAGGGACAGAGGAAAAAACAGCGCATAACGACTGCCTAATGAAATTGTGTAAATGCTTGGTAGAATAGAGGTATGGAGGAATAGTAAATAAACAAACTTTACTAAGAGGTGTAAAGGACAGGAAGATTTAGAGTGTCATGATCACCACGATCTGAACGGACACGCCATGTAGAAGACGACGACCCCGACGTACATAAACTAACAATCACTATACAAGATATATATATATATATATATATATATATATATATATATATATATATATATATATATATATAGATATATATATATATATATATATATATATATATATATATATATATATACCTATATCACATGCACACGCAAACAAATCCACATGACGATATCTATATTGCCTATACGTTAATGTATTTGCGGCATTACCCGCTTTTCAGGCAAAACTGCATGCGACAATGAAGGCTGATATCTTCAGTGTCGACACTAGGTAGCATTTATGCTCGGTGTAGATTGTTGGGTATTCATATTATCGTCACGTATCCATCACATGTCGCTTGGCATTATGTGCGATATGATACGCATAAGTGCACATATCATAAAGGCTTTGATCGTCCTTCTCTCTGTAGCCTTTTGAAGAGATTCTGATCATATTAGTCGTTTGACGAATCTAATTCTCGAATAGTGCTCATTGAGCATTAACGTTAAATGCCTGTCTTAAATCGTTGATCAAGTGATTTAACATTCTGTTGCTACCGCTTTCTCTTAATGACTGTATTTGTGATATCTACCAATTTTCATTTGCTGTCGATATCATTTGATTATTATACTTATCTTTTAGCATTGATAGCAGTTAATACAAAAATAGTAGTTTTTATTGTTTATGAAATTATGAGGTTGATTTAGGTCTACTTTCTTATTATTGCGAATGTCCTGATGCTAACGAATTTGTTACTTTTTGTCAGAATTTTTAAATGAGACTTTATCATTATTATATGGTTTGTTCTTCAGACCAGCATGTTTACCTTGATTGTTATAATCACAACATTTAAGTTGTTGTACCACAAACCTTCTTTGGATATCTACTATCGGAGTTGTTGTTCAAACTGAAATCTTTATTCAGTCTACGGGGCGAAATTGTTCTTATTCTGCTTTCCATGCTTACAGGATTGTTCACCTTTGTGCTGCTTGTCTGCTGAAACACAATATATGTCAGTTTTCAGCATTGCTAGCCCTAGGGATTGAACTCTAGTCTACCAGAGAACCAGATAGGACTTACCAAATACTTTAATTATCTATAAACATATAATCATAGGAGCTTTAAACCTAATATTTTTAGGTGGTGGAAATGTACGAGTATTCTGACTCAGGTGGTGGAATATTTGTTGAGAGTTCTTTCATTCTTAATCAGAGGCTGACAGATGGCATTCATTTGTAGTGTAGGTTTATTGATAAGGTTGTCAGTACTTAATATATATGCTGGTTCACCAGCATACATATTAATGATTGTTGAAAATTCTGTGTTCAGGTATTGCTCAGCGAATTCTGGCTTACGATACAAGGCAATTGTGAAACGACATTCTATAAAAGTTATTAGTACATCCATCAAGGTTAGTTGACCAGTTTCTTTTCTTATTGTGAACTGTTTAGAATGTCTTACTTAGATCTTATGGTCTGATATAAATTCCAGGAAAGGAATAGAGTACTAAAACAAACATCTCAAGAGTGCTGAGTAGTACAACTGGCAAAACCTGAGTATCAAATTCATCATGGTGATCTGAGTAGCAAAGCACATAATATACTTGTTAGGTTTTCCGTTGCTGTTGATGCATATCTACAGATGCACTGACACGTACCTTACATTGATAGTGTTGTTCGTTTGTTACGAATTGTTAGATACATTATTATTTTGTAATGGTATTTTTTAATTAATATGAATTTCTGATATTGTTTTTTTAAGAAAATATTTTAGACTAAAACTTCATATTCTATAAAATAAAGGTGAAATGGTTCCCTAAGTAACTGCAATTAATAAACTGTTTTTATATTACAGAATACCAACATTTTCAGCATAATCAATGCACAGTCCTTAAAACATGCAAAGATCAGTACAGTAAAATATAAAGGAAAATAATATTAGAAACATGTAAAGATTTTTTAATAACTTAAATGACTAGACACGGTCGAAGATATTTTAAAACAGAAAATAACCGTGAAATGAAAAAGCGAAAAAATGTCGTCTTCTGCTAAAAATCGAGAAGCTAAAAAGAATGAGGAAACTTAGATGTGATTATAATTTCAGAATTGTTTCTTTTTGACTTTTGCTTAATTTACTAATAGAAAGATGTGCCTTACTGAATGTTTCTAATGGTTGTTTAATTGTGTGAGTTTTTTCTTTGTAAATAGTGGTGGGCATCATGACCATCGCACTAGATTTATTATACTTTAAAACTTCTTAGTTGAATAACGCCAATTAGAAGATAGGCAGATTACAGAAAGCTATTGTTGAATAAGCTGACAAGAAATAAAACAAAATTAATCACGAAAGACACGGTGAAATCCAGAACATTGACATCCACAGAGAAGTTTAATTGACGATAATTGTTTTAATGAAAATGACACATATAGTTGAGATTAATATTCCTGGTTTTTGCATGTATGTGTTTGACGTGCGTATGTAAATATTTACGCATGTAGACAGCTTAGATAAATAAAGAATAAACAAAAGAGACAATATGATAAAAAAAAATGCGCGTGTATTCACCTATTAAAAATGAACTTGGGATGTGTAATGCACAAGTATGTGGATGCATTACTGTGACGGATAGTACACAGCAGTCATATATAGAGTATCCGTGTGTAGATGAAAGCGTATAATATATCTATATAAGCATATATGCTTAGCTGTATAGGTACAAATAAATATTTTACAGGCGTAAACGATTATGCGTACAAGCGTTGCAGGTATTTAGTTGTAAAAGGTTGTAGAGTGGGAAACAAGTCACTCCCCACAATCCCATGTAAACGACCTTCTACTCTGTCAAAGCTTGAAAATGAGATCTGTCTATATTTCTGAGATGCGGTATTATATACACTATTTACATTATTCGGACTATCATCCTCATCTTTATTGCCATATTTATCACAACGTTTCGGCCGTTGCACGCTCCGGCCTTCTTCAGGTGGTTGGAATGTCGAACTGAACCCTTTATTTCGATCTCTGAGGTAGACTGTTCTCGTTCTACGTGCCATATCTAATGGGTGTCATCAGTTATCTCCTGTTAATTCACCTCTCCAAGTTCTCTACTGCCTTAAGCAGGTATTGAACACCTTGGGTCCTGTCACTGGATTTAACCAAGTTCAGTACCTGGTTAAGGCAGTGGAGAACTTGGAGAGGTGAATTAACAGATAACTGATAACTGACATCCATTACATATGGCACGTAGAACTAGAACAATCTACCCTATCGAGGGTTTAATTCGACATTCCAACTACCTGAAGAAGGCCGGAGCGTACAACGGCCGAAACGTTATGATAACTATGGCAACAAAGATGAGGACAATAGTCCGAATAATGTAAATAGTATGGAAAATGAGAATTGAATAACTTCAGCCAAGATATGGCGGCGATACTCCCTTTCCGGTCGCAGAGACAGAACACAATAAAAAATTGAAAGGCTTTACTATATCAGTAATGTTATTTGTGAAGAGGGAACCAATCACATTACAAGTTCATATAATCGAAATTAAGGAGAAGGAAGGAGAATCTAGTGCAAGAAAACTTCGAATGCGAAAGAGAAATGAAAGCGGAGAAATTCTCATTAAATTCTCAGAAATGAAAGCGGAGAAATTCTCATTAAATTCTCAGAAATGAAAGCGGAGAAATTCTCATTAAATTCTCAGAAATGAAAGCGGAGAAATTCTCATTAAATTCTCAGAAATGAAAGCGGAGAAATTATCATTAAATTCTCAGAGAAATAAATAAACAACATAAGTACAAATTTTTAATGTTAAATCTAAATGAAATGGAAAAATCCAAATGCAGAAAAATGAAATTTGTGATAAAGCAAATATTGTTAAAGATATAAGCACCATAGATATAAGCGGCATTTGTGGAAAGTGATCATAGAATGGTAGCATGCAGTGTCAAATTTGATTTTAACAGATGAAAGAAAACATGCCTAGAAAAGGTCGAGGAATCATCAAATTTCCGCTAAAAATTGAAAACGTTGCACAGGCCTTATGGAATAGTTAAAATAATATAGAAGATAAGAATAGAAAACATACTGTAATCAACGCTAATCAAATAAAGGATGAGAAAAGAAAAATAAAGAGAAAGATTAGCATAAAAATGGTAGAAGCTACCAGAAAAGCGAAGAACTTGTGCCTATTTGATTTGCATTCCACATGGATAAACAACAAATACTTGCATTAAAAGAGAGAAACTTAGAAGTTACTAAGCGTCAAAAAATGACAATCTACGAGAACTTCAAAAATAAAATTCGTGCTAACAGTCGGGTATATTCTAATGCTGTTCCAACAGTAATAGCGGCTTCACAGTATCAAAAGCAGAAAAAAAACATCATTCGAAAATGTGATAGTAACAGATCTTGTATAATTCAGTAGAGGAATTTCACAACTATTTATCGGTGTATAAGGAAAGAAAAGCACTTGAAAACATTTGTCTAGGAATAGTAATTTTACTTTACAAAAAGGTATACAGTAAAGGCATATGTAAAAATTGGTCATTCACAATACATTCGAACATAAATAATATATTCTCAAAGTACTTACAATGACTAACAAATTTAGCCATGCAAAAAGATTTAGGAGTGGTTACGCAACAACAGACCAGGTACAAAAATAGAGTAAAAATACAACAGAATATAATAACAACCCACTGTATTTGACTTTATGTAACTGTGAAAATGTATTTTATTCAGTAGAAACTTCAACAGCTTTTAACCTACTACGAGAGTAGTATATTAATGAAAATTATATTTAAAGTTATCAAGAATGTGCATGATGTACGGTAATCATTTGATTACGCAGTAATGCAGAGAAAATAGATTAAAAAAGAAAACAAGGGGATACTATTTACATTTTGCTTTAAATGAATATCTTGAAAAATGAACTAGAAAGAAACAGGAGTAAACATAAATACATAATATTTGAACGGCTTACGAAAAACATGAATGTCAGAATTTTCAGATGAAATATAAGATAATATGTTAAGCGATCTGAATAAAGAAAGTCAGAAATTAACTTTCAAGTGAACAGAAATAACATAGTTGGTTGGGAAAGACAGCAAAAGAAAGGATAGTAGGTGTAGCAAAAGGTTGGTTGGTAATTGCAGAATGGATAGCAAACGTTGTAGGAAATAGCTAAATAGAAGTTAAATGGACTATTGAGTTTTGTCATAAAGGCATACTCGACAACAACACTTATAATCCTCTAATCTGGTATTTCTAATGATTATGTGTTTATAATTCCAGAATTGTTTCTTTTTGACTCTTCCTTAATTTTCTAATAATAAGATGCTCCCTTTTAATGGATTGAATGCTTCTAATAGATCTTTCATTGTGTGAGTTTCTTCTTTGTAAATAGTGGTGGGCTTCATTACCATCGCACTAGATTTACTTTAAAATTTCTTAGTTTAATAGCGCCACACACACTCACACACAAACACATACACAGACACACACATATATATATAATTATTTATTGGAAATTTATGACAAATATGTTATAAAATCACTACAAAAATAGCCATTTTGTTTCAACACTTCTGGTGTCTTATAAAGTGATGATGTTGAATATATATATATATATATATATATATATATATATATATATATATATATATATATATATATATATATCAAATTAAAAGACAATAGGAAAACTGTATTATTAGCCGACGCATTTCGTCCAAAGTGGACTTTTTCATGGCAAAAACGAAATGAATTCATTAAAAAAAAACAAAAAAAACAAACAAACAAAACAAAACAAAGTAACTATTAACAACATAACAAAATATCATTAGCAACTACAAATTACGTCAAGTACGTATGGAAATATTGTTTTAATTGTTGTATTGAAGGATTCAACCATTTTTTTTAATTTCTTAATACAGTTGCATACCTTTGCTTGGAGAGCAGTAATTCTGTGATATTGGGAAAAAGCTTGGGCGTAGATTAATATTTGGATAATATTCAATGCCGGCACTCTCGTGGATTTCCTTCTGACATATATATATATATATATATATATATATATATATATATATATATACATATATATCAGTTAAAATTAATTCTGCTCTACTGCAGTTAGAAGTGAAATATGTATGCTATGATTTTTCAAACTGAAAAGGTTTTATCTTTTAAATTTCTAGCTTTAACCATGACAAAATAGAGATAGAGAAAAACTCATTAAATTTACAGCCATCATACTGAAGGAATAAAGCAAATTCTCAAATTGGGTGCAGTGTTATTTAATTTAGTTAATCAATTTTGCTTATACTAAAATCACATTAAATGGCTTCATAATTCTTTCATGGGAAACCTCTGTTATGCTTTCTTTTATTTTCTGACACAGTGACCCTCGCCATATTTTTCACTTTTTAGAACCTTTATCCTTTAATTCAACAGCTTTCAGTTATCGTGCGTTCTACCTGAATATCTAATTAAACTCTATTTCCTATATATTTCATGATAATTTCCCGATATATGTTTGGTAATATGATTGTATATACACAGCATCAAATATAATCTCAGATGTCTATCTTGAAATGCTCCATCCATTTAATAATAACGAGTAAGTAACCCAATTTGGGTGAGGACTCTTCGGTTCTGGTCAAAGAACTCATTTTAGGAACTCATACACTTATTTTAATGTCACTTTCAATGTTTAAAATTGTCTAGAAAGTCCTTTTGAGCGATCACTGCCTCATTGTGATCTCTTTAATCCTATTCACGATCTGTAATTTCCTCACTAGGAACAGCGATTTTAGATTTGAGTAATTCAAATATTTCAGCGGGCAAGGCTGATGTTAGAATGAGCAAAGAATGGGCAGTTACCCTGGAATTATTGCGCTTGCTCTCAGTATTTTAGGACGTTAATGGACTTTCGTGAAATATCAAGTTTCTGAAAATTCCCAACAAATTTGAAACATTTCATCTGTCCTTTGTTTATTTAGTCACCTCTAAAGCCTTTAGTTAACCAGATTCTGCAGAATATTCTACACGTTTGAAGTAAAAACTAATTATACCTTGAATATGACCATCCACATTATTAAAATTATTGATTTCTTTTCTGACAACTCACGTGTGTATGTTTGTACATAAACACACAGGTTAACATAGGTTATCACCAAGTCATAGCTGGTATTATATTGCTATAAGTAAAAAATATAGGAAAAAAGTTATTATGCTATTACCCGTTTATACAGAATTTAACATTCGACGTAGCCTTTTGCCGGTGGCGAGTTCTCCAAGCAAGATGATACATGGGAGTCGAATGGAACGCATTCTGTACGCATGACCCGCAAAGCTGAGGTGATCTTGAAGGATGGTAGCCTCGATATTGTCGAGGGGTGTCCGAGAGAGAAATCTTGTTTTTATTGATGTGGTCCTCCGACTTTAAATGAAAGCTCTTTCAAGTCACAAACTTTAATTACGTGATGCCAGTTTCGTCGAACGATCTTTGAAAGATTCCTTTAAAACTTTAAATCCGCCATTTTCATTAACCTACGTTTTTTATTTTGTTGACTTGTGTTATCCAAGAAAAGAACAATGAGACCAAATACCATATTGAAATTGTTACAAAAAAAAAAAAAGAAAAAAAAGAAAAGAAAAATTGAAATAAAATAAAAACGGCAAGAGAAAAAAAATAAGAATATTCTCCGTGGTACAACAAAGAACAAATATGTGTAATTGAACAAAATATCATTTGAAAATTCATTCAAGGAATCGAACTAAAATTAATGTTTTTAAAATATTTTTTTCAATTGAACTTTTGAAAATTGAAAGAGTATATATATATATATATATATATATATATATATATATATATATATATATATATATATATGTTGAATGTAGCATATAATTACGGAACCTGTCTCATATTATTTAGTCGCTACGACCAAAATGAGTGCTAATGGAATTTGGATTAACAAGAAATCAAAATCTACGAAAATTCATCAAAGCGAAAGAATAAGTTCTGTAGTAATGCCTTTTTGTTTTAAAGTATGGACATAAAAAATGTGCTCTAGAATTTGCTCATGGCGAATGTATAACGTATATGTAAATATGCGAATGTAATATGCGAATGTAATATGTATCAAGAGATAAATTCTCATTTCGATGAGCATGGGATTTTTCTTTTTAACGCCTGACACGTAGAGGAAATGCAACTGGCAGAGATTTGTCATAAATTTGAGACAATACTCCACAGATCAAAATGTGTATCTTTAAAGTATCTTTTAAGTTTTTCTTTCATTTATATTCCATATATTTTCAGGATATAGGCTACCATAGCTACCCATAAATTCCTGTATATGATTGACTCATTAACACCCGTCATGTCCTTATTTTACCAACTATTTACAGAAACACGTCAGCTAGATTACTCGGTATTTTTCTCGCGTCTTTTCATTATCAATAAATCTTACAATTTTCCATGCCTCCTTTTGTGTTCCAGAAATGACACTTATCTCTTCCTAATTGTCAGCAACCATTTCCTTAAAGTTTAATTGTTACACACGTCTTCTTTATTCGTCACATCTGTTGCTTCATCTGTAAAAAAATTGTCTAATGTTCACTGTCTTATAGGAGATAGATATTTCAACATTCTTTTATTATTTTATCGGGAAAAGTATTACTTATCTAACTTAACTAAATTGTTTTAATTGTGGTAAAACTAGCTTCATTGTTCAAAATATAGTGACATATTAGAATCATTTTAATTGTTATGATAAAAAAAAAATGTTTTCACAATACGTACTTCCGTACAATAAATTATTTTAAAACTGGTGTCAAGACCTGATCGTTACTGATCTACTGCTTGACTAAACTTATAAGTTGATCTAAAGTGCTTCATTTGGAGAAAAAACATTTTAACTTGACAAAATATTACAAACTTCTAAATTGTTGCATACATGGGAGAGCATATGTTCTTATCACTTTCGTTGCAGTCATTTATAAATTGGTACACTCTTTCGTTATTGAATGAAGAAAACATTTTGATGATGGTTGGAATTCTATATATAACAATGATGTATTAAAGCGAGGATCACAATGCAAATGTTTGTCAATCAAGCAATGTTCTTCGTTCATGTATCTTGATTTCTTTCTTCATTTAATTTCAGATGGTAGACTTTCTCATCTACCTTTTCGAAAATGTTATATCCTTTATTTTTTTTAATTACCTAGAAAATATTCTTCGAATTTTCATCTTTTTATTTCTTTTCTTTTCTATTAAATAATTTTATTTGCATTTACTATTTAACAAAAGTTTTCTTTCATTTATTCTCTCAATTCTTAAGTGTAATTGCTCTAAACTATTTTTACGAGCAATATTTGTTCAATTTTTCTTACATTAAATTCAGCGTAGACTCTTTTGTTTCACCCCCGAATAGTATTTCATCTTTCGAAATGTTTTAGTTTCTCTTTTCTTTCTTGTGTGCCTTGTTTTTCTCACCTTTTTACAATAATTGATTTTCGCTCTTTAGCGTGGTGCGCCATTTTCTTTCATCGACTTATCCAGAAATTTTGAAGAAACTCACATCAAAACATTTCCTTTCCAAGAAACCACAGACACGAAATGAAGAGGAAAGTAAAAAAAAAGTAAATTTAATAAGCAAAATGATAAAAACTATTAAGTCATTTTGCAGTAGATTGAATCGTAGTCCTAAATAACAACAACCTTATTTATTATGAAAGTATAACGTTTTTCTTGATTATAGCCATCTTAACTCCATCATTGCAGCTATGCATGATTATTGGTGTTCCTGTTATTTTCTATAGATTTCACATTTCCAGAATGTAAAGAATTTATTTGATATTTTATTCGAGCATCTTTCATTTTCTTAAATCTTCATATTGGTAGACAATGTATTAGGTTGGTGCAAAAATAATGTCGTTTTCTCACATGTGAGAAAACGACATTATTTTTGCACCAACCTAATATTATGGATACTGAAAAATTTTGAAACCGACCAAGTCGTATCTGGTATTTGGTCTTTTAATCAAATTTTGAGAAGTAGGTCTAGCTCATAACTTTTCAGCACCACATATAGAACTAATAAGATCTTTATTAAAATAAAAAAAATTAAAACCAAGCTTAAAAGAAATCTAATTTGCCAGTAAAAATCCAAATAAAAATAAAAATCCAGTTTAGGATTCTTCGAATTTAACCAAAATAGGACGATTTTCCAAAATAGACAATAGTTTGAAACCTATAATTAATACCCGATTTACATAAATTTATAGTACAGTTTTTTTTCAATTCAATAGCAAATTTTGTAGAAACTTAATACCGAATATTACGGTGGTCATTAATGGCTTAATATATCACATAATCTGGATCAAGTGTTGAAAATTAAAAATGTTTGCCTACTTGTGCGTGTATTAACTGATAACTGTTTTGCAAAGTAATTGTGATGAAAAATGAAATTCAAGTCTTTGAAAAAATTAAAAATTATATACATTTATATTCAGGGATCTCCTTTTACTTCAAGGGGAAGTTAATAATTGATGATGCTAAGTAAAACTTTGATGTCTACATCAGAATTTAAAGTAATTGGCCAGTCCTCCAATTATTCAATTTGTACATGGCAGATTTCATATTCGGTATACTCGAGTTATGGTGGGTTTCATAAGATAATAAAACATGAAGGAATAATAAGAGAAAGAAATGAAAATCTCCTGAACAAACTCTACAGCGTACAAAATAAAAGGGAAAATTCATGAGAATTGCAATGATAAAAAGAAAAAAATAATAATATCGAGTGAAAGGAGTCTCACGAGTGAAAAATTGTAGAAAGACCGAATTTATCCGAGCAGAACTACACAAAATAAATAGAAAATGAACAATGAAACAATAACAATAAAATAAAATTTTAAATTTATATAAAACAAATCTTACAATCATTGTATTTCTTAAGCACTCAGAGCCATATTTGATATTGCTTTTACTCACACTTGTCTTAGTAATACTATCTTAATTTTTTCTTATGAGTTTAAGCATTGTTAATTATTATTAATTTCCTACTAACTTTTTTTCACGTCTCACCGAGACATTTTTCTTTATTTCCGATCTGTGTTGTTTGGTCGTAGAATAACAGTCGCAGTAGCTACGACGAAAAGAAGCTAAAAAATAAGATGAAAGAAATATTTTTGTCTATCCCCTTCGTGCTGAGGATAGCCTTGGGGCGAGTCTCTTGATTCACTCATATGTTGCATTCTTCTCTCTATCATCTTCTGACCGTGTGATCGCTAGTTGTTTAGTTCGGAGGTAAAATGAGAACTTTAACAAAGGGGATCTTAAACGTACCTATTTTATTAAACATTCTGACGCGTACATCTTCTAATTAGCCAATGGAGTTACTTTATCGCCCTCCCTCACTGTGGAGCAAGTTCTCCGAGACACCCACGTCTACTCTCTTTGAAAACGCAACTATTGTATTTAACATTAAATTTTCAAAGGCAGTTTTATTTACGGTTTTCATAATACAAGTTAGTTGAAAAAGTGAATTTTGACACACTCAGTATTTTGGTAGTCATTCGAATTGTATACGAGATTACAAGCGAAAAGGAATAGAAATGTTTCCTTTGAATTCGTTAATATTTACCCAGCTAAGATTGTATATATTTGTTCGTTACAAGTTTCCATGCAATGCACAAGAAGAATGTTTATTCAGAATATAATTACGTGTCTACGACACGGTTTTATTTTGCTAACTGTACATCACGAGCAAACTGATGCGAACTCATAAATCTCGAGCGTTTTTAGTTTCAAAAACCGTTGTTTTGTTGAAAGGATAGAAGTTTGATTGTAAAGCTTTCTGGCCAAATGTTTTCAATTAATAGTACTCTGGTAATCGGATAACGTCTAGGAGTAACGTCTTACTTAGGGACAGTGTGAAGTGAATGAGATTGCTGTTTTACTTAGTTTTGAAATCTTTTAGAAATTATTCACTTATTCAGCATGATCCTTAGTCAAGTCCTAAACGATTTCATTTATTGTAACTAAATAACATTTTTCCAATAATTTTATCAACTCTGACCTTATATTCTTTATTTTATTGCATCAAGCAACATCTGAAACAAGACTACGGAACTTAACACCGTCCACGTTTTCTGCTATCATCTCTAAACTAGATCCCTCTAAATTAGTTCTCTCATTAGATAAAAATGGCAAGATCTGACTGTTGCATTGGATATCTCGAAGGCTTTTGACGGTTTGGCATATTGGTCTTCTTCACAAGTTGAAAGGTTTTGATATTTCTGGGCAAACTTTTGAACTAATCCAGTCTATTTTTTTTCAAATCGCGAATTGAACATTGTCTTGAAAGGTCACTCTTCTAGATCTTTTTGCATTAATGCAGGCGTCCTCCAGAGCTTTATGCTTAGACCCACATTGTTCCTAATGTTCATCAAGGACATTCCTGAGGTCATCAGGGAATCATTTCTCAACTCGTATCTATGCTGATGACAACTATGAACAGTTCGATAAGGTTAAATTGGCAACTGTTCTAAAAAACGATCTACTTTTTGTTGTTAACTGGGACAAGAAATGGCTTGTTAATTTCGATGCCCCCAAAATTAATCTGCTCTCTTGTAATCGTATGAAATTTACCTTCCATCAGTATGGCTGATGCTAACGCCAAAGAACTTTTCGGACTAACGTTTCCACTGACATGAAGGGGAAAAATATATCGAATCAATTACTAAGTCTGTTGCTAGGATAGTTGGTTCATTGTGTCGTATTAGACAATTTTTCTCGCTAGAATCTATCTTACATTCTTACGTTCTTGCTTTGAAATCTACTGCCAAATCAGCTCTTGTGCTCCTGCTATATATATATATATATAATTTTTCGATAAAATACAAAGAAGAATATGCAATTCTGACATGGCATCTCGGCTTCAGCCCCTTTTTCACTGCTGTACTGTAAGTTCCTTGTGTCTTTTCTGTTAATACTTTCATGGTAATTGTTCTGATGAACCTTCCTCTATGGATATAACAGTATCCGTGACTGAGGCAGATACCATTATATTTAATGGGCAAGAAAAATTTACAGGTTCAAGTTGTACAGAAAATGTAACATTCAGCGACATGGCTTTCAAGTTCATTCGACGTATTATGCATATTAGTAGACAATGTGGAAATATTAAACAGATTGATGTTTAACATATGAAAATGTCAGCATAAAGAACATCACAATACAGAAGAGAAATGCTAGACGCGAGGGTCAACGATTTTACGTGCAACTAGATATTTAGTCTCTTAAGAATTGGACAGTTTTTTTATCATTTATGGCGATAACAAATACAATCTTGTCACATGAATGAATATGCTGCTCATTTATTTCAGTGTGATCAGTTGATCTTCAGTAGTTGTGGGTCCATTAAAAGGGTCTATGAAATAAACAAGCAAGAGTCAGTGTTATGCGTTGCAGTAGCTTCTCTCCAAGAAGTGGCTGAATCTAGGATAATTCTGTACGCTGTTGTAGCTTTCGAAAATGGAGCCCAACTGATAGTTGCTAACCAACCAGGCACAGCTGTTCTTCTTTAACCCCTGCGCCATTGATGGGTTATCTCTTCTGAAAATATGCATCACTCACTAGATTGATCCCTGTTCATGTGCTATATAAGAAATTATCTCCTGAGAAAATAAACATTCTTCTTCCCATTTGCAGCACTATAGATTGTTATATAATCAACTCCTTTCATGGCTTCAGTAAAGCAAAAACATTTTAGATTATGATGGAGAAGGCAAATATTCATCATTCCCCCAAGAGCCTTGGATCAAATCAACACAAAATTAGCAGACATCAGCGAGAGACTCCTGCACACATTTTGTTGGAGCCCTATTTGTGAAACCAGAATGTGATTCGCTAGATACACTATGGTGTGAGAAAGCCACAAAAAAGCTGCATCAAGAAAACCTCTACCGACCGAAGATACTTTTCAGCATCATGTGCTTCGTGCGTCATACCGGCCCATGATATGGCGACAAGCAAGAAGGCTTAGCTCCTATCTACCTGATGGAGTCCCCTGGGAATACTAAAGAGATATGACGAATTTACTCTGGACTATAATGATAACTAAGTCATCTGCAGCGGGAATTTTGATAGCACATTATTCAATTATATATAATATAATAACCGTAATTTTACATTTCAGTTAGCAAAAATGTGCTACGGTAAGGGAGATTACTCTGAGAGGCTATAAAAATCGCCACATTTTCCAAGGTGGCATCCGCAAGTTTCTGACTCTGGAATAATCCCTTTATCTGAAAATATAGGTGGCCTTTTGTGGCATGAGTGGGGGTCACCTACTCCAAAAAATGCATCATTTTAGGGTTTGTTTACAACAGTATCTTTTGGTTTTATGAAGATAGTTACCCGTTACCAGTCATTTCCAGTTTGCTTTATGGATTGGTTATTACTGGTTTCAACCAATATCACCACAGAGATCCATCGTCTATTAGCACACATTGTATCTTATCTTGGTGAGCTGAGACATGGTTGTACGCAAGATTGACCTTTATAAAATTAGCGGACACAAACAGTAGAAGATGAGATGACACAACCGCGAACCCTCATGAGAAAGCAATAGACTGTCCCTGGAGGCCATGACCAATTTGAATAAATAGAGCAGAGAGATAAGAGAAATTTACATGTCAGATGTCTATGCTAAAATTAATTGGGACCGAACCAATAAAATAAAGATAGAATCGAAGAAGATGTAGCAAATATTATGTTAAAAATGCGAAGCAAAGTTGTCAGGAAAACTAGTTTTAAGGGTGTTTTTTCTAAAAGTAAAACGGAAACAAGAGAGATTAGGAACACAAAGACGAAAGAGAATATTCATCCGTATAGAAATTAAAGCCTATACAATTACAAGATTATTTCTGTTCATCAACTTGATTTAAATTCTCTGAAGTTAATTTTTTCACATAAAAGACAATTGTAAGTTTTAAATTAGTTGTAATGCAGACTTTAATTTGGCATATTCAGTGTGTGAGGAGGTGAGAATGTTTTCCTTTCTCCTTAAAACAAACGTGGAATCTTCTTTCAAACAATATGGTAAATTCTCAGACTGAAACTTATTAATCAACAGAGTAAAATTTTTTAACAGTATGAATACCAATAAGTAACCAGTGAAATTGTGGTAAAAAATTAATTTTAAAATTCATTCGTATCAAAGAAAATGTAATAAATCGGTCATGTGGAATACACAAATACTATTTAATTGAAAAATGTCTAAATTCATATTCGATTCCAGCGAGGATTTTGTTTAAATTAGCAAGTTAAGGACAAAAATGTTTTTTTTTTAATTTCCTGATTGGACACACACATACATATATACACCCGCATACATATATTTGTCTATATAATATTCTTTCAGCACGTAGCACCTATGCTTTCGAACACTTACATTACACTTAGAAGAGCAAATACAATGATTATTTACATGTCACAATGTCATGATGAACTTAGGAAAGACAAGAAGGCGGAGAAGGAGTAGCTTTTTCATGGAAGAAGCTTGCAATTTCACATGCAATTCCTTTCATGTCATTGAATGTCAGTGAGAATGGAATGAATAGATGGGAAGTAGCATGAGAACTGAAAGGGCCTTGGAATATAGAAATTGTGAAAGAGAAAAAATAGTTGAGAATGAAAATTGAGAGGAAGAGGGAAATCAAGAACGTTCGTGTTTTTATCTTTATTTTGATACTGAGCAGAAAATAGGAAAGAAATAAGGGAGATAGATAGAGAGAGAGAGAGAGAGAGAAGTAATGTAATGGATGGAATTGAAGATGAAACGGTATGAAATATCGAGAGAGAGAGAGAGAGAGAGAGAGAGAGAGAGAGAGAGAGAGAGAGAGAGCATTAAAATCAAATGGAATTGTCCAAAATGAGCGTGAATGTAATATCACAATAACGATCCTTTAATTAGAACGAATAAAGGTTTAAAATGGAAAACCTCAAGCTGTAGTGCTGGGAATGGCGATTTTGATAAGAAGAGATAAAGTATAAAGAGAATAGAAGCATGAATGAGGAAAAATGGGGTCATCGTGGAAGGAAGTGTGTTTGAAAAATCACTGATATATATGAAAAAGAATTAATAAAAATAAGTAACTTTTACTAAGTTAGGCGTACTTCAAGGACTGCAGGATTCGAGATCAATTCTAAGGTATTTGCTTCATACGAGATAATTAATGATATGATATTTCAAGTACCGACTAAGAATTATTTCTCTTCTCTTCTGGGCAAAGTGCCTTTTCCCCCAAGTGATCAATCAATTACTTACTAAATCTGCCGCACATACTTGATATAAATCTCTCGTAAATATGTCATGCATTGATGAGTATAGCTTCGTGTTAGAAATGAAAACTGATGGGTTCAAGTTTCCATCCAAGGCGGGACTGTAGACACCCGCATCCTCGAGCAACTTAAGGTATTTAGATTTTGTCTTTCTCCTTGTATATTCCTGATGTGATTGAAATTCTGACTTGCAACTTTATTTTGATAAGAACCGAAAAATTCCATGTGTGAAATTGCTGTTGATGAATTGCAGCATAATATTAATTCTGTTTATCAGTCAGATTTAAGGGTAACTTTTCCTATGATATCAATTTCAATCAGACACTGACCTGAAAGCAGAATGATAGCATTGTCCAGAATGGTGAAGTCGGCTGATTTTATAATACACGCATATACGCCTACTGCAATCAAACAAAAGGTGGCGCGATTAATATCCGGAAGAAGATTGTAAGAAAAGCTAGATTTTTTAGAGGAATAATAATAATAATAATAATAATAATAATAATAATAATAATAATAATAATTTTGCATATGTTTATATCAACAAAATTTGCATATGAATATATCAACGACAAAAGCAAAACGGTAATTGACTGCAGGTTCATACAACCATATGACGGGGCACTGAAAAGTTCTCTATCAGACACAGTTACCAAAAGAAGATTTTTGGAAGAGGTTCTTGGTCAGAAACTCTTCGCTGAGACCTTTTCATCATAAACTTGTATTATTATTCTGCGGAGAAAATAAAATCCTCGGTTTCATTTCTGCGCTTTATGACATTATAGCTGACGTGTTCATAAAGAAACACATAGATAAAAAATAATTATACTATCACTGTATCGTGTCCATAAAAAATAAAAATAAATAAATAATTAATTACAGTGTAAAAATAATTATAATAAAATAATTATGACAATTACAATTATCATTAATTCATTCATTCTAAACTAGTGGGAATGACCACCACTTTTCTTCTCTGCAACAGAAATACGTGACATTCTCACTATCGGGCAAACAGTTCACATGGACAGGTCATTAACACGTGCGTCAACGAAAAATTTATCTTTTTTTTTTTTTCAGGCCATAATAATAACATTTATCTTTTAGCACTCAACCAAAATTCGAGGTAAGAAAACCTCAGATACTTCTATTTTCTTATCTGGACACTCATTACACACTACTACACAAAACATACGAGAAAGACTGCATACATTTTGCTTATTCTTTATCTTATCCTTCTGCCAGGTTCCGATCTATATTTGATCTACATTTGACCTAAACTCACAATTTTACTCAGTATTACGGTCTCATTTTTTCCAACACCACATAACAACCAGATAATAAATGATATTCGTTTTGTTGTTTGCTCGTGTTGCTGTTTTTCATTTTTACGAATATCTTTGTATATATAAATATTCATGGGTTTATAATCATTTACAAGAGATATAACTCCCCTAGACAACTCAGCGAGACGGCATTTTAACTAATTTTTCACGTATCCATTCTCTCTTTCTTTGAACCCAGTAAGATAATTTATTAATTCTATCTGAGCTGAAGTTACGTACACTTATTTCCTTGAAGACGAATAAAGGAAAAAATATCATTAGCTACAAAATATTTCTGCGCTTAAATTATTTATGTTGATTTTCTGTCCAAGTATGTATTTATCAATGTTTGACATTACTGTAAAGTATATACTTGATGCTTCCCTATTGGAAGCAATGTCAACTATAATATATGTAATCCTGTACAATATTTAGATTGTATCTATAACTATAAAGAGATTGTTCATTATACATAGGCAAACCGTTGCTTATAGAGCCTTCAAGTTTGATATGCATTGTTATTAGATATAGATAATGGATTTTATAGTAATTTTGTTTCTTTGTAAAACGGGGCGGCTATCATCCCTAGGCTATCTCTAATAACCAGGAGGCTATTTTTCCGTAAATTTATATACATTTAGAAATGACAAAAAAGTAAACACTATTGATTTTCTTACTAAAAGAATTATTATTCACAGTTAATTATACATTTCTAATTAGATTTATTTGTCGTTCTTCAAGCTAGTGCTATAAAATCTTCATATCAACAAATTAAAATAATTTATATCTATAAATAAAATTAAATGTTTTATATCTATAAATAAAATTAAATACTTTAATAAATTAATTTATTATAATATTAATTTAATATAACTATTCAGGCTTCAAAAATCCTGTTTGTGACACAAATTCGATAGCAATTTCCTACGTAGTTGACAGCCATGTTAAGATAACGTCCTGTTGCAATCGAAGCATTTACAGAACATACATATTGTACAACATGTACAATATACGCGGGGATTTTCTTGCATTTTCAACCAGCAATCTCTTGATATATTGGATAGATATTGTGGCCAATTTGCAATGTCAATTTAATAGGTTTGACGTTTACACAATTTCCGCAAAATCACTTCTACTGAACAATCTCGTAACTTTTTCTTTTAAAGTCTTTGTTCCATTCGTTCAAAGAAATTAAAGTCAGAGGAGAGTTCTTTTCAACCTGCATTCATTTTTCAATTAATGTCTATGCACTGAAAACGATGGTTATAAGAACTATCCGGCTCTATATTAAAAAATAAGTTTGATTTGAAGATATGCTTAATTTTTCGCAGTGATGTATTTCTTTTTTAGGCTGCAATATATTTCTATTTCTGGTTACAGATTTTTAATTCTGTAGAGTTTTATAATAAATACGTAATTTTGACTGTATAATGTTTAGTTAAAAATAATAAAATCCTGATATGATTGTTGTAGAAAAAATACCTTTTTTTGTAAATTAGATTTAAAGTTGTATTGATATGCAAAAGGTTTCCATTATTTTATATAATTTCCAGAAAATTTTAAAATTTCTTCTTTATGTTATTTTGCAGCAAAAGTGAACATTTATATCGGCTGCGATATATTACGTAAAAATAAAGAACAATATACGTAATCGATAGCATTTATTATTTAATGAACAAATTTATTATAATGTTCAAATTTATTATAAAGAAAATGACGTTAAAAATGATCACTGCTATTACATATTCTCGAGAATTTTAAATAGACTTTCATATTCTGTGATATTACAAGACAAAATTTACAGGAAGACATAATTTTAATACGGAATATTTAACTTCTTAATAACACAGCACCGAAGGTGTAATGAAAAATGGAATTAAACTATTATGTACTAATACGTAGTTATGTATTAATAACGTCTTAGTAAACAAATAGTATTGATTTTGGAAAGCTTATCGGGCCGATAACGTTTTAGCATGCCCTCGTATACATGAAAAAAAAATTAAAAACACGCACATAAAATTATATATATATATATATATATATATATATATATATATATATATATATATATATATATATATATACTGAAAGTTAACATGTCAACCTTTCATCACAAACCACTAAAAAGTGCCAAATATTTCAGCATTGAGATATCGATACAAAAAAATGAGATATCATTGTCTTTCAAACGCTCTACTGTTTGACGAGCTTGAAAGAGAAGCTTGCTACGAAAAAGATACAGAAAATTGACACACATATCTTGCGGTTTCAATCATAAATGCTTATGGCAGGCTTTCTCGGTATTTTCCAGTCGACCGCTCCCACTATTATAAAAATACTCCAGATTAAAGTTCAAAAAGAAAAGGCACTTAAAATTACATCTTCGAATGATTTTTTGTAGAGATGAGTTGATTATAACTCAAAATAAGTGATTTAATTGATAATAAATGTCCTAGGTATTTTCTTCATGGTCTTTTCTTTAAGATGTTTCCATTTCACTGTCTTCAAATGTCAAAATCAAATGCGCATCATCTTATTTCTAATTTCATTCTGTTTTCTGCTCTGAACATATTGCAATTAAGAAAGGCTTAGCAAAAAAAAAAAAAAAAAAAAGAGACAATCGAGATCTTGTTAATATGGAAATGTGTTTGGGGAAGTTAAAACATTCAGAAATATGAAGTTACGTTTCTTTGTAATAACAATTTGTTTAATAATTAAACAAATATATCAGCTTCGTGGTGAAGATACAGTAGACAAAGCCATTGTGCATAAATGCGTATCTTCATATTTACCTTTAGATAAAAAAGAATTAATTGATTCAAGGCAAAGCGAAAATAGATGCGCAGTTGAAAAAAAGCTTAACTATGAAGTTGAGGAAGTAATATTCGGCAGTAACAGTTTCATTCATTACAAGGATTTGTTCATTTCAGTACATATTACTCTACCAATTGGATTATACTAAGGCTATTTCACTTTAACAATAAATACAGGTAACAAGAAAAATTTCGTGGATTTATAACTTTTCAAAACAAAGTTCTCGCTTGATCGATTTGAACAAGAACTCTAGCGTCGCGGCATCGTATGCTCCAAAACATATATAGCAATACATAACGTAATTAAAAAAAAAATCTTTCAGTCTACAAATATTTCGTCTTAGTGTTTGCCTGGGTATGGAAAAATTGCGCCCTAAAGATGACAGATTGAAATTGTCGAAAGTACTTGACATGTATCTTGCATCTGACAACAACTCTGATATAAGGATCTTATTATTTAAGGAATTGATAGTTAGTGTCTCATTAAGTCTTTTTAGCGAAGTGATTTCGACATTAATCATATTAACATTGCTATTTAATTCTTTGTATAAATTGTTACTTTATGATAAGCTGCACACACACACACACTGTATATATATATATATATATATATATATATATATATATATATATATATATATTATACAAATATATATGATACTAGCAGGATTCACCTGCTCGCTTTCGCTTCGCTAAGTAAGATATATTCACTACATGAAATCTTTGAAACAACAATTTTAAATGAACATTTCATTTTTAAATTTGCGCGAAATTTATGGAAGACTATTTCTAGGTAATATCACTCATAAGGTTTTAACTTATTTTCATATTCATTTTTAACTAGTTTATTCCTTTAATTAACTATTCTTCTTTACTGTTCTTTCATTTGAGTATTTTTTTGATTTTCATATAAAAAATAGTTCTGTTTAGGAATATCGTCTTATATACTGCAGAAACTGAAGAGGTCCCGCGCCCTCCCATTGCACAAGAGGGAGGGATCAGTGCTCGCACCGAGGCCAGGGCAACCGACAGTTGCGGGGGCTGAGGGGTATTTTTGTCCCTGCCCGAGTGTACGCGCTCGGGTCCCCACATTAGTCCGACCTTGTGTCACATCTCATTCTCGTGGGGGAATGAGTAAACACCGTGTACCATACTCTTTTTGAGTAGGTACACATCTACTTATCATCTCTCAGATGCGTCTCTGTCCTTGGACAGAGTGCGCTCAGGGGCTTCTCTGTCAAACGACAGAGGTGCAACTTAGAGAATTATACTGAGAGGTGCCCAGCCCTGGGGAAACGCTGCCCGAGGGCGCGCCCTCCCATTGTACCAGAGGCTAGTCCAAACGACGATTTCGGGCGCTGAGGGGAATTTTTGTTCCTGTCCCGGGCGTACGCGCTCGGGTCCCCACCCAAATATAGACCTTGTGTCACATCTCGTCCTATTTGGGGGACAGAGTAAATACTCTGTGTAAATTACTATAAAGCAGAATGTATATTGTTGGACTTTTACAAGGAAAGCTTAAACATTAATTCAATACTTAAATGCAGGATCAATTTTGAGTTCTTCTGTAGTTATATTATTCCTACAGTAGATGGTCGCCAAACCAAGAATCATACTGAGGAGCTAGCTTAAATGTCGCCCGATAGGGCGGCCTTTAAGGTAGTTTATAATAAATCCTGCACTGTGATTTTGGATAGAAAGGAAAATAAGTTACTGCCCTTGAACTATGAAAGCAACGATAATGGCTAGTATAATGTATTAATATATATTTATAATCTGGCAATCTTAAATCTGAGCTCAGCGTAAATCGTTCCCTTCGTCTAACTGTTCTAGGGCTTTTGAAGTCGGGCCAGTCTGAATGGATGAGTTGCTTGGACACACACGCACAAACACACACACATACACTATCCTTAGTCCTAGACTGTTTCTTCATCAATAATCTTCCTGACATAATCAGTTCTCAAGTATGTATCTATGCAAACGACACTACCATTTACTCCTCTCTCCAGCATTGATGAAAAGTTAACCTGGCTTTGGTCTCGAAAAGGACCTGTAATCTTGACTGGTGTAGGAAATGTTTTGTGAATTTTAAAGCATCCAAAACGAAACTGATATCATTTACTAACCATAGAAAAACTTCCCTGCCTCCTATCAGCATGGTTCATTGCACATCCAACTACGCCTTCTTGGTTTCACTTTTTCTACTGACCTGAAGTGGAACACAACTACATTGAATCAATTGCTGCATTTAACGCATCTCATCAGCAATCAATGCTACTTCACATTTGATAATGATTGTTACAAACAACATTTGGATTACCCATGGTATCGCATCACAGTGGATTGATGGCGTGTATCTTAGAACTTCTCGAAAATGATCCTTTCCATCCTACTTCCGTTATATGATGCTCTACATATATATCCTCGTGAAATTGGTTTATCTTGACTTAGTTGATCAACAAAACAAAATCGAACACTCAATAGAATTTACATATGAAATGAAAGAACACAATTCCTTACCCATCCTATATATGAAGCTACACCTCGTCAACAATAGTGTAAAACTTGGCTTCCACCGGAAATCAATCAACGAAAATGATCTAATAATTGCGTATTCTCATCATAACAGAAAAATAAAATTCTCTTTAAGAGCACCCGGAATATGCAGGAGAAAAGAAATACAATGAAAACGCTTCCAAACTTCTCCAGTACCCTAATTAATTTATTTTCAGAAAGAAACAAAAGCCCCATAAAATATCCCAAAACAAAAAACAGTCCCTCCTAAAAATAACCAACGAATAAAAAAAAGAAAATATCCTACGAACTCTATCCCATCTACAATTGAAAAGAATCTATCTAAACTCAATTCTATACTGTTACGACTATATCTAAAACAATAAAAGACTTAGTACTAAACAAAGCAATAAGATAAAACCATCGCCTGTCATAATTGTAACAATAATTCACAGAAGAAATCTAAATAAAAGATTATATGAACACAAATCTAAATAAAAGATTATATGAACACAAAAGAGGCATTTTACAAAGCAATACAGCAAATACGTTTGTTGCCCAGCGTAATGAGACTAACCACAATTTTGACATAAAAAATGCTACTCTGATCAAAGGAGAGAAACAATTCACTACGAAGTAAATGTCTAGACAGTTGCCTTGATCGCAAGGTCATCTACAATAAATTTGCTCCTTGGCTCTTACAACATTTTGTCATTCCTGGCAGATTTTCTATTATCACAGTCTGGGATACCACTAACAAAAGTGATACAAGAAAAAGAAAAGACTCTAAATTAATTCGGCTAGATATTAAAAAAAAAAATTCTAAAATCCCCAGCACCCTCGTTCGTGTGTATGTGTAGTCGTGCCAACATAAAAATAGTCAACTGAAGTCCTAAATGACGAAATGCTTCACAATTCTTCTTTCCTTTCTGTTCTTTCCCTCTATCTCACTCTCTCATTATCCCTCCCTTACCCTCTCTTCCCACTCTCTCTCCTTTTCTCTCTTCCCCACTCAAATATTTTTAAAAACTTTATATTGAAATTTTTTCTTCTTCTTTTAATATAAAAATGTTGTCCTTTTCTTTTTCCCCTCCTTTTTCATTTCGCCTGAATAAATTGACTCCATTTATTAAAAAAAAACCCCAAAAAACTTCGATCTGAAGAGATGAATATTTGTATATTCATGTAATAAATTATAACCGAATGGATTTTTAAGGATTGCCTGTACTTACATTGGCTCTCTTTGGATTAATGTCCTCCTGGGAATTATCCCTACTAATTATCAACTGATATTATTTCTAATTGATCCTTATATCCATAAGTTGAGATCTCTTTGGAATATTCCTTTTGGATTACCTTAATAATCTACGTTTTTACCACGAGATGGATAATTTTACTCCAGACTATTCCCTGAATAATATTCCCTATTTCTCCTTACATGCCTTCACTCTATCATTTATTGATAAAATAATTGACCGTATAAAATGATTACGATGGAAAACTTATTTTTACTTGAACCCCAAAGTACACTAAATTGCAAAAAGGAAAAGAAAATATAATCTAAAATCTCAAAACATAATAAACTTCTAGATCTCTTCGAAGCTGACATGTTTAACTTAATTAAAAAAATTACCCTTAGAAAGCTATCTAATCAGTTCCAACATAAATTTTAAAAACTATTAAAAATTCTAAGAAGATGTGGATTAAAGCAGATAAAACTAGAAATATTTGCAAAATTAAACCCACGGAGTATTACAAAATCCTCCTCAATAAAATCACTAGTACTTATAAAAGACAACAAGAGCATTATTTCTTCAATTAACAAAGTTCCTGCTAAATTTGCTAAAAAATTTGATATTGCAGACAGAATGGGGAAAACTCATATAAAAATGCATATTTATTGTTTAAAGACCACAAACCTAACTTCGACGATAACTTACAATCATGATTAATTAGTCATTCCAATACAGAATTAGACTTAATTTAAAAAAATATACTAAGAAGAATAATACAAATTATACAAGAAACCATTTATAATACACTTTGGAAAGATGCTTCTGATACAATAGAATGATTCTAGAATATTAAATATAAAAATAACGCTACCTTTATCCAATTTGACATTATAGACTTCTACCTCTCCATTTCTAAAAAATCTATTATTAAAAAGTCTAAATTTTGCTAAAAACTATATTAACATTACTGATGTTGAACTTGACGTTATTTTAGCGTCTAGACAATCTTTACTGATACATAACACTTCTACTTGGGTTAAAAGTCTTAATGATAAATTTGATGTTTCTATGGGTTCATGTGACTCTGCTAAATTGCTGATTTAGTAGGTATATATTAGACACTATTAGTAGAATTATTGATCCTAATCAAGTAGGTCTTTACAGATATGATGAACGTATTTCTATCCCAAATAGTAATGGATACAGAAAAAGATTATAAGAGCTTTCAAATTTCAGGGTTTTAAAATTGAAATCTCATCTAACCGTAAAATAGCTCATTTCTTCTATATCACTTTCACCGTCTCTAACAACACATTTTAGACATTTCATAAAGAAAATCAAACTCCTATTTATATTAATGTCAACTCCAATAACCCTAAGTCAATAATTAATCAAATGCCTAACACTGTAAACACTAGAATTAATAGATTATCGTTTAATAAAAAATCTTCAACGAGAAATAAAATAAGTTATAACGAATGCCTCAAAAACGTAATTCAAAGTAGAAGTAGGTTACCAGGAATCTTTGAAAAACAATACAACTAATAAAACCAAAAATAGAAAAAGAAAGACAATATGGTTTAACCTAACTTTCTGTAAATTATCTAATATAAATATTTACGGAATTTGAAAAAAATTAATAGACTATCATTTTAATCATAACAGCCCTCTAAAAAGAATTTTCAATAGAAAAACTCTAAAAATAAGTTATTACTACACTAACAATATACACACTATTATAAACTCACACAACAACCTATTATTAAAAAAATTATAACAGCAAAACACAAGAAAGCAAATGTAGTCTACGAAGCTACCATTTTTCAGAAACAAAATATCAATGAGAAAAGTGTATACATAGGGATATCCATTGGGAATTGGAAGCAGAGACTTTACAATCACCGGCATTCCTTCTCCAATGCTTGTTTAAGATATCAAACTGCTCTATCTGAACATTATTGTAATCTTAAAGATGAAGGAAATAATGGTAAATAATACGCACCTGTCTGAACGTTAGAATTACCTATGACCTTTAGCTAAAAAGAAAGATTTATAGATTCCATGCATTGATATCATCGCAACCAAGATACTAATTTAAAGAGCACTTGGAAATACAGTGGAATCTTCCAAGGATTTTCTTGCATTATTTTCAGATGTACTTAGTTTTCATCATTTGGTAGAATATATTATACCATGTGACCTTTTAAGAAATTTAGTCACATATATATATATATATATATATATATATATATATATATATATATATATATATATATGTTTGGTTAAATAATTTAGACGTATTATGTCTATTTATTTAAGTGTTTTAGTTTTTAGGTAAGCAGAAGACACTTGCTCTCTAATTTTTCTATTCTATAATACATGAAAATCTCAAAACGTGTACAAGTTTGAATTGTGTATTGTACACATGGTCAAATTATTCCTTTTAATGCCAAATTCTTTATTTTGTGTATATATATATATATATATATATATATATATATATATATATATATTGCGTGTGTGAAAGAGAGGAAAGAACTTGATAGTTAATGGTAGATATGCGTTTGAATGCGTTAGTCTATTGAATGTTGCAGGTCATTTTAGTCCTCAATAGAAATTATGCACATTTTGGTACATGTCATATCTTTATATAATCAAGGAGGGGAACCCCTTTTAGGGTGTGATATGTATTTAAATACATACATTAATGTAAACGGTAATGTATGTACGACTACGCTATTTTTAATTGTTGATGTGTTTGTTATAGAATGCTTGTGTGAATGATAAAAAGAAAACTTAGCTCTTTTTTCATAAATTTGTATGTTTTATGGAAAAAATTGTGCATTTTCAGAGAATTAGTGTGAAATTAGGATAAAGACACGACGAGAAAAAACTGAACGTTAGCCATGCAAAGAGAAAGCTTTTAGTCGTGCCATCTATGGATAACGGACCATGAAAGCGAGATTCTTTGACAGCGTCACCTGATCACATTACTGACTGGCCTTAAGCTAGTGAATCAACACTCACATTGACAAATGTCCGATTGCGTGACCTAACTTGATTTACGCTTTAGAAAGACATCGGTGCCATATTGCACTGTTTGGGGAACAATGGAATAAATTGCTTGAATAGGATGTTGTCACATTTACTTGCACGAGCGAACTGGAGTAGTCGTATATGTCTGTTAAAAGAATTAAATACAACTGTTTATATATAGAGGCATGGGTGTACTGGTGTATATGAATTCATTTATATTAATTATCGCGAAGAGCCTGATTTCCAAAACACATTTTTCGTTTTTCCTATTACATATGCCATAAGTTCGAAAACGAACAACAGACGAATTTGTCAATAATTTCAGATTTAATTGCACACCATTCTCTTATTTTTGCTACTTTCGACTGATTCTCTTCCTCAATAATGTCTATTTAGTGTGTAGACTAATATGAATAAGAACAAACTCGTGCACACTTATGAATGAAGTATATCAGAATATAAGAAGCAACTTTCGTACCAATCCTATAGATTGTCTTGTGCTTTAGACATTTTAAACTAGTGGACTGTTTTCGCGGAAAAACAGCATAGCGTAAATGAAAAATACCACAAACTTAAAGAAAATAAAATATTATCGTCAAAATGCTTATGTTATTATTAAGATGAAAGAAAAAAGTATTTTTTAATTATTTTTTGATATTTTTTATTATTTTCTAACACGTTCGAAATTTTGGTTAAAGTCTTCTTTTGTTTACGTCATCGCGGTGACGTAAAAATAACAGTTTTTTTTTGCGCTTTTTTCCCGTTGAAAACACATTGATTTGGAAATTCTTGTAAAAATCAAATAATTGTCCGATCTTAATGAAATTTTTAGGACTTACTCACAAATTAATGAAATTATTTTTGCAATATTTTGTTTTTAGAAAATTTTGGTAAAATTTTTTTTTTTTTAAATATGTTACCCCGCACTTATTTAATTTCATGAAATTTCGCCCAAAACCTTTTTGGTTCCTCAATATTTTTTTTTTGTTAAAAGAAGGAGTCTTTGGAGATGGTAAATAACTTACTTTTTTTTTTTCAAATTTGAGCTATTTAACTGAAAATCTTGTCTGAATTGAAAAATAATGAATCCAATAAAACTATGATATTACTTAATTAGAAAAAGCTTTTAATTGCTTTTGTAAATAGGTAATATTAAGGACATTATTGTCTGAAGAAATAATTTTTTTCTGATGAATAATTAATTTTTACAAGAATTTTTTCGTTTTTTAAGAAATTTTAATTATAATAATGTATAATAGTTTAACATCGTGTAAAGCTCTGTATTAGGAGGGCTCCTCGATATTATGTAGTAATTAAGTAGACAAAAAATTGACGAATTCAAAATTGCTAAGTTTAATAAATTTAGTTAAGCTACTTTTTTTTAAAATAATTTTTTATGTTGTATTTTTTTACTTAATACATTCCTTATTTCCATGTATGATATACTGAAATTGCCAGTATTATTACAAGGTCACGTGATTTAAGGGTTTTGTCCCTTTACGCGGCCTTTTCAACATTTCTTATTTTCCGTTCAATTTTAAAAGTGTAAACTTTAAATTTTAAAGTAATTTTTCTTTTTTTCATTTACTATTTCATTAAATAATTTTATTTTATGTATTGTATTTCGATTAGTGTGGGTCATACTCAAATAGAATAATTTTTTTTTTTTAACTCAGACTTTTAAAAATTATGTCATTTATGGTAATCCGTAGTAGCTGTCATCGCCTCGTCATTCAACAATCCATCAATAGTTGGGTCAGATTAACAGGATCGATCGTTAATAATTGGTTGTATATTATTTTTTTATGCTATAAGTAAGAAAAATTTCTTTCAAATCAGATTACTTTAACTTTAAATTTTTTAATTTTACTAAAATAACGTGTCAGAAATTTTTTTAAATATTTTCAAAATCGATAAATTTATGTTTGTTTACAAATTTCTTAAAATTAAGAAAATGGCCGTTTTTAAGAAAATTTAAAAATTTAAAATTAAATTTGACAATCAAATGTATATAGTTTCTATCTGAAATACACCAGAATTGTTTAATTAATAGAAATCGTAAATTTAATTATTAAACTTTCAATTAAAGCTAAAATGAAATCTTCAAGAATGTTTTTTCGTTGTAAAAAATTCATTTTAAACTTTAATATAGAAAATTTATGCCGAAATAGTGGACATACCTATTTTAAACACATATGAATGAAGCATAGTTTGATGGATAAAGACAAATTTACAGTAATATTTGTAATAGTGTAGCAGGTTGCATTTTCTTGAACTTGTTTATATCACCATTGAGAAGAATCTCACCAGAAACCTCCAATCAAAAAAAATGTTAATTTCATAAGATATATAATAACTGATTCTACTATGCAGTATTGTAATTTCACTTTCTTTTACTTACTTTATATTCAGTTATTTTCTTTACTTAAGTTCAAATAAAGTTCAAATGAAAAAGCTCAAGAGCCACACAAGATTGAATCACTGAATGGAGTGTGATTTAAAAGTAAGAAGTAGTGAAGATTACGAGGATAAAAAGAATAATTAACGATTGATCCTAGACTTGAAGATGTGAACAATGTAATTATTCTCTGCTAGCAATATTATATATGTAAATATATACGGTAATTTTATAATATAATGTGGTATGTGTTATTGAGTAAAACGAATGGTAGCACTTTTTTATCAATTTTAGAATTAAATGATGCGTAGTTATATTAATTATCGTTATATTTCGAAGATTTTATCATAATGTTAAGAATATTTCAAAATTATTTAACATAGAAAATTATCTTCGGAATAAGATGTTTTCTTATTTTCAGACATTAGTTTTCTTGACATTGCAAAATGTCAGTTGACTTAATTTGAAACCTCACTTAAAAACAAAATCACAAATAAAATTAGTGTTTTGGTTGGGTAACAAAGACGAAAAAGAAAGGAATATCTATCTATCTATCTATCTATCTATCTATCTATCTATCTATCTATCTATCTATCGGAGTGTGTGTATGTGTGTGTTTGTGTGTGTGAGTGTGTGTGTATGTATGTATGGATGTTGTTTGTGGCTACAATACCATTGTAATACACCTATCATCACAGGTAAATTAACTGAAGGATCTAATGTTTATGAAGTGCTTAGTGATGAGAGCAGGTTCTCTCTTCCTATTAGCCGTGGTTGTTTGCGTCTGTGACATACAACTATGAAACATCTTTCAGTGTATTCGACTACAACGCACTGACCCAAACCCTAATCTCGTTTTGTCTGTTACGATCTCCCATTCGTAATTGGCGTTTCTGAAGGGAACGTTACCTGCATCATTTACTGTTCAACCCGTTCTGCTGACATTTCGGTATTATGTTTATGATGCCTCTACTACTGAATATAATCTGGAAGATTTTCGAAAACTCTCTTAGCAAGGTTGTCAAACCTGTCTCTCTATGGATATTGGCTGGGAAGTACCACACCAAGGTTACAATTATAGGCAGCATAATTTTTGAAAGCTTCGTTCACTTTCACTTCGATCACTTTCACTTCGATCACTTTAGGAAAACCAGCTGTAGATTATGTATGAATATTCAAATAATGAACTTCATTTATTTCTTGTATAATTCTGTAAACATGTTTTATCAATACATATTATGATTATATTGAAAATCCATGATCAAATGCAGTTTTGAACCTTTCTATCAAAGTTACGTCCTTATAGTCATTATACCTCGTGCCCTTATTTACCCGAGCACAAACAATTCTGTAAAATATTGTTTGTAGAACCGATAATACCAGGAGTCGTAAAAATGATTATTCATCTCGTCCTGCAACCAGCATATTTGGGGCATATTGGGATAGCGCTTGATTCTTTCAGTTATCCTCACAACTTATTGCATCAACAGATACAATGAGCGTGAAATAATACATCATAGGATAGTTTTTGCCATTTGTACGATACAAAAATACAGGTGTGTTAATGCAGACGTCATTTTAAAATTTGTGCACTATTGATCTGTGTATGTGATAATTTATTGTAATCCGGTTATAATACGTTAGCGTTTAACATTGAGTTAAAACCTATACTTAAGTTGTTTTATTTTTCACCATATTTTTCACCATATTTTTCACCAGTGGGCATATAGATGGATAGATAGATAGATATAAGTGGATTTATAAAATGTACGGTAGAAACAAATATAAATAATAAAAAAAATAGTATTAAATAACTAAAAGAAAATAAAACAGTTTTTCTTGCTTATACAATCATATATCACAGGAAACTTTCCTATCACCACCACAAACATATCACAGGTAAAATTTGTGATCTGATAGCGATTGGCTCCCAAGCACTGTTATTGATCATATTTGGTGAACTCTTGTTTATAAAACCATTCTAACCATTATTTTTTTTTGTATTTCATTTATTAAGAAAAAGTAATTGCGCGGGTTTGATTTTAATGATTTCAATTCTGTGGAACCAATTACATTTGTTAGATCTGAATTTATGCTGGTTATTCTATGAAAATGTTTTTATTCATGGGGATTTTGGCTGGAGACAATGAAATACAGGATGCACATACATAGATACAGTTTAATGTGTTTAGTCAGTATGAGATGATATATGATAAAACAATAAAGACTGAAATGAATTTGGTTGATCTAATTGGCCTTTAAATAAGTAGGACCGTCACTGGATTAGAATCAAGTGAGCATTTGCTCAAGTTCCCTCAGTTTGCCTGGTATATAAAATTAATGTGCTGAGCGTAAGTTGGTTACAATGAGCAACTGTTTTTCAAACACACATATATTCTACAGATTATGTCTAAATAGTTGCTACATCTTCTTCATTATGTATACTCTAATTGTGACTAGCGTGTAATCCCTAAAAAAATCATACTGTTGTTTATTCTAATGGAAACCAATAGATAAGAGATCACAGCTTTTTAATCTCATTTTACATATTAAGTGTCTATTGTGTAACTATTTTCCCAAAATAGTGAGCAAGTATATCAGAATATAACAAGCAACTTTCGTACCAATCCTATAGCTTGTCTTGTGCTTTAGACATTTTAAACACACACACACACACATATATATATATAAAGAGAGAGGTTATTGTATACAGATAAAATATTTTAACAATAAAAATATGAGTCCATCAATGTATGTTCTTTGTCAAAAACAAGTTGAAAGAAACAAGAGTTAAAATCTTTACTACTTGAATATTAGATTTACACACATGTAGTTGTTTTGTCCCAAAAATTTGTCATATTAATTAGTCCAATAAATCAGTCAGTTATGTGTCATACACGCTTAGACAATCATGTATCTTTCGATACATGACTGACGAAGCAGATTTTTTGCGCAGTAGGTTACCATTTCTTTCTGCGGCTATAGAATCCGGTCAGTATTCACCCATAGCTGGGGAGAAGAAGAGGATCCCTACTCATATCTTTCCCAAGGGTATTAGCATGCATGTGAACGTAATGGATTCGAATGGAATTCGAACTTGGCTCCCTGATTTCTTAGTCCGAGTCGGTATCCATTATGCCACTGGAGGCATTCTGTTTAAAGGCTTTATATTGGATATATATATCCAGTATTTTGTTTTGTATAAATGTTTTGTTTTGTATAAATGTTTTCTTACATAAGATTTTGCATTAATGAAAACACATCAATAATACTATCTTCTTTGTTAAATATGCAATTAATGGTTTTGTATGTTGAACAAATAGAGAACTTGGAAAAACTGTATAGCGCATTCCGAAGTAATCTTAAAGAATACCCCATTTTCTCATTCAGAATCCTTATCCCTCTTTATGCTATTAGCATTATTTGACAAGCACCCTTTCTTCATGTCAGTCTTGTCTTATCTTGGTCCATTTATAGCTGTTCATCTGCCAATCAAGTTATAATAGTATTAAATCGAAAAATGTGTTTATGCTCTTGATACAAATGCAAATATATTTGCACTAATAAAGGTAATTATATGTAATATAAGCAAAGTTAGACTTGGATCTTCGAGGGACTCACTTATAATATTTTATTAATAGACTTCCATGAAGTTTTAATAACCAAGGCATGTGTAAAAAGGGATTTCCATTGCTGTATGCAACTATCACACACGAGAAAAGAGAAGACTTTATATAATCTCCGCTAATAAATTTTGCCTCTTCCCGTTAATTTTACTGTTATTTAAAAAGCAAGAATCAAACATATATTTATTATAGTAAAATTTGCCGATTATTTAATATTTATAGATAATTGTGTGACTCATAACAGTGATAAGCAGTTTGTTTTTTTCTGTTTTTGCCTCATGCTTACTTTCTATGGCAAAAAAATAATGCACCTGTAAAAAAACAGTCCAAATTATGATTTCATTGTATGCTTTCATATATATGATAATATATACATTTTATGTTTTATCAATGGGGATGAATGTATTGTTCCTTTTTCGGTCTATAGTTATTCTGTTAGTAAACTATTATGGACGATTTCCCATTAGAATTTCTCAGAGAAATGATATCATGAAGCAGTTGAGATGGATTATTTTTTAACCAACCGAAAAATTCATTTGTTTTGATAAATTTGAAAATCTTTGTCACTTTTACATATTTTGTATTGAATCTCAGAGTATCCAAATCCGTAACTAAGTTCAATTATAAAAACTGATAATGTTTCAAAAAGCGCTTCTTTCGGTTTATGTTCAATCAGTTTTTGATTTCTTGATTAATCATTAATAGTGCTGACTTTGAATCTCATGTTTTGTTTCTCTTTTCCTATTCATCATTTCTACCTGTGCATTTGTTCAGGTTGGAATGTGTGTATATATGAGAGATTCATTGTAAAATCGTAATAAACGATTTAAGAGAAAATAAGTAATTGATAAAAAATTTCAAGGTAAATCCATCCTTATATTTAAAAATCAATTCCGACTTACGTATATGCCAGTTATAATTTAGAATATTAACTACTTGCATTCACTTCACACATTTCTCAGAGATTATTCGTTTTCATTTATTGTAGCTTTTACTAGTGAAACAAAATATAAATTTATCCTTTTTTATCATGTCTTATTTTAGTTATTCGTTCTTATTTACGACATACTGTTGACTTTTTCATACTTTGTTGATTTTTTCATTTTTAAGAAAGAATATATCTCGTTCTCCAATACCTATCTACGATGATGCAGTCTACACTTAATATGGCCTGTTGATGTTCAATTATTTAATTCTAGGGATCCGCATGGAAAGTGAGGCCGATGAACAAAAAGTAGCTTCTCATCAATCAGTTAAATTTTATGCGTTCAGTAATGACAATAAATGTTTTTCTTTTTCATAGCAATCATGCATGTTGTAAATGTATTATTTGCTTCCGTTTTACTAACAAGTCTAGGAATTATTTTTTATCAAGGGAATAATTGATACTTTTATTAAATGAATAGAATATGATTCATTCTTTAGACTGATTTTTTATTTTATTAAACATTTTTTTAGAAATATAAAATATACTTATAAAAAAATATTTTTCCTTAAGGTTCTTTTTACTGGTTGAAATGAGTAGTTTCAAATAAGGCAGCGAAATTGAAAGAATATGTGAAAGTTTGTTTTTAATGGTCATGCAAGTGTGTATGTACGTCATTCCTCTATATTCAATTATATACAGAGAAAAGTGTGTACCGAGAGGTAATTAAGTTATTATTATTCCTGAGTGAATGGTGAAAGTGTATTAAGGGGTTTCTCCCTTTTCTTTATGTTGACTATTACCATTTGCCTAGTTCATTTTCTATTCGCCCACTTTTGTAAATCACTCATTTGCGTCTGCGTGAAACTCATACTATCAATCTTTTAACTTCCTATTTCACCTTGATATTTATTCTTTTGAGAAATAGTCTGCGCATGCGTGTGCATATAATTGTGCATTAGTGTTGATGTATGTGCAACGTTTCTCCAAGTTGAGGGTGTCTCCTGATTAGCAATGACATAAACTCTTTTCTAATACCTGTCGACAGAAGACTGACGTTTACCAGACAAGATCTCCACAATTACTGACTACCTCATTTAAATATTCGACTGGAAGCAGGCTGCCTGCCAAGGACAGTAAAAGACGCTCAGTGTCAGGCCTTTTATTATAAGCCAACCGGCATCTACTTTGTCTATCGTCAAGGACAATTGTACTTCTTATTTCATTTTCTTTGTTTCTACCAATTACCCTTCTTTCTTTATTTCGTTGTTTAACATTTTCTCCTTGATAAGTTTTCTTATTTTTTTTAAAAATTCTCTCTCTTTTTTATACCTCGCAATTTATTGTTTTTTTCCTCTATGTATTTTCTCTCATATTTGACTCGACTATTTTTTAATGTAACACACAATTCTTTTACTTATTTCACTTTCTCTCAAATCATTGTTATCTTTCTATCCATAACAGACATTTTTTTTTCCATCTATTTAAAAATTTACATTCATTTTAACTACAGTTTTCCACTTACTTTGGTCCTTACTTTGTTTTATTTTCTTTTTGTTGTTTATCATTTCGTTTATTCCCTTATTTTTATTTATTTCATGTCTCTTTATGTTCATGGTTCTTTCTTCCTTTCCATCATCATTTTCATCTTATATTTTTCTTTTCCGCAACATTTCTGCCAACATTTGTACCTTTTCTTTTCTCTCTATTGTTCATGCTGATTTTTTGATTTCTTCTTATTCCAGTTATCCTGTTCTACTTCTTTCATTTATATTTTTGTATCCACTCCCATCACAAAATAAAATTTGGAGTAATCATAGGTTTTTATTTAAGAGCCTTTCAAATTTGTAGCCCCCATATATTAAACATCTATCGAAAACACATTCAAAAGCCTCCAATTAATCCGAATTAAAGCAAAGCTTACAAAATCGAAAGAGGAAAATGAAAAAAGAAAAAAACCCAAAAAAACGAAAGTCTACAAATAATAATGCCCAAAACTATAACAAAATTAGATACACAATCTTACTTACTTCATAACATCCACCATCGAAAACACTTGTCCAACATTGACAGAAAATTCACAATTACACATCTAAAACAATAAGGTATATAGTTAGCACCAAACGAAATAGCAGCAAAAAGAGAACAGAGGCCGGAATATACAAAATAGACTACCCAAAATTCCCATTTATGTACGTCGGTGAAACATCAAGAAACTTCAAAAAAGATTATATGAACACCGCAAAGATATTCTGCATAACAACAATCTAAATGTATCGGTGGTTCACCGTATCTGACCACAGTTTTCACTTTTCACTTAACAAATGAAACTTTGATCAGAAGAGAACAAGCTTCGTTGAGAAGGAAATACATTGAGTGTGCTCATCTGAACAGTAAATCTAAGACTAGATAAATCTAATAAACATGCGTTATATCAGCAATCATCGCAAAGACAAAAATAGCACAATGCGATATACGAGCTAGTTGAGAAATAAAGATCTACTTGGAGTCGGCTGATTTAAAACATACAGACCCTAACAGCTCTTATATATATATATATATATATATATATATATATATATATATATATATATATATATATATATAAGTAATATATATATATATATATATATCAGTAATATATATATATATATATATATATATATATATATATATATAAGAAATACGCGTATATGTGTAGAAGTGTACATGAGAAAAATACAATCTGTGGAATATTCGAACGTGTTTATAATAATGTACAATATATAGAACGAAGCAATTTAAAAGCACTTTGTTAAAGTAATTCATAGCATTCGGTATCAATCTCTTTGCAATGATATGAAATGACACCTTAATCGTTACTATAAGCTCTGTCGTTTAGACCATCAGGCTCATCTTGTTATACATAAGACGTTTCGGCCATTGTACACTTCAATCACCGTTCTCGGTAACCTTCTTGGAATTCTGAACAGAACCATTATTTAATCCATGCAGGGAGATTGTTCACATTCATATTTAAGTGTCATATCGTATTACTCAATACATACTTGTATTATGTACGTTTGGGTTGCTTGTTCAACATAAAAGTTACCTGGATAATTCCGACGTACAGGAATTTAAGAGGGCCAAAGTACTCCAAATAAATTCACAACAGCAACTGAAAGATTATGGTATATGTTAATATAAAGTTCAGTATCAGCATTTGTTCATAACAACAATCGTAGTTGGGTACTCTGAAGTAGTGTTAAAGCGTGTCATATACATCATACAGTCCTATATATCATACAGGAGACTGCTTTGAGAATCCGTAAAGTTCAGGCTTACAAGTTGAGATGGAAAGAGAGTCGGTGACTGGACAATATATATATATATATATATATATATATATATATATATATATATATATATATATAAGATTCGATTCTGAAAACATGGAGGAAGCTATCATAGATTATTTCACAATGAATTAATATAGACAATAGAACCATCATTACAATAAGTTACATTTAAGACCTTATCGAGTCGTTTCACTTAATATTTCTCATAGCCTAGTAGCAGAATACCCACCGATGAGTCTATCCATAATTTGAGTTACGTTAGAATGTAATGTGAGCAGCATTATTTTCAGTAAAAATTGTAAAGTAAATGGCAATACTAAAGTGAACCATGTTGCTTAGATGTGTAGATGACATTATACTCTGGTCCCATTAGGGAGATGGGCAAATACTTGTAGACAACGTGAACTTGTAGACAACGTGAAGATCTTGCATACATTTAAAATCAACTGGCTTTCCTTGTAGAGAGAATGTGGTTATGATATTGGTATAGTGTAAGTCTACTTTCACAGGAAAATCCCTAAAATTTCCGTCATTCAAAGAATGTCAAGAAACGCTTGTGATCCATGCACATACCAACCGGAGATTATAAACAGCATTAGAAAGATCTTTCAACTATATTTCAATGAGAAAGGGCAGGAAACAATCATAACCATGCCAGAGAGTGTCTATCACACACAAAGAGTACACCGGAATAGAATCAGTGCATTTGCAGCCTATAACAGCATGAGGATGGTATGCAAAGCAGTTCAATTCTTCAGAGAGATCTCTCCCGAAACTAGACTGCACTCCGAAGAAAACATGACAAAGAACTCTATGCATTCCATCTCATAAAGTTGCGCCAGTAAAGAGGAACACGAAAAGCGGTTGTTCGGGGAGAGACATTTAGATCAATCATAGCTGATCATATATATATATATATATATATATATATATATATATATTAATTATGACATGAGTATAAAGGACTAATGAACCAAATTCGTTTATTCTTATATTTCAACACTTTGCAGTCGCACAAATATTCTGAGCAATCATTTCCTTAACTAAAATTAGAATTTACGTTGATTATTTTCTGGAAAATTTGTTTTTTAGAGACATCAAATATTGACAAGTCGCCATTAGAATAGTGGTGATTAAGTGCTCGAGATAGCGTTTTGTACAAAAATAAAGCAGCGAATTGAGCTTTGGCTGAAGAAAAAGATAAATCATTATCAGTTGTTTACAAAATAATTTGATTATCTTTTCTTTGATGCGTTTACCGGTAGCAGTTTAATGGTACCTGGTCTATTTTGAAAATGTTTGTATTACTTTGAAATAGCCATTTCAGAAGTATTTTGGTTGGTGGTAGTTAAGTCATTGGTACATTAGAGTGTTTGTGCATTTGTATCGGTGGTAGACTGTAGGTTCATTTATATAATGCGCTTGTGACACACGAGTGTTGAAACAATGTTTACTTCGTGCTACCATTTACATAAGATGTTCATTCTTTATACGTATGTACATATCCGTATATGATTTGCATAGAAATGGAGTTTTGTGATTTCTATATATAGGCGGCGTTCAATATTTAGAATGGCAACATGTAAACATGTATCAGTTCATCTTGACAGAATTGAATGTTATATATATATATATATATATATATATATATATATATATATATATATATATATGTAAAAGAACGCAGAGTAAGATTTCAGCGTTTAAAACATTCATTTAAAACAGGGCTCAATACAACAGTAATGCAATAAATATTTATTTATTATGCAGTATTACATTAGAACATGCACATCCCCATTACAAAACTGTACATCTTGTTTCAACGTTAATTTCTTTTTTCACAGCTGCGGAACTCTTCGTCACAGTGACCAGGGTCCTTGGTAAACCGGTTCTTGAAATATCGCCGAAACGCCTTACACATATCGTCAGTCGATCTCAGAGTACTCCCCTTTCAAATGTATCGACTGGAACCTAGACTGATCACTTCCTTGCGCAGTTCTACCACTATGTTCACAGCTTCGGAAGACATCTTGCTTAACTTATGCCTAATTACATGACCCTGGTAGAGCTTAATAGCCAAACTCTGCATGAAGTCCCTAGCTATGCCTATCTTTAGGGGATCCCCCAAACTCCGCCCGGGAAAGACTATCCTTGTTAGCCTTATCTAGTGCGAACCGCTGGCTAAATTCGTTCGTGAAGAACCTTATCCTATCCTTAAGCCTCTTCCATTACCTATTCCCAATAACCGTCCCTACTACGGTAGTTAGCTGTTCCTGAAAGTCTCGCCTGTCCAGTAAAGACAGATTGAACTTCCAGTATCCAGCCATTCTAGGCTTACAGTCTAACGCCACTCGGGAATAGACAAGTTTGTAGTTCGAAGAGCATAATGGGTGGAACGTGGGACAATCTAGCAGATCGATGTCGTCCCTTCTGACTAACATCGAGGTAGCTAGTCACCTCGGTAGAGGTCTACTTAAGTGCCCACATCTACGTCTCCACGTCTCCTTGATCGATCTGATATCTATCGACAAACTCGCCAATCAGATCAACCAAGCTACGATCGCCCGACCTCCTGCTAGCTCTCCCACCCCGTAAAATGCTCTTGTCTTATAATCTTGTCGAATATGCAACAATTAAACAATTTAAAAATTAGAAAATACTCATGCTATGGGATATCTTAATATGATCATACATTTTATATTTAATTTGTATATAAGTGAACATGTATCTTTCGGTACTTCAACTCAACATGTCAACTTGTGACAATATTATGAATTTTAGCATTATGTCTCAAGAATATTATATTGACATAGGACAAGCACATATCTCTATATTACAACTCAAGTACATGCTTAATTACTTGGGAGCATTTGTATGTCTTATATATATATATATATATATATATATATATATATATATATATATATATATATATTAGAGAAGGAATCATATTTTAAACAAAAAAATATTATAATAAAGCTCTACTTCTGTATGGAGCACTGAGTTCTTAAAAATAAAAACAAAAAAACTAAGGAACTCCGGATTATGCACCCAACTTGTTCTTTTCTATTTTCTGCATACCTGCACACTTATACATACATACATATATATATATATATATATATATATATATATATATATATATATATATATATATATATATATATATATAATTAATAATATATATTAATTATCTCTGACCGTTACGTAATTTGAATTTAAAAATATATATCTGGCCATGGTAATTCTGGCGGAGTTATATATTTTACTCGGATTATAGTTTTTTTTTTTTCATAATTTTAATAAATTATATTTGGCAATTAAAGTAAACGGAAATTGCATATGTATGTAAAAAATTTAGAATTTATTTTTAAGTTGTCAATATTCATTTTTAATTAAAGAGAGATTACTTGTCCTTAAAAAAAAAACGCAATTTCTCAATGTATTTAAGGAGATATTTATTTTTATGCCTACATGGAGCGATCAACTCATTTCACTTACTTAATAAACTCGGGTTATTTAAATGTTTTAAGATACCCAGTTTTTCAACAAGACATAGGTTACATTAATTTACTTTACCGTTATATTGCTCTTGCTATAATATCCCAGTTATAAGAAGGGGAACTACCACTATATTTTAATTACCAGAAATATTTAGAGAGAGCAGGGTTGTTTTTGTATTTTATATACCTAAAGTCATTAGAGAATGGAAGAAACGTAATTTCCAAGAACCAAAATAGAATTTAACATCCTTACCGGAAAGTAGGTTGGCTTGGTATACAATATTATCGGCCATATATTGTTAAATAGATTTAAGGAACAGATCATATTTATTCGGCTGTTGCATTTATTTTTAGATAGATTTACGTTGTCTTTATTGGTTTAATATAACGGTTTTATGATGGGAAATAAATTTGGCTATGTTATTAACGCAGCTATAGCTGATCTTAACATTATTTATGTTAAAAACATTTTTTAGTGTTGGTCAGTGGTTGAAATGTTTCAGAATTAAATCTAGAAAAAAAGGTGGGTTAAAACATATGAAGTTGCGCTTATGGCGTTTCTGTTTATTTTTACCTTTTTTTTTCTAAATACACTAAATTTACTTTATGATTGCTTATTTCTGAAGCCTTTATATATTTAGTTTTAATCTTATCAAATATTTCCTTATTGATAGAGTTGATGGATAATCTTACTTGGACTGATTTATGTAAATTATGTAGAATTTTGTGGTGGTGATTTGAATCTTTACTAACGTATTTATGGTTATATAAATCCTTTGTGCATGATTTATAGTAACCATAATTCAGGTCTAATTTCACATCGAGAAAGTTGATCATTTTTGCATTGGCGATAGTGGTAATATTTAGTTCGTGATCTTTACAAACTTTTATCAGTTCCTTTCTCAATCGGTCTATATTTTGCGGACTAGTTTCACGGAGGAGAATGACACCGTCATCTCTATAGAGTCCGGTGTCCTTGATGTCGAAAATAAATCTAAGTCGCCACAATAACAGATTTCCAACACGTTCGCATGCCTCCACTGAATCATCCACTTCCGAGGCAATACCAAATTCTAGGTTACTTATTTTGGTCCACAGATAACCATTATAGCAAAATATAGACTTTCGTGCCTCCTTTATGATATTTATTTCGCGATCGCAAATATTTTTTTGTTAGATTTATAGACGACATTAGCATTTGTATGCCTTTATATATATATATATATATATATATATATATATATATATATATATATATATATATATATATATATATAATTCTGTGTGTATGTATGAGAGAGAGAGAGAGAGTGTGTATGTGTGTGGACATAAGGATCAGCATTGTATGGCCAGTTTCACGCTTCACCGCAATCATCACTCCTGTCTATAACTATAAATTCTTCCCCAATAAATATGGAAAAATTTAACTGATATATATGTATTACGAAATGGACAAAGTCCGACAATTTATTTATTTAAGATTCGTTCGGTAGACAAGGTCGAATTTACTGCTTATAAACTTCAATCTTCCATGAATCTCGTACATTCATAACAGCTCATTGGTGTATCGAATGTAAACAATATAATATAAGTAAATGCTCTGTTTATAATAAACAGTATTAAATAACATTTACCGGCCTGAATGTCCGAGAAATACTTAAATACTTGTAGCTATAAAAAGAACGTTAAACATAAAAAATGTCTTAAATAAATAAATTGTCGGACTTTGTCCATTTCGTAATATATGACGTCATTTGTTTCATTCATGGAAGATTGAAGTTTATAAGCAGTAAATTCGACCTTGTCTACCGAACGGTCCTTGGTGACCGAATCGGTTAGGCACGTCAGCGTAAATGACGGTTCCGTATAGGATGCAGGTTCGAATCCTGTCCAAGGACGAATATTTTCTATGAAAATTTCTCGGACATTCAGGCCGTAAATGTTATTTAATACTGTTTATTATAAACAGAGCATTTACTTAAATACTTGTATCTATAAAAAGAACGTTAAACATAAAAAATGTCTTAAATAAATAAATTGTCGGACTTTGTCCATTTCGTAATATATGACGTCATTTGTTTACATTCGATGCACCAATGAGCAGTTATGAATGTACGTGATTCATGGAAGATTGAAGTTTATAAGCAGTAAATTCGACCTTGTCTACCGAACGATCCTTTTTGGCCGAATCGTTTAGGCACGTCAGCGTAAATGACGGTTCCGTATAGGATGCAGGTTCGAATCCTGTTCAAGAACGAATATTTTCTATGAAAATTTCTCGGACATTCAGGCCGGTAAATGTTATTTAATACTGTTTATTATAAACAGAGCATTTACTTAAATACTTGTATCTATAAAAAGAACGTTAAACATAAAAAATGTCTTATATATATATATATATATATATATATATATATATATATATATATTAACTAATATATATAGGTGTGTGTTTTTATTAACATTTTAATCTGAACAAATAAATAATGAATCGATAATTTGGTTGAATTTTTTCCTTGTATTGATATAAAAACGCATTGATCTTTGAATATTATTCACGTTCTCACTTATGCGGAGGTTATTCTTAGATTTTAGATGTGAAGCTATGAGTACATGCAACTGACAGATGCTAAAAATCATTTTTATTAAAAAATGGAAAGAAAAACATTTATAATATTATAAAATAGTGACATATTTAACTACTAACATAGGTAAATATTACATTTTAAATGTTATTGAAGAAAACAATTTTGCCATTAGAATTATTTTCCTGTAACTGATATTCACATTGGGAAAATATAACTCAAACCAGATTTCCCCTACAATTACATATTTAATGTAAAATCTGATGTCTTTCGACATGTGCAGTTTGAAACAAAATGAAGTCCTGTAGGAAAATGCTGCTACTATGTTTATTATAGATTTAACTTATGAAATATTGTGCAATAAGGCAGTAATAAGCAGGAAATTCTTTTAAAACAGTGATAAAGAGAATAAAGGATGGTGGATTTTGAATATTGAAGACGTTGACATTATGCTTATATTTTTGTAATGAGACTCTCCAGCTCATTTTCATTATTATGTTTTCTCAAGTGTGTAGGCCGACAGACATAATACACACTATTTGAAACAAAATAAGAGACAGGTCTTTTATTTAAATCCCGGGTATTCATTAAAAAATGTCCGTTTAAAAGTAAATCCAGACTAAGTTTAGAAAGTTTGAGTAACATGAAATAATTAGAATAACTAATACTGACACATCGATTGTTGTCAGCAAATTTCTTGGTTTCAGACTCATGTAAAATATCTTATTTGATGGAATATGAAATCCTATTTCTTCAAAAATTAGCTCAAAAATATGTCAATGTTTTTGGTAAGCTAATGCATATCGAGATGCCAGAGAGTATCAATCTATCTATGCAGTCCAATACTACAATACAGCGAAAGTTAATAAATATGGCCATGTTCTTATATGCCATCAAATGATCTATGATGACAACGTTAACTCAGTTACTGAATTGACAAAAGTGAGAACTGAAATATTAAAATTGGATTAGTCCAATACATTCGATAGGGCTGATTATTAATACTTATGCTGGAGTCATTGTATCAAACCTGAAATCAGCAAAGAGATTTACTTTTATAACGCTCTAGTAGTCTTGTGGCACAGTTGAGTCGTAGACATTCCCGAATTAACTTGCAAGTTCTCTTCAACGAATGCTAGAAATGACCGCACTAAACGAATTAATCTAGCTTTACTCGGGTGGCGGAGGGGGGGGGGGTGAAACAGTCACATATACCTTCCTAGGGATCGTATTTCTTCTAGAGTTCAGGTTCAACGTAGAAGTAGAGGAACCGTTATTTAATGGCCTCCAGATCTTACTTCTACGATTATTAATTTCAATGATAATTTAGGGCTTGTGATACTATATTGGTGTTGTGCGGTCTGCGTATTGCAGCTTTTCGTTGAAAAAGTTGTAGGAGCCGATTTTCTCAATAACTCTAGTTCGTGTGGCTTTTGAACGGTATATGTTTGAAGGCATATACAATAAATATAGCCACTACTACATAGCCACCGCTTTAAGATGGCCTCGGTAAATATTGATTTGCATAGAATTTCCTGTATACACCGGTGAAATATATATATCCTTTCTCAACAGTGACTGAATCAGGAATTGTGATGTAAGGACACGCAATGTTCTAAGGTGACTACTTTAACGGAAAGCGAATTGTACGCTTACTTTTCAACAACGGTCTTTAATGATAATCAAACGTGAGAGGGAGAAAAGATTTCAGTATGATGTTTGTGAGAGCGGAGAGCCTTGACTTCGTAGGAGAGGAATTGTCAGAATTAGCTTTGCCTGAAGGTTCGTCACGAGTATTTTCAGTTCCTTTTATGGTCAAATATAATGTGTAAATCTTTGTTGAATAAATGCAGTATTTTTAGGTTCATGTCTCTCATTTCTACCTTTACTTTCATTTTAAAGGTTGTTCTACTTGAACTTAACTAAAAACTAATTTCACAGAAGTAACAAGGCATCCAGTTAGTTTCTTTCTTTCTTATTCATTACAATATGTGAACTTGGAAGACAGAATTGGTTTTTATGAAATAAATGTATTATTGTGGTGAATAGTATGGTTAGAAATGATGTATTTTTCGCGTGCAAAGAAAATAATGTCAGTATTTTTTGCTTATGTAAGAGACTAGCTAGCCTTGAGATGGTTTTCATTTCATCAACCATATTCTTTCCTTTTTGTCTTTTGGCGTTGTGCCACACTGCTCTACAATAATTACCTAGGGTAAATTTATAGATTGTGTCCTGAACAGTTTCAGATTCCATTAAAAAATTCTGCTGATTCTCAGCATGTTTTCTGCCAACATGTAATTATAAATAGAAAGCGCATATTTGTAATGAAGCTAATTATTGAATCAAGGCATACAATAATTAAGATTTATTGTTGTATCCACATTTCCGTGTGAACGTCAGCAATTTAAATTGCATTGTTTATGCTTCTTTGGGGCTTTAATGCATTCACTTGATGAAATCAGAATACAGCTATATTTGTGATAAAAGGAAACGAGATAAAATCTAAGTATTTGTGCTAACACTGTAGCCTTGAAAAGTATGGCTCATTGTAAGTAGATAAAGTTCATTATTGTACTTCAGTTGTTCCATATCTTACGATAATCCAGGCTGTAAATATTGTAAATATTGAGATGAAGACACGTAGGCATTACTCATATGTAAATGCAGTGGAACAGGTAAAAGTTTCAATCTGATCGTTGATAAGAGAAAGATATTCTGTTGGCAGGAGGTCCTTGGCTGGTGGAGAAGCGGAAGAATATGTTTACAGAGACAATCGCAGGATTAAAGTTACCAAGAGGGAAGAGCTGCCTAGTACGACAAGAGTCAGAGATAGAAGTAAAAAATGGGACCGAGAAGAGAAGCGTGTCCGTCAGGGTTATTGGGGAAACGCACGGGGAAGTCAGCCACTTGCATGAGAGAATGAGTGATTGAGAAGTTATGGGTTTTGTATGCCAGCGAGGTCAGTAAAAGAGTGTTAAACCACCTGGAATGGTGGGCATTAAAGTCACCGAACACGAATATGTTTGCAAACGGTTGTAGGGAGATGGCCTTGTCTATATTATCAGAAATACTATATCGCACGCAACAGTCTTGTGCGAACGGTAGAGAGAGAAGAGATAGCTGACTGATTAAGTAGAGAGAGACGGAGACACATGTAAGAATGGTCTGGAAATTCAAGAGAGATTTCCCTAGGCAACAGAAGATGTTTGCAGGCATAAACTTCTAGGCCATGCATTAGAGTTCTTTCTAAAGAGATGAAGGTAGCCAGGAATCGAGCAATCAGAGGAAGGGATTGAAGAGTTAAGATTAGTTTCACAGAGGTCTTGGATGTCCGGAGACTTTTTGAAGAAGAACGATTCCACACTGCAGAAGTTGGTACGAATACCACGAATGTTGAAGAAAGATAGGTTAAGGGGTTTAGGTGTTTTTCTTGAGTAAGTTTAGGTTTATATCTTTGTATTTTTTTTGTAGTCATGATGTGTTGTTTTGGTAAGGAAAGGCCTAGGATAGTAGTAGCAGTCATTCGTCTAGTGTAACATGTGCAGGAAGAGAACTGGTGCAGACTACAACAGAGTATAGCCTCCGGATTACCCAAAGGAGGTGCTTGAAGAGACACCATTTCATGCGCGACTAGCACTGCAAGAACTCCGATATTATGCGACTGTTGACCAGAGCAGCCTCTCAAGACGCTACGCAAAATGTCTAGCTCTTAACTGCTAGTCGGGATCAGCAAGGAAAAAACTACCAATCCGGTACCCTCAGAATCAAGAGAGGTTGCCACCATCCACATATATCACAAAAAAATCATGACTGCACCACTATTAAGGCCTGAGAGAAGAAAAGAAACTGAAAACTCCTTCAAGCAGGAAAAAAGGGATGGACCTCTATTCCTGTTTAGAGAAGGGGGAGTATGTTAAATGAAAGCCACATTTCCTATTACTTTTAAAAGCCTATCTAAGTTTCTTTTCTGTCCCTTCCTTAATCCCCTCCATTCTCAGGTTTCTCATTCTCTCACTCCTTTTAAAACCTGCTTTATAGAAGCATTATTGTCATGCTTGGTGTGAAACAATTAAATATATATATATATATATATATATATATATATATATATATATATATATATATATATATATATATATATATATATATATATATTGACAATAAAAAATAATTGGGTTATCGAAGTCAGTATTCTTTCCGATAATTCCTTTACAAAAACAGAATAAAACCCTACAAAACTAACGTTTGCAACACTATAATCACCAATGAAAACAAAATGGCAGTTTCTGATATTTCTGTTTTTGCTTTTATAATGGCAGGGCAGCACGATTTAAAATAATTGAGACGATTTAAATGTTTAAATGTGCAGTGAAGCATCGAAAACATTAAATTCTTTTCATTTCATGCTGTCCAAAATCATACATAAAATTCATGTGTGTATGTACATATTCTGTCATCTATAAAAGTAGATAATATATTAATACTTTCTTTACAAACAATATTGACATCAAGAACCAATAAGTTCTGAATGTACTTAATAGAACGGCCATGCATCTGCCTGAATTTCGATTAGCATCTCCATCTATTGGTTTTTCAATATTAATGGGACAATATGATTTTAAACAACGCAGCTAGGATGGATAATTTACACACGGCCTCTCATATGTCAAAAAAAAAGTTTAAAATACGTTTTTTGACATACAGTTAATGCATACGGTATATAAAACTTTCACCCTTATTCAGTTCTTTCTCTTAGATTCGAGCCACACTAAGACGAACCATGTCGATTGTAATCCGAACTGGTTTTACTTTAAAAATGTGTTATGGGAGCGGCAAAATTAAGACTCATCAATATGATTTTGAAAATCGTCCATGTAAAATATAAAATCATCGTAGACACAATAACAAGTGTCAGAAATCAGATTCCCATCCTATTTTTCAATCCACGTCCTATATTTCAATTCATATTATCATTGAAATGTTTTTCACATTTCTCTTTGATCTTCTCATAATTTATAAGCAACAGGCAGCTTAATCCAAAATGTCAGTCAAACATGCATTTTTGCTGAATAAACAGTAAGTGTAAGGCGTGTAAATCATAATATGGGTCATTACTACAGAGTCGGCAAGATGTAGGTACTGTTTGTGGTAATAAATTACATATGACAACTCGCAAAGGATATTTACAGTTCGAATATTGTGACAAGAACTTTGGAAGATATGTGTAGAGTAATGACTTGATTTTTGATAACTACAAGAGTCTCTGTTGGCGTCCGTATTACTTGATTTGAATATTTCATTGAAAAGAATAAGTAAGCTACATGTAGTAACAATAAAAACTGCATTTTCTAAACACCTGAGATTATATGAATATTTATGGTGAAATCTGCCCAGAAATTACGTTGCTATATATCTATCTAATATATATATATATATATATATATATATATATATATATATATATATATATATATATATATATATATATATATGTAATTTCGGATAGAGAATATCGGGAAATGGACCAAAGGAATAAAGAAAAAAATGAAAACTTATCTTAGTCGACACGTTTCGAATAATTTTAAGGATTTTATTTTGCAACAAGTATTTGTATACAAGAACAAAAATTCTATTGATTTATTAATTGTTTTTACATTTAAGAACGCTCATAAATATTCATCAGGTTATCCGAACAGTCTGGGTAAGTTATGGAGGAAGCCAAGTGACATAATTTAATGTCTAATAAACGAAAGTGAAAAAGTGATGGTCGATATTTTTTATTTTAATTTTAATGCAAATTAATATCTAAATTATTTTAGTTTGGGATTGATTTGTGTGCGATATTTTAATGAGGTTATGAATGTAGCCGGTTTCGATTGTTGTATTTACATTTGAATAGTCATGTAAAATTGGCTTAAGAAAGTAGTAATTCTTTCAGGAATATTCCACTAAGTTTCGAGAGCGGCATTATATATATATATATATATATATATATATATATATATATATATATATATATATATATATATATATATATATATATCAATAATTTATATAATATATATAAATAATATGTATATAAATAAAATATATATATAATATATACCCTATATATATATAAACAACACACACACGCACGTACACACACACACGCACACACACACACATAGATATATATATATATATATATATATATATAAAATGAGAACAAATGTAGTATAATATCACTGTCTGTAACATTTAATATAAAAGCGGGCTAAATATTATTTATTTTAGGATGTTAAAACAAAAATATCTTAAAAATCGCTACATAATTACAATTATGCGTCTACACTACAATTGTGTCTTCTCGGACGATGGTGAAATGCTATTCACCCTCCATCTGTAATCAAACACATACTCTCATCTATAGAATATAGGATTAGCAACAACTCGTCTGACAAAAATATGTTTCATAAATACACCGGCATTTATAATACTGCTATTAAAAATATCAATTATAAGTATGCTGAAACAAAGTATAGAAAATATGATATTATTGATCAAAGGAAAATAAATAGGAATAGGAGAAACATTTGGTATACACCCACATTTAGCCAATTGGTCAGTACTAAGTTAGGCCAGAAGCTCCTTCATGTAATTGACATGCATTTCCCTAAAAGTAACCCTCTTACTAAAATACCTAACACACTAAACAGTAAACACACTAAAAGTAAGTTATAGCTGCATCGATAATCTTGAGATTATAAAATAATAATAATAAAATAATAAATATAAATAATATAATAATACAATAATAAAATTTTAAACCAATTTAAAAAATTGAATAACGATGCACATTCCAAGATAAATCCCTTTGATAATATTAACAAATGTAATTGCAAGTATTCTAATGAATGCCTATTACGAAACCAATATTTAATCAACTCTCTTTTTTATCCTAGTAATATTTCTACAATAGATAATCCGACTGTTGAAAATTTTTATATTAGTAGTACTAAGAATCTATTTAAGACTCGGTAGTATCAACATATCTTATCCTTCACTAATTGTACTTGTAAAATTAGTACATCTCTTTTTAAATATTTCTGGAATTTAAAAGAAGCTAATAAAACAATTAAATTAAAATGGAAAATTAAAAAAAAAACCTAGAAAATGTAGATCTTTAAATGGACCATGTTTTCTCTGCTTACATGAAAAATTAGAAATTATCAGATAAAAACTCCTTATTAAAGAAGAGAAGTGAATTGACTGTAAATTGTACCCATAGTCTATCTGTTAGCTTACAATAGGTTTAAACTTTGAATTTGATAATACTTTTTCTTATAGTAATAATCGGTAGATGAACTGCGGTCTAACTTATTTGGCTTACTATTCTATTTGTAAGATTACTTTTGATTTAATATAGCTCTGTATTGATATTTAGTTAGTATTATTAACATCTTATATGAAGATATTTCCTGTCAACTGCCGCCTGGATTTCCACAGCCTTAGTAGACCACCAGGACTCTTATTTTTCTGAGTGCATTTTGCACTATTCGCTTACATTGCTTATATATGCGCTTTTTTGATGGACAATTTTTGTTGTTTATTAATATTTTATGCGAATTGCGCATCTTCACGATGAGCCGTTGAACGTAAGCATCATTTGCATTGAATCAGTCCTGATGCTTCCTTATGGGAAGTCCTAGACTTTCAAGGGAGCTGGAACAAATGACATCTCCGAGAGATTTCCAGGAGAATTCAGTGTCTTCTGAGATCACAAGTAAATCAAGCCTCAAATCCAGTGTGTCAGAAAGTTCTTTCTTCTTAACATCAGAATTCAAGGATGAGATGTTGATTCGTTTAGGAACCGTAGTACTAACGAGAAGTTTCTTGCGTACGAGTCAAAAGGATGCTTTGCTGCATAGTAGAGCATGGTCTGAAAGATAGCATGTGTTGTGGAAAGAGCGGGTGATATTGAAGTCTCACATCACATTTCTTGGTGATAATGTAATCAATCATATGACAATCTTTGAACCTAGAATGTATCGAAGTCGTTTTCGGATTATTGGACTGCTGATATAGTGAGTTGGTGATGGTGAGATCGAATTCTTGGCAGTAGAAAAGAAGTCGTAGCCAAGTGGAATTCATACTCTCGACCCCATGAGTACCAAGGACATCAGGCCATATTTGATGGTCAGCACAAACCCGTGCATTTAAATCTCCCATAATGACAAGTTTGTCTCTATGGGGAACTTTGGACATTACTGAACGTAGTTGATAATAGAAGTCATCAATTTCCGACACAGAGGTGTTCATGGTTGGGGCACAAGCGTAGCAGAAGAATTGTTGTCTAGTTCATAATTCTATCATTTATTCCTCTAGGAAGAGATGACAGGGATTTAGCAATGTCTGATATAATGGCAAAGCCTACACCTGATAAGCAGGGATCTTCTTTTACCAATTCAGAAAAGGTATATAATGCACTAACTTCCCTCTGGAGAATTATCGGAGGGTTCTTATATTCCAAGACCCGAGTTTTATTTCTACTAAATCGATTATTGCGACTGCATTATTGGATAACGAGACAACTGCAGCTGGTTGCCAAGTAGATTAAGAGCAATCAATGTTTAGGGGATTTTTTTCTAGCGCCATCCTCGTGTTAGGGAAAGTAGTGCTGCGTCTAAATTGACATGCTTTGTCACCATCTGAGGACACGAACAGCACAATTGCTCAGGATTTTGTGCAAGAACGGCCATCACCCGATGGTCGCCACTGTGGGAGAGCCAGCTAGAGGATTCCATTACTATCCTGTACCTGTCCCCGTCGCCTTAACTCCACGCAGAAGATATGTTTAGAGATTGGAGGCCTGTGTAGAACAAGCCACACTTATTGAAAGTGCTGATCACAAGTTGGTGCAAATATTTACCACGAACACAATGAACAACACCCCTCGTTTTATCGATACTATATATATATATATATATATATATGAAAAGTGTGTGTATATAAATATAAATAAATATATATATATGTGTATAATTATTTATATATTATATGCGCGGTACTTATTAGAAAGCGCTCAATATCAGAGATAGAGCTAACATATATGGTTGGATAGATGTGAGCTTGTGACCCTGGGTTTCACGCTTTAGCGATCGTCAGACAATCGCTAAAGCGTGAAACCCAGGGTCACAAGCTCACATCTATCCAACCATATATATATATATATATATATATATATATATATATATATATATATATATATATATATATATATATATATATCGGGTGCGATGGGTAAATTGTCACCATTTATATTTTAATTTTGCGCATGTACGTTTTTGACTTTTGTTGACTGCCCAGTATAATAGGGTTAGTTGGGCACTGTCTGTGAGAAAAAGAGAACTATGATGCAAATCACTCCACCAGAAATCTGGAAACAGCATGCTGTACTGCTTGGCAATCGCGTCGGCAGCTCTAATACGGCGAACATTTCAGAGTGTTTGGTCGTCAATCTGAGGATATTCTTGAGGATTCAGAAAAACTTGAGTGAGTCTAATGGATATTACGAAGGCACAGCAGCTCGGAAACCTCACTCTGATCCTGCTGATAAGAAAAGAACTCCCGAATTTGTCGGTAAGGACCTCAGATTCAACATGGAGGCCTACATTATCAGCCTTGAGGAGGTATTGCTGCTCTGGACCAAGAAGGTGACTGCTGGAAGACCCTATGTCTGTCAACATTGTACCCTGCCACCCAAGCAGGATAACCCACTCATGACTGTCAAACCATTTCTACGTCCACATCAGCCCTTAAATCTGTCCACCTAACTCTTCATACAACAACCCCTTGACTATTATGTGTGGGCGCAGTAGGCGAGAGATCAACAGAACCCCTTGTAACACCAAAGATGAACTGAAGAGTTTAAAAACGTGTACGGTCCACAAGGAAATGGAATTTCATCTGTTCTGTCGTCCGAAGGTAAGACACTCCACACAGACAAAAATGATATTATATTAAGATGGAAAGAAAACTTTGAAAGTGTCCTTAATTGCACCGCTGCCATCGATGGCAACGTCACTCCTTCAATTCACCAGTGACCAGAAATTTCTCAGTTGTCTCTTGAGCCATGCCTAAACTAAATCCAAGCTTCTATCAAGCAATTGTCCTCGAACAAAGACCCTAGAAAAGATGCTATTCCCCCTGAAATTTTTAAATATGGTGGAAAGACTCAGGTTAAGAAACTCCTTGAGCCTTTAAAAGTAATATAGAAGATTGGTTCTGCTCCACAGGACTACAAAGATGTTTGCATAAAACATCTGTTCACGAACAAAGGCCAAAAGGTTGTATGTGAATATTCACGTGGCCTTGCACTTCTAAGTATCGCTGGCAAAATTCTTGCTCATGTTATTCTCAACAGAATAATCAAATATCTCAATGACGACATCTATCCCGAATCTCAGTGTGGTTTTCGTCAGATTGCTAAGAAAGTTCGCGAGAAGAACAATGAACTCAATACATTAATGACCAAAGCGTGTGACACTGTAAACATGAGTGCCTTCTGGAAAGTACTCACAAAACTTGCATACCTGAAAGTATGCTGAATGCCATCATCTCGTTTCACGAAAGGAAGAAATGGGAGTTTTCAGAAACCGCCGATGTAACAAATGACACAAAACAAGGTTGTTTCATGGCTCCTGTACTTTTCGCTCTCTTGTTTTGGGTCATCCTACACCAGGCTTTTAGTGACCCTGACATGGGTGTAAAACTTAAATTCCGCACGAGTTGCGCTCTCTTTAACCATCAACGTTTTAAAGCAAAAGCAAAAGCATTAGTCGTGATTTTTTTATCTGCTGATGACTCTGCGATCGGGACCACCTCAATCGTAATGTAAGCCGTCCTTGGTTACACTTCAAGGACAAACTTAAATACAATTTAAATGCTGCAAACATTGCTATAGAGGAGTTCGAACTTACTGTTGAAAACTGAGCAAACCGGAGAAACTCTTGCTACCGGGATATAACTAACTTTGAAAAGAATCGTCTCACCCATTTGACAGAATTAAGAACCAACACTAAATCTCGGGCTAATACTTCAGCCCAGCTGACAGTCAAGCCTTTAGCATGTTCCTCGTGTGGACCTTTTTTGCAAATCCCGTTCAGGATTGTTGTCTCATACGAAACATAAACATAAAAATTGAACTGAAAAGACACTCATACGTCGAAAATATATATTCTCCCAGGTTCTCTCTCTTTCTCTCTTTCTCTCGCTTTCATGTCGTTGAGGTTGAGACCAAGTTGAAAAGTAAATTAAAAATGACAGTTGACACGACACGTCACACAAAGATATTCCAGATAATCTCATTTACGTTACGATATTTGAGAGTTTGACGATTTAACGAAGCGCATTCACATTTTAAGATTCTTTGTTCAAGATCAGCAAAAAGACTCATTTTTTTCCCTAACCGGCAATAAAAAATAGAATTTTTTTTTCTTTACAACAATGTTGAGTGAAAAAATGTCCTGGGAAAACGAGGTGAGACACTAAAAGTCAGTTTTCATCTGAAGAATATAATATTGTTTGTCTGGTGGGATTCGAATGACGGGTGTTACGATCTGTAAAATCAGACGTTAATTTCAGACAAAGTAACGTTCCCAATTCTATCGGTTCTCGATGAAAAGCGTCCGAAATTGTCTAATTGGAAGTTCATCGACTTCCATTAAGACAACGTCATACATTACATTTCTTCAGACTCAGCAGAAATTACTACAAATTGTCCTGGTTGTCCTATTACACCCGGTATACTCACTTACTCACGCGTTGCTACTTTCGATTACAAGTCATTTTGATCGCTAAAAATTCTCTTCAATTTCTCGGTAGCATGTAAAAGCCAGTTCAACCAGTTCATCACACAGAAAGATTACACTCTGGGAGGATAAACAAAATTAAGCTGCCTCATATATGGCGAAAAGTAGTGGAAGGAAATGGCGTATATTTGGCTGAAATAAGTCTATGTACAAATATTGTTTTTGAAATTTGTATCAAAACGCACCGAATACACACACGCAAACATATCTCTCTCTGTCCGGTCAGTGTGTGTGTGTGTATATATATATATATATATATATATATATATATATATATATATATATATATATATATATATATATATATATATATATATGCACTGCATTAACATGCATGTATTACGTAGATTAATTTAGTATACAGAAATAATCTACTTACCAAATGTAGAAATGTATTCAAATGTACTTCTTGTTGACGTTCAAGGAGGGAAATTAACTTACCTGAAATAATAATGAGAAGAAAAGAAAAACGTGAATCCTTACTTAATTTAACAATCAATAATGGAAGAGATTTAAAGTATCTTTCGATATAAACTTTATACAGTGGAACATTATTTTGTCTTTAGTTCGTCAAAAATTTCTATATGAGATTGCAAGTATCATCAGTCATCTTAACCAAACAGAAATCCGTATTTGATTAGATTTAAATAAATTTATTTCGCGTCTATGAAGAGCTTCTAAATTTCTTATGAGCATATATTCAAATAAACATTAACATCTATATATTTTATTATATATATATATATATATATATATATATATATATATATATATATATATATATATATATATATATATGAAGAAATATACTCTTAAGATGTGCTATATTTATGGGATAAATAAAGTGCTCAATATCAAAAGATAGAGCGTGTTTAAATATAAAAGTGAACATTGAAATCAACACTTAGAGGCGACAGGCTGTTTCATGCTAGACGCAATCGTCAGCCCACGTTGTCACTTATATATATATATATATATATATATATATATATATTTATATTAGAGAGAAAGAAATGCATGTAATTACTCATGTATGCATATAGCACATAATCAAATTGGCCACCAGCTATAATTTATGTTCCGATCTTGGGGGACGCAATATTTATTATGGACAATTGCTATACCCTAAGTCCTCAAAAACATTTAACTGTAAGTAGGCTAGAAAAACTGAATAAATTCTGTTTTGACGATTAATTATGTACATTTTCGCTTTATTTACAGGTTTTCAATCAATTTCTATGTGAATCTCTCATACATCATACTGGATTCTGTCTTTTTAGAAAGTTTTCTAGTCTTCCAAAGTTTGGCAAGAAATATTTTAAAGCAAAATGTAATACTTGAAATTTAACCTTTATTTATACGCAAACATCATCTTCGGTAAACGGTGCTAACCAGTTTGCAAGGATTTATATCTCCTTCTTAACTTTCTATGCAACAAGATGCTTGTATTGCAATCTGAAGCCAAGGCGAACATCAGACTCGGGGACATTTCTTATTTCTTCTTATTTATTCTTAACGATTACATACTTATATCATGCAGAATTGCAACTGACGATATCACGGGAAGCATTAATCTACCGAACTTGTATGCAATATAATTTTCTTTTGCAACGGTAAGGTTTGGCAACCAGGATCGTCAGTCACAACAAAAGAATGAAGTTCGAAATCAAAAATTGTTGTATTGCTTTAAAACGCAGCATAAACATAAACTCAACCACCATAAATACAGTAAAAATGTAATCGTTGTATTATAAGTTGTAAATTATAAATTTTTTAGCAATAATAGAATAATTTTTCTAAGCATTTGCAATTGTTGCTGTTATCACACCGTTTCCTTATAGAACATACCATTCGTGGATTTCTTTATATAGCAATTGTGAGTTCAATCCAAGGACCATCTATTGCAGAATTAAACTCAGAACAATGAATATAAAAGAAACATCTTTTTAGATCGACTTAAATAAACAAATTATAAGACAACAAACATCTTTTTTTTTCTTGGCAATAAGAATAAATAAAATACCTATGAAAATAAAATGCAAAACAAATAAAACATTCCGCATCGAGAATCCAGGGCTAGTTGAAAAAATAGCTACTAGATGAGTATCCTCTGATAACTTTTATAGTCATCAGAACAGGAACAACCCAAAACTGAACTGACAAGAATGACATTACAACAATAACAACGTTAAAAGAAAAAAGCAATAATAAAGTGGTCAAAAGTAGATTAAAGAAAATGTGTTTTATGAATTCTATAATACTCTCAATAAACAATGAACTAATACTGTGACTAAAAAGAAAAAGATAAAATTTGAGTAATTACTCAGATCCTAATAAATTTAGTCATTAAAAACAAACACCAAACAGGTGCGGAAGAAGAGATAATAAAAGAAGTATTGTTTGATAAACAGCAGAATAACGATGATGATGGAATTGGAGATACTGGAGAAGTAGGAGAAAAATCTCGAGAAAAAGATGTTGAAAGTAGAACATATGATAATCAAGAAACAATAGAAGACATTTATGCCAATAACGAAGATCAACACACTGCAAATAATGATGATTTCTTAAAGAATAAAATCGCAATCAATGAAATGAAAAATAACATTCAAAGCAAACAGGACTGGGATGATCATCACGAAATAAAATACAGAATATAAAAAAATAACTTATGGCAAAGGTAAGATAGGAATTCTTTCAGTGCATGATTGACTACTATGAGGACTTAAAACAAACCTTACGACAAAAACGAAATGATATGTGCAACGGATATTGTTACAAGCTCATCCACCATGATGAATAATTACACCATGATTAAACAGAAGCTACCCAAGTGGAAATAATAATAAAGAAATAAAGGTACCGTGGAGAGCGGTATACATCATTGATTAGTTGACTTTCAGTGAAGAATGAAGACCAGGACGCCAGAAATATGATAAGGAATTATAAGGGAACATTTACATAAAATATATCAGCAGTAAAAGAGACTTTGATACAGCAAATTCTAAAGTCGAAAACTAAAAGCACTGTATATCAGATGGTAAAAAATCGGAAAGATTTTTTTCAGACACAACTGTTTTCAAAGTGCAGAATTGATAAAGTCAGTAAGGAAAATACATTTACTGGAAAAAAACCAGATTGAATGGGAAGGATGGCATCTAAATAGGATATCCAAGTGTAACTTGGGATGATAGCACAAAAGGATTTGAAGATGTTTTTAAAGGGACACAAAATGTGATTCACTTGTCTTAGAGAAAGAGAAAATATTGGCCCCATCAGCTACACTTGAAAGAACCGAAAAATAACTAATTTTTTGGAAAGATACTTACCTCCAAGCTATAATAAATGTAATAAAAAACAAAAATTACAAGCATATTATGTTTTCCTACAACTTACTAAATATTAACTTCAATAATATTAAAAAGAATACTTGCGCATATAAACAAAGCCATTTTCAAATTAGAACAGAAAATATGCAAACGAAGCTCATATGTTTACAAAGATCAATTACTAATTATCATAATCATAAAAATACAAAACTAAGTGTATTTTTTGTTTTGCATTTTGATATATGCGTATAATTATTCTTTTTATTAATAATGAAGTGACTATTTTTTAGTTGTACGAAAACATAATATAGTGGGCATAATGCTAAGAGCATAGATCATGTGAGACTATTGACCACAGTGTCTGGTTGTTTCAAGAATACAAAGATGGGTATGATAAGATTGGGAAAAATTTAGTGTGCCAGATATTGATGTAACAGACATAGAAAGTCATTATTTTTGGTACTTTACCATTCATATTGACAGTCATATATAAATATAGTTAAATATAGCACATATTATTAAAAATTAAAGACTGATTAATGACTACATAGAAAAAAAAATTTCCTTCTCAGATATGGCAGAGTGGCATGAGATAAAAAATAGGTATTTCAAAAAATATAACAAAAGTAATTATAAGGAGGTCGAAATTGAGAAAAAGTAGCACATTAAAACTAATACTACTCCTATAAGAACTAGGACTCTGGATGCGGTCAAAAAGGTGCAGACAAGGTCTCCCGGCTATCAACTGTTTACAAACGATTATGAAGATTGCGCCGTGTGGACCTGCTCATATACTCAGAAGCGTATTATCAATGTAAATAAAATATAAACACTGTACATGATAAATACAACTTAACATCAGAATTTGTGTACACAGAACGCTACCTTTTCTTTCTTTAGTTCTCGAGTAATGACCCAGTAAGAGAAAAATATAACAATAACCAGCAGTAATAGCTTGCAATTATTATTATTATTATTATTATTATTATTATTATTATTATTATTATTATTCAGTGGTTTGATTGAGTGATTGATTGAGAGAGAGAGAGAGAGAGACAGAGAGAGACAGAAACAGAGAGGAAGAATTGGAAAACTAGAAGACATGTTTGAATGAATTTATGTGTGGGTTTGAATGAGAGTGAAGTGAAAGAACGGAATCATCTTAGACTTAATGACGTCTACTATTCAAAAGAAAGAAAATAAAAAAAGTCCAGTAATTTTAGAATATTTTAGTTTTCAGTTTTCTTTCTTTTCGTGCTTTCAAGACTACTATTTATTTTTTGTGTTTAAATTTTTTCAAATATAATCTTATTTATTCATTCAGTCATTCAAACATGGCTAATTTAGAAATATTTTCTTCTATGGCCTAAGTAAATTTGTTTGCTATTAAAACTGCTTTAAAAGTTTAAATCCGATACAACGAATTAACTTATCACAAAAAAAAAAAAAAAAAATCACAAAAAAAAAAAAATCTTATAAAATCTGGAGATAGCAAAAAAAAAAAAAAAAAAAATACAAAAACCAAAAAGTACATAAGCAGTATTGTCGGTAAATTAAAGACTTTCGTCTGTTAAGGAATAAATGCTCGTTAGGAAGCAGGAGAAAAACAAAACTAAACTAAAAAGAAAAAAAAAACATTCAAATGGTATTCGTTTGCAAAGATGCAAGCATAGAAATAGAGAGTGAGAGCGTATCTTCAAAAAGGTTGTGTTTAGGAACGAAAATATTATGTTCAGTTGATTAGACGAGGTAAAGAACAAAAATGTCTTCAACTTATCTATAAAGTAATAAGACTGCATATAAAAACAAGATGTAATTAGAAAGAAAAATGGTTTTAAGATTTCTATTGGGTTACAAGGAATTTATAGGTAATTGTTTTGCATATCCATTTGAATAGTCAAGTGTTTGAGTTTTGAACATTACAAAGTATATTGTTTTTTTCATGTCAACACTTATAAAACTTGGTGGGACAATAGTTTGCTTTCGCTCTCTACGTCTTTCACACACAGACACGTAATGGCTTCATTTTGATTTCGGAAGGAAAGAAAACACATTGAGAAAATAGTAAATCAATTACATGTAATTCATAAACATTGTATAAAGAGAAAATAACGTTGAAATAAAATGTGTGAAAAATATTGTTTAGATAGAATTAGTACTCTTTAAAAAAGGCATTTGATTATATATTAATTTGATTACATTTATTTTGATTATATTATAAAAAGGCTTTTGATTATATTATAGGTGCTAACTGTGCGTTGAAAATGTGTCTAAATTGTTACATTTTTGCTTCTGACGCTAAAACAGAAACTGGAATAAAATTTTAAGCATAATATGCTTTCTTAAATATTCAGCAGAAACTCGGCAAATATTTGTGTAGTTAGAAGAGAATTTATCAAGAAGAAATGAACTTGTCAAAAGTAGTTTGTAAAATTTCGTGTTGAAGTTTTCTCATGGAGACGATCTGAGTTCAAACTGAGCAAATCAACTTGAGAATAGTAAACATTGCATATCAAGCATCATATTCATAATATCTACATCAAAATGGTTCATATCAGCTGGTGGCTTTCATATGCTACTTCCACATAACTTTATACGTCAGAAAGAACTGACTGAAATATATACCCGTGTTTTATTTTTGAAAGAAAATATGACATGTACTGAAATTGAATACTTTACAATAACATAGATAGTAAATGATCAGGAAAATGTTCCGCCAATAGATATCCAGAAACATGCTTGGTCGGCTCAGGAGATTTTCGTCGCCTAGCATATATGCTGAGTCCTTAAGTTTACGAATTTCCCAATGATGTTCTTTGTCAACTTGATCCCACAGAGAGCGGTGATCTCCCTTTTCGCTGCATATGTGGACAGCCACGCCTGATTTTTCCACTTCCTCTCGTGTTACAGCTTTCTGGTGTTCCTGAAGCCTTACTTTAAGCGGGCGGTCTATCTCCCCTTTATAATTCTTTCCGCAGCTGCACGTTTGAACTAAGATGGGAGGTGAGACACACTTTGGAGAGGTCCAAGCCGCCCAGGTTAAACATCACGAATCTGGAGAGGCTGGCGATTGGATCCCTACAGAGGAAGGTAAATCATCATACTACCGGCTGAAAAAGGCAATGCGACTGTAGTGATGGACAAATCAGATTATACAAGAAAGTTAGAAGACCTCATTAGCAATGGTAGCTACAGCAAAGTAAAAAATGACTCTACAATGAAAATGGAACGCAAACTGTCGCAGATACTAATCAAGAACAAGGATCACTTCGCTCCAAAGACGTATAGGCAGTTATCGCAGCGTTACATCATGCTACCTTACATATACGGTCTCCCTAAGAATCACAAAGACGGTATTCCGCTCAGGCCGATTGTTAGTGGCCAAGGCACTTTGTGCCACCCTCTGAGTCACTTCCTTGTAGATATAATTGACCCGTTGATCGGAAAGTCGCCTTCATATGTCCGAAACTCCGCCCACTTCGTGGAAATAATGCTCCCATCCTATCCAACCAGATGGTGAGCTTGGGCGTGGTGACTTTATTCACCAAAGTACCCACGGAGGAGGCACTCTCAGTAGTCAGAGACAGATTGGCCTCTGACTCATCCCTATAAGAACGGACCATTATTCCAGTAGATAATCTGATGGAGATCTTGACTTTCTGTACACAAACAACACACTTCGGAATGTGATCACACATATATCGACAGGAGCGGGGAGCTTAGCAATGGGCTCACCATTATCACCAGCAATGGCGAATATATACCTGGGATACTTTGAGAAAATGGCATTAGAATCTATATCTCTAAAGCCAACTCTATGTTTAAGGTACGTAGATGACACCTTCATACTTTGGCCACACCGGGAAGATTTTCAGGTTCTACTGCACCATGTGAACTCAATAAGACTTTCGATACAGTTCACGATGGAGAAAGAGAGTAACAACACACTCCCATTCCTGGATGTTCTAATATCTCGAACAGAGCACGGGTTCAAGACATCCGCATACCGTAAACCGACATTCACCGGGCAGTACCTCAATTTTAACTCCCACCATCCATACAACATAAAGAAAGGGATCCTTCGCTGCTTAAAACACCGAGCAAAAGTCATGTGGCGACCCAGAGACATTAGATAAAGAATTGGTCAGTATGAGTAGTACCCTACAACATAACAACTACCCTGGTTACATGGCAGCTCCAAAATCTGGGATAGGCGGGTACAAGACGAGGAAACAACACTCAGAAAACAGTCAGCCTGCCTTAAGTGAAGGGGTTATCAGCGAAAATACAAAGAATCTGTGGTCCTTATAACATCAGGACAACATTCAAAAGCGGGACGACACTTCGCAGATATCTCACCCAAGTAAGACCCCCACCCCGGACTAAAGACTGTGTGTACTCTATCCCTTGCAGCTGCGGAAAGAAATATAAAGGGGAAATAGGCCACTTCCTTAACAAATAAAGGGAAAACAGGCCGCTTCCTTTCAAGAACATCAGAAAGCTGTAACACGAGGGGAAGTGGAAAAATCAGGCGTGTCTGACCACATATGGAGAGAAAAAGGAGATCACCGCCCTCTGTGGGATCGAGTTGAGATCATAGACAAAAACATCATTGGAAAATTCATAAACTTAAGGACTCAGCACATATGTTAGGTCACGAAAATCTCCTGAGCTGACTAACAAAAATTGCAATATGAGCTCTGGGAAAAAAACATAATGTTAACAGCAAAAATTCCAAGATGAACACTAGTAAAAAAAATGTTGCTGAAGATATTAGGTTTATAATACACAGGAATTCATATCCAAGGACACATGGCACAGTGGATATAGGCGTTAGTTAGATCCAGTAACAGGACCCAAAGATTGTGAGTTCAATACCTGGTTAAGGCGGCGGAGAACTTTAAAAGGAGACAGACATCCGAATAATGTAAATAGTGAATGTATATCCGTAGTCTATTTATCCATGTATTATCAGTACAATCGATTAAGTCTTTTCACTGACATTAGTTTAATACCAATGAAATGATCCATATACAGTATGTACCTTCACAAATTCGCTATAAAAAGGAGGATACATGATAAAATGTGCAAAACATAAAAACATTATTCTTAATAATAATGTTTTTAAGTTTTGTATGGAGGTAATTTTCTAACATTTCGTCAATAAATGTCTAAAGGTCACAGGGCACAACGACCGAAATGTTGTGATAACAACAAAAATGATAAAAATTGATAAATAGTATACGCAAAAGGAGCGTAAAAAGTCAGCATAATGAGGTGACACCTTGCTTCTTCTTTTTCCTTTCCCCACTCCTCTCTTTAATAATATAAATCCCCAGGCAATTTTTTCTAGGTTAAGTAATTTAGACTTTACTTCTTGTTCTATTGTGATTTATTATTTAAAATAATTTTTAAAGATAAATGGCTGGATAAATGTAAACCATTTTGTAATTTCGGTCTGATGTGACAGATATTAAAAACTTATTTCTCGAAATAAATTTATTCACCAATTCTTCGATTTTTCCTTTGATATTCGTATATATATATATATATATATATATATATATATATATATATATATATATATATATATATATATATATAACATGATGTGCGTGCGTGTGCACACGCGCGTGTGTATAGTATTTTTTCCTCACGGACGCGCTTCAGCAACTGAGGGTTTTTATCACGTTAAATATGAGGATTTTATTTTATAGCGTATATTTATAAACAGAAGATAAAATATGGATATGGTTAAACTTTAAATGTTAAATTTAAAAATACTCCAAAATATTCTTAAGGCTAATTGTGTAAAACGTCAAATATGGAGGACGTTAAGTGATACCTAATGAACTTAAGAGAATAATTACTGTTGATTTTTTAATATATTTTTTGTTAATATATATTTATGCTGAATGTAATTATTACTCATTAATTTATTTTAATTTGTTAAACTAATTATATATTTCATTTATTTTAATTGTTTTCTTTAAAATATGGTATTGTATCTTAACTTGGGAAAAGAGTATTTTTTAGAAACGAGATATTTGAGAAAATTAAAAGGCATAAGTTAACATTTTAGCAAGAATCGATAGCTTCAAGCATTCTTGAGATCAAAGTTATTGTTGAACGTATTTCTATGTTTAATGCATTTGTTAAGTTACTATATATATCATACATACCAAATTTGCATTCTTGTGTTCATAAATACGTCATTTTTAAATTTTTGCAAGTTTCCTCAATATATTGTAAGGGGCAATTGTGACTATTTCTTTTATATACTTGCTTCAGAAAGAGTATTGTCATGTATATTTTTGTTTCTGGTCCATAAGTGTGTGAGTTAATCATGTTTTATGTATGCTTTTCAACTATTAGTGATAATATTATTTTGTCTCTCTTTCATGGACCATTCTACGCTATTATTATTTTCTGTTTCTTCTGTAGAAGCTTTGTGTGTATTAAGCGAAAAAATATAATAAGACAAATGTTGCTTCCTACTCATTTTCATTTACTGTATTTGTAATTTTAAAATTGAAAATATGTAAGATTCGGAAATATTTTAAAGCGGGGATTTATTATAGCGGTTTTGGACATCTTTGTCACTTAATATTTTAATCTGGCGCCAAGCAGAGTAACATTGCTAATAAAAGCATCGAATAAATGTGAACGATTATCGATCAAAAGATTGAAATAATAGAACTAAAAATGATTGAAATAGCTTAAAATATCTGATAACATTTTCCTACCAGACTTGTGTGATGTGTCAAACTTTTTTTTAATTATAAATGCGTAAAATATCTTGTCAGCTTAGAACCGAAATTCAGCAGTGATATATATATATATATATATATATATATATATATATATATATATATATATATATATATATATATATGTATGTATATATATTAGGTTGGTGCAAAAATAATGACGTAATAATGTCGTTTTTTGACGTTAAAAATACGTCAAAAAACGACATTATTACGTCATTATGTTTGCAATAACCTAATATATATATATATATATATATATATATATATATATATATATATATATATATATCCCCTTTATATACAGTAGGTGAATCAGTAATCAGACATAATTTATTATTTTGTGCTGGAAAGTCATTTAAAACCTATGTAGGCAGACGCACACAATTGTGCACATTTTATCTCTTACGAAGAAAACATGAGTCAATGACAATGCTATTCAAGTTACTTAAATCTCGCAGTTTTAAAAAATAACTTTCTATTCAATAATCATAGTGTAAGAATAAATTAAATTCATGAAATTAGTACGTTTTAATTTCTTGTATTTCTCAATCGTTTCAGTGTATGGGAATGCTTATTGGAAATAATATATATATATATATATATATATATATATATATATATATATATATATATGTGTGTGTATGTACGTATTTGCAGAACCGAGATAATTAAATAAGCATGGTTTATTTATGTAGCGAACTGAATCCTAATTAGCATATATTGAAAAGATAATTGAATGAAGGTCTTACTTGACATTGACTTATGATATTGTGTCAGTGATCTCACTCGGCCATGAAAAGGTGAGGAAAAAAACGGAATTCTGCAGTTTACTTACAATTATTTCGAGAAAGTGACACCAAATGATCAGACGACTTACATTTCTTTCTTTCCGTCAAATTGCGCATTTCTTACACTGATATATTTCTAAAGTATTAATGGATTTTTATTTGTTAATCCGACATATTTTATTACTTCATTGTCCATTAAAAATAAAGTTTAAAGTAATAACTTTGATATACGTATTTAATTGTAAATGAGTCAAGGAAAGATAATTTTTGTAACGCGAAAATTCCTTTCAGAAACATTTAAAAAACATTTCAATTAATGTAAAACATTTCAATTAAGGTAAAAACTACCAAAATGTAGAAAAGAACGTAAATTGTCTTAAAATTGTGCGTCTGAAACTGAAAACAAATACACAAAATGTAAACACTGCATGAACTAAGTAAAAGTTAAAAAAAGGATAAAATTCACAAACAGAGAAGAAACAAAATTTCTTGATAAGTTCAAATTAGACAGTAATAATATAAGATAATCAATATTGATACTTGTAACTGAAATAAGAAAACAAAACGGTTCGGTCATTCAACATGAAGATCAGATCACATGACAGTCTGTTCTGGAACAGACGCACTATATAGGATGGGAAACATCAATGGAATGTCTACGTTAAGCCATGTGATATTCAAAAAACCTGCTCGAAAAGAAATTCCAGTTTACATTTTTAACATGCACAGTACTCAGTTTGCTTGTTGAGGATATTAACGATGAGCTGAATGCAGGATATATGTTTACAAAAGTCTAACCATTTTGTGGATTTTGGCCTGAACAATGTTGAGGATTTTGCTGTCTTGGCTGTCAGACATTCGGCGAAAGAAGTGGGGTTGATGATTTTCTCTGGAGTCTGGAAGGATCATTGTCCAGGAAGTCTGAGCATATTGCTATACGCCATCTTGGCGGACATACATTGATTGTTATCCTTTACAGATGCATGACGTCACAAAAGGATTAAGGGAATTTGTTTCAGCCATTAAACTGCTTCAACAATACTCTCAGAGCTGATGTCAAACTGTGGTGAAACATTTTCGCGCTGATATTTGTTTCAGGATAAGAGGTACTTGTGCAGATTCTCTGTAAAGTGCTAAAGCCTTTAGGTAGAAACCTAAAGGCTTCAGCACTTGACAGAATGAATTAGATTAAAATTACCGACCTCTGACTGGAGTAATGACAACTGTGGTGAGCTATTCGTCCAGAAATAAAAGTTTGACCGTATTACAGATATGCCATACAGGAAGAATATTTCGAACCAGCGGGAAAACCGATCAATACTTGTAGAATATGTGTATCCTTAGAAATTTGGGAGGAATTTCGTTATACACAAGTATTAACCACTCAATAGGTGATGTAAAAGAATCAGGAAGTGTGTGAGTTTATCTTTCAATTTTTGTGACAATGAACGCATGTCTGTCTAAAGGCGAATATCCGATTTCATGTGCGACCAAAAGAATTCTATCTGTGACTATTTTGATGGTGGTGGGGGGAGTTAACACCAGCATGATTAGAAAAAAAAGAGTATGCTGCAAAGACTCAAGAACGAAGTCGACTGATGCTGGTGTTACAGACATTTTTTCAAGTTGCCGTTAGGAGTATGGATTTTCATCAGCTTCAATGACGGTTAGATATTAATAAAAGACAGCAGAACAACCACAGCAATACGAGGTAAGTGAATGGATAAAAATAACTGCTTGAGTGGCAAATTTGAGATGGAGTAAGAAGATGAAGGCAGCCATATTGAAATCCGAGCAACAGGTGATTGAAATCTGCACTACTTATGAAGGACATATCCCAAAGAATTTTGCAGCAAGTAAGACACTCTTATTTGCACTCACTCACTCTCTCTCTCTCTCTCTATATATATATATATATATATATATATATATATATATATATATATATATATATATATATGTATATATACTATATTTCTGTTTAATGAAAGGGGACTGACACGTTATACGTGTTTTTATGCACCAATTATTAAATAAAGTTACGAAAGCAATTAACATTAACCAGGAGGGTTCCGATAAAAATTTGTTGAACAAGCAAAGAGAAGAAAACAGAAATCTAACTACACATGTAAATATGACATAAGAAAACGTCGAGGAAGTCACCCAAGATGACAAAGTTGTTAGATAAAAATGCTTATTACGCCAGTAATCGCCAATTATTGGAAAGATACCTATCTTAAAATAGCATTACCCTACCAGCGATATGGTAACACTGTGGAGACAAGGAGATGTATAGATGGCTAAGAGAAAACATTTGCATATTTACAGAAATTAGAAATAGACACCAGTTTGTTTATTTATGAACTGAACACACATTAGTAGATATGGAAATGAGAAGGGAATTAAGCTTAGAACAAAAGCGAGAGAAAACAGGTCTTTAATATACATGAAGTAGTTTCGAGAAGCTGGCATCAACTGACTATATATGGCTTACATTTCGCGCATCTTGCCAGTTTATCATGTTTTTTATGCTTTAACATGTGTATAAATTATAACTACGTCAAGGGCGGATAATCAATTTTTAACGCCAGAAGTCTGTTTTATAATTATAATACAAACATAGCCTCTCCTATTATATTAGTTAGGTATTTTGAAAAGTGCACCCGAGAACCAAAGTCGTTCAGCATAAATACCCAGAAAAAGAAACAATAGACAGAACGATGCAAAGCACTGCATTGTTGATATCGAAATTGATTCCCACTGAGCTGTTTGAGATGCTATTTCAATGCCCAGTTGAAAAAAGGCCTCTTTATGAATATAACAAAGGAAACTAGCACTTTCATACAAAAGAAATACGTATTTCATAACTTAGCTTCCTATACAGTGCAAAAACATTTTTCTGTACAACGCGCACACGGATTCAATATATATATATATATATATATATATATATATATATATATATATATATATATATATATATATATATGTATATATATATATATATATATATATATATATATATATATAACATATTTTTAAAGTTGCAAATAGTCATCTCTCAGGTACATAGATATATAAAAATTTCAAATATTTTCTTAAGTTTTCGACTCAACATCCCATATCTATTACGCTGTAAAATATAAAAAGAAAATGAACATTTTAAAACAGAGATTTCTGTTTCATTCTATAGACTGTTTACAAGATTAACGAACATTTTAGATTCAAACTTTCTAGTTAAATCTTTTATCGAAAAGTGATACCCCACTTCGATTGTACCCCTCCCTCCATACATTTTCATACCTCTTTTTTCAATTACTACCTCCCTTTACCTGACTGTTTCCATTTCCAACACACGCCGTCATTCGATTTTCGTTTTAAATATTTTCTTTGGATACACTTTTTCTTACATTGCACACCTTAAAATTTTGCGAGATCGACTCTTAAGAGCTGTTTTTAGATAACCCATCTTGGTCCAATAATTCCACTTAAGGCTTTTCACTTGTAATCTCTTGGTGGTGAGTCGTTTTTGTATTTTATTTTGGAGCTTCTAGTTTTGTTTTGTTTGTTCTTTCTCTAGTAGCACCAATCCGATGGAATTTTTCAGCTCACAAGAGCGAACAGATTAGCCGTCAGGATTAACTCAAGGAAGAGTAACCTAACACTTTATCATGAAGCAGAAGCTGAAAGAGCTGATGTGTTGGTGCAGCTGCCAGACAAAGGTGATCGTTAATCTCTGACTTGAAAAGTTTTAAATGGGAGTAGCAGAAATGAGAAGAGGATAATATTGAAAGTCGGAAAGATTTTGTTGAGAAAATGTAAAAGAATAATGCCAGATGAGAAAAACAGTAAGAACAAAATAAAGACATCAGGGAATAATATGAAAAAGAACAAAAAAGATAATCACGGGAAGAATGGAGAAGAAAGGAAAAATGAAAGAAAATGGTGTAAGAAGAGGAAGAAAAGAGACTAAAGGGTTAAGAATTTAAAAAAAAAGTAAAGTGGAAGACGTTAAAACTGTAAGAAAACAGAAGAATAAAATATTATAGATTAAGAAGATTGAGAGAAGAATAAGGAAAGAAGGAAGCAATATTTGGGAAGATTATGAGCAAAGGAAACAATATAAACAGATAAAATTCAAATCAAGTAAAAAGCATGAAAGTGAAAGTGTAAGATCTTTACTCGATTGAGTAAACACGGAATGTGTTAAAGGATAAAAGTAAGCAAATCTCAATTTCTTTACACATCTTCTATATTTTTCTAGGATGTCTCTGCTTAGAGAGATATCAATCTAGATTTTTTATTTATTACAACTGTCTTCTTCTCCCAAGGTTTATTAGTCTTTTTAGAGACACGAAAAACCTTTCTGTTAATTAATGAGCAACTAATTTTTTCCGCTTTTAGTAAACAACATACTTTTACTTCTTTTTAGAATGGAAAAGAAGGTGAAGATCAATCACTGCATCGTAAAATCCATTGTCATTTTTGTATGAAAAAACCAAAAACCAAAAAAAAAAAAAAACTTAGCCAAAGAATTTAAATTAAGAATATACGATTTGTTGCTGCATTTCAAGCAAACATATATCTATATATGTATATATTTCATATAGCTTTATATTTACTATCGCTTTGCAAAGTAAGATATATTTACTAATTGGAATCTTTTAAACAAAAATTATAAATGAATATTTCTTTCATAAATTGGTTTGTTATAGTTAAGGAAAGTTTTACAAACAGATGGCAACTTGTTGAAAGCCAAGTAAAATGCAAATTTCAAATAATTTTCTTCACTATATAAGAGAATATTCGTAAACAGAAGTAATTTTTGATATGAAAATCAAAACAATCCTCGAATAAAAAAAACAGTAAGGAAGGACAGTTAGTTAAGGGAATACAATTTTAAAAAATCAGTATGTAAATTAGTTAAACCTGAAGACAGATAGTACATATATAATGCAGATATGCAGATAATGCAGTTTTTGTGTGTAACTCGATCTCTCGAGAAGTGTACACACTCTGATACTCGGCGGGCACAGGGAAAACACTCGGGTCCACACGTTAAACACTGAGCTTATGTCACAACCTGACTCAGTGGGGATCAAGTAAATACCGTGTAACTCGATCTCTCGAAAAGTTTACACACTCTGATACTTGGCGGTCACAGGTATCCGTCCCTGTATTGGTAGTATCACGGCACTGACCAGCGTGGACAAGCAAAGACCAGCGGTCCGAGTGGAAAAAATCGGGTTCACACGTTAAAAAGTGACCTTGTGTCACAATCTGAATCAGTGGGGTGTGAAGTAGATCTCCACTCTCTCGATATTTACCGGGCACAAGAATCCATCCCTGCTCTTGTAAGTATCTAGGTAATTGACGCAAATATGGTCTTGGCAGGATGAACAGTGACTCCTCCTTCTTCAATTATCCACTAAGTTTGATCTTGTTATTTGTAACTCTTTTTTTAATCTCAAAGTAATCCATAAAGTAACCTAGATACAACCCAGGTCCAAACATAGTCATATTCTTGACTATGTAATCAATCGTAAATGTGATACCCAAGATATTTGTTCGGTGTGAGCTACGAGGGCTGCTGACTGTGGCACTGAGCATATGATGCTGAGAGCGAAATTAAAACTTGAAGTTAGGTGTAAAGTTAGATGGAATGGTGTAAAAGTCTCTAAGCGTGTGAATTTAAAGCTGAAGGATCCTAAAGTGAAAGAGAAACTTCAAAGAGTCTTTGAGAGAATCAGTTTTGATGGAACTTGGGATCAGTTGAAGACCAGTATCTATCAGGCGAGTGCCGAGATTCTTGGCTGTGTTGAATGTAAACATCGGGATTGGTTTGATGAAAATGATCTAAGCTTCTGGAAGTCAGGAACTAAACACACCAGAAGTACCTTGGTGCATCTGAGAAAGATCGAAAAGTGTTGCTGCAGTCATTTAAAATCATTTTTTTTTACTGCAGAATGAAAAAACAATGGTGGCTAGACTTATGTAACAAAATGCAAGTAGCCTATAATAGCAAAGACTTAAAGACTTTGTATCAGCTCATCAAACAAGCGTTTGAACCAAAATCATCGTCAGTTTCACCTCTTAAGTTTAAAGATGGCGCAGTCATAGTTAAAGATTTTGATGACATCAAAAATAAATGGATCCAGCATTATACAGAACTTTTTCACAATTCGTCATTAGTCATTTGCGATATTATTAACAACCTGCTTCAGCTTGACATCATAAATAAAATGCTGGCTCTCCGTACGCTAGAGGAAATCAGAAAGCCATAAAGGCAATTAACACCAGGAAAGCATCTGGTTTTGATGACATTCCAATTGAAATCTTAATTCAGGGTGGTAAAAGCTTGCGCAGGAGATCCCTCACTTCATAATTAACATATGGCAAGGTGCCTCCGTACATGGACTGGGTTGATGCGATAATCATTTCTCTCTACAAGGGATCAAAATCAGATTTTAGTAAGTACCATAGAATAAGTCTACTTGAGGCAGTTAGAAAAATTTTTGCGAAAATTCTGCATAACCATCTTATAAAATGGATATGTCCTTTGATAATCTCAGAAAGTCAGAGTGGATTTGGGTCTGGATAGGGAACTGTGCAAGAGAAGTGTATTAAACATTGTGTTCCCCTGTATCAAGTGTTTGATGACTTAACAAAGATCTTTGATACTATTAAGAGAGATGTCCTGTGGATCATTTCAGGCAAATTGGGAGTTAATTGGATACTCTATCCGAGCCTTTTCTAATTGATAATGGTTTAAAAGAAGGTTATGCTCCAGCTCCTACTTGCTTCATCATCTATTTTATTTTAAGTGAGGATTTTCAAAACTGTGATGTTTACATTTATCTTCATTCCAGAACAAATGAAGTTTTTGATCTTAGACGATTCAACGCTCGATCAAAGGTTCTCCAACTGGTTATTTTTGAACTCCTGTAGGCTGATGATGCTGATCTTGTTGCTCACAATGAAGAAAATATGCAGTTGATAATGGGCCATTTCTTGGAGGTATAAACTACTTTTGGGCTAACCATTAGTCTGAAAAAGGTCATGTACATCCCTCAACCTGGACTATCTTACATAGAGCCGAAAATCTTTGTTAACGGAATCAGGCTGGAACCAAGCATTCAGAAGATTTGAAAAGAGATTATGGTTTGATCGTAACATCGCCTTAAGCACAAAGATTGACAACAGGTTGTCCTAATCATCCTTTTATATTCGTCTGAAGAGTGGATCACCTATCGAAAGCACATTAGGATCTTAGAGCTTTCACCAGCACTGATTGAGATGAATCTCGAAGATCAGCTTGCAGTCTTGTACACCAGACACAAAAGTCCTTCAGCGCGCAAACATAGCCAGCATAGAGAAACTACTTCTCTGTAATCAAATGCGCTGGACAGGGCATCTGACTCGTATAGAGGATGGCAGATTGCCCCAAAGACATTTTTATGATGAGCTGGTACAGGGTCATCGACCGCTCATAACCCCCCAAAACGTTTCAAAGATGTAGTTAAACGTAACTTAAAGACACTTGGCATTAATGTTGAAGACTGTGAAACTGTTGTTGGAGAAAGATCCGGATTGAGAAAGTTGATTTGGGAACATTGCAATACTTTTTAGCAGAAGAGAAATGAGCATTCTAACAAAACCGCGCAATTAGGAAGGGGAAAATGGAATCTGTCCCAGAGCTATTAGGACACAAACATATATGCAGTACTTGTGGAAAAGTTAACCTTTCGGCTGCTTGTTTTACCAATCACGCGAGATCAAAGCAGAGATGTCAGGTGATAACTCCTGTGAATGCTACCCTATCAGAAAGACCTACAAGTTACTTGTGCGAGTTTTGTGACATGGTTTGTAAGTCTATTGCTGAACTCACATCACATTATTGTACACAGGGACAGGCAATTTCCAACATAGGTAACACGAACACATTTTATGTTTCCATGTATGTATAATAGGTTGTAAAAGTGAAGCTATCCTTAATCTCTTACAGACCCATAGCATAGCATTAGCTCGGGTTTAATTGACGGAAATAATAACATTTTGAATGAAAAAACAAAGCAAAAAAAAAAAAAAAATCTACCAGGTGAAGAAACGGTCCTTTTCTGCAGAGAAGTGACAATCATGTATGTATGTATCTATGTATAAGGCTACTTGCCTTTACTAACATGCTCAGTGGGACTCATTCCGTGATTTTTCTTCGTGATGCCCCTTGGACTGACATCTTATAACTCCCAGTTGAAAATTGTTCCACTGAGATTTCTTCTTTGGTCAAAGCCGTCATAGACGCTTTCATCTCTTCTAAAAATACCAGATGAAACGCCAGTCTTCTCCATGGCTTACACCGGCATGCTCGGCCGCCATAATACGCAGGAACCACTATTTGTGGCTATACCAGCGTGACAGCAAGTAACGAGAGTAACTGCCTGTAATAAATGTAAACGAGTCCTCGAAGGAGTTAAGTCCCTGTTTACCGAGAGCATGAGGAACCGCATAGCCTCTAACATCTTTGGCTATCGTGATTTCCTGTAGCTCTGTAATAGGGTATTAAATAAATGCAAGGTTTCTGTTTATCCCCTATTCAATCGATTTGAGTTAGCTTTATGCTTTGCCTGTAAATTCTGTTCAAACTCTACTCTTGACCCATCTAGGGTATCACTGCCTAAGTTCTCGCTTAGAAGTGAATCTCTGTTGAGTCATGTATATAACCCGTTCAATGGTTTCTGCTATCATCTCTATCCTAAATCCCCACAAACATGCGGACCCAATGGTATCCCTGTAAGTCAATACCATATGTCCTCCCGAACTGGTTCCTTTAAACTTCATAAAGCTGGAAGTCACTGTCTGTTCCAGTTTTTAAGAACTCTGGTGAACCGTCCGACTCTTTCAACTATCGGCATATTAGATTCTGACCTCTTTTTGAAAAACCCCTATAAGCCCTAGTCCGTGCTGAACTGGTTCATCATCTCTCTCGACAAGCAATATGGCTTTTGTTTCTCCAGATGAACTGCTGATGTAATTGCGGAAAGAGTCTAGATAAAAACGTTGAAGCTCGGGCTGTAACATTTGACATGGTATGGCATAATGATCTTCTCCACAAGTTGAAAAATTTGATCTAGTCTTTCCTATCAAATCGAGAAATGAAAGTTATCCTGAACGGCCACTCATCTAGATCCTTTCGGACTAACACAGGTGTCCCCAAAGACTCCACCCTTGGTCCTACTCTGTTTTTAATTTTCATTAATGACCTTCCCGATGACATTAGCTCTCAACTTGTCATCAACGCTTACAACACAACCATCTACTACTTCATATTTGCCGCAGAGTAAGGTCATGAAATCAAGATGATTGCCACTTCTCTGCAGATGAAGACTATTTCTTCACCTGGAAGCTTTATTTTTTTTTTTGGCTTTTGTTTTTCATTCAAGTGGACATCAACTTCCTGGCAAAATGATGTCCACCTTAGACAAATTTACGCTACCGGTAATTTTTTCTTCTTTGATTTTGTTTCAGCTCCATCCAACGCTTGTAAGGCGATAGGGAAGGGATGACGAGAGTAGGTTTTGGTGAAACTGGTAGTTTCTCGTCCTGAAACTGCACGTTGTTGGCGAATTTAATCACCAACCACATTATTATGAAGGAAGCGATCAGCAAAGAAGAAATTACTTGGATACGAGATAAAGCTGTATACTAACAGTTTATTTTCTCGCACTTCTCGCTTGTAGAACTCACTCTCTGTTCTATGCATTCCAGCCAACTTTAATCTGCACAAATTTAAATGCAATGTAAATTGCTAAGTACTGTCATCCTGGATACTCTATTCTCTTTCCGCTGATTATTAATATTTTTGTTCCTAATTCTACCACACCCTGTAACCTCTTGTGTTTTACCGACTTTCAATGTTGTATGTATGTATGCATGTATGTATCTATGTATGTATATGTATCTATGTATATGTAACTATATATGCATGTATATAAACATTTTTGTATGCATCTTTGTATGTATGTATGTATCTATGTATGTATTTGTGTATGTATGTATCTATGTGTGTATGTATGCATCTATGTATATGTATCTATGTATATGTATCTATCTATATATGTATGTATGTATGTATGTATCTATGTACGTATGTATGTATGTATCTATATATCTATGTATGTAGCTATGTATACATATATGTATCTATGTAGGTATGCATGCATCTATCTATCTATCAATCTATCTATGTATGTTTCTATGTATATATCTATCTATGTACAGGATGCGATTGTCGACATTTTTTTAATTTGGCTCATGCGCGTTGTTTGTTTTTGATATTGTCGACTGCACAGTATAGTAGGGTCACTTGGGCACCGTTTGTGAGAAAAATAACTACAGGACGGAGTTCACTCTGCCATAAATTTGGAAATGGCATGCTCATATAGGAATATTTCAAACTGTTTGGGTGTCAATCTGACGATCTGATGTTTCAGAAAGCGTTGATCCAGTCTAAAGGTGATTACGAAGGTTTTTGAAGTGATCACTAGTGATGCCAGCTTTGTGCCACCATTTATCTTTCCGCGGGGCATCAGACTCACACGGAACCTACATTAAGTGTGTTGAGGAGGTAGAGCTGCCCTGGGATGCTGGAAGACCCTATGTCTGGCGACAGGACTCTGTACCATGTCACACAAGCAGGAGAACTCAATCATGGGTGTTAGACAATTTCTACGTCAACACCCCTTACATCTGTCCACCTAACTCCAAACTGCAACCCCTTGACTATTATGTGTGGGCATCAGTTGAATGAGAGACCAACAGATCTTGTAACACCAAAGATGAACTGAAGGCAAGAACTATGGCAGCATTCACCGATTCTAACAAGGAGACCGTCCAGAAGAGTTTCAACAGATTCCGAAGTATACATCTGTTAAAATGAGATGTCAGTGTTATTTTCATTTTTGCGTAATTTAGTAGACAATTTATTCATCGGACCAAAACTCTCTCTGTGTGCGCGTGCGCGTTTATTTGTAAAATTATAGGAGAAACAGAATTTAAATGATTCCTGAATTTGCGTCCTTTTACTGATCTTCCGAGATTATTTTACTTTATCTTGCCCCATCTATCTATCTATCTATCTATCTATCTATCTATCTATGTTTCCCCCGTCTCTCTTTCTCTCTCTCTCTCTCCCTATATATATATATATATATATATATATAGGGCATAATGTCTTTTACATTTTTGTTAGCAGTAAATCAATAACTTACCTAATCAGTTGATCACTCAGTCGACCAAAAAAGTCGTTACATGTCATTGACTCTGATATGATCTTGTGTGATTAGGAAATCTTCTCCAATTGCCTGTGAAACTGAACAAATATATAGCTTTTCCTTATCCTCCAAATCAATGATGTTATTTTTCGAATAATCCAATCGATTTTCTTCTACGTTCTGTCTTCAACATTTTGACCCTGTTAGTAGTCAACGAGACATTACTGACCGACAATGGTCAACTTGATGCAGAATTTTGAAAAAAAAAAAAAATGAATAGAAATGTGCAACCATTACCAATAATGATGTCTCCTAAAAATTAGGCTTACCATCTTCACTGCCTCATCGTGATCGATCAGTACCATTAAAAAAATGATACATAAAACATCTTGTACATTAAAAACCATATCATTCGAGACTTACTAACGAGAAGGACGGCTGTTCGTTGTAAGTATTGAAGTATTATACGGTGAGTGTCTCTCGAAATTGACTAATTTCAGCTGAAATAATTTAGGCAAGTTTTGTAATGAATGACAGTGTACTTAAGACTGTAAGAAAAGAAAAAAAATGAAAGAGGCAGTTGAAAGGCCACAATACAAATTAAATGTTAACACTGTTAGTATATTTACATTGTAAATTAATAAATTTATAAAGGTGATACATCAAGGAAAAATGTGATATTAAACGACGCCGTTATTGGCTGTAAATGTTCGGATTATAAATAAGTACTTTCCAAACTAATTTGTTGGAAATCTGGAGTTCTATTCAGGAATTGGCTATGATCAATTGTTACTTATAAAACTATAAATACATTAAATATGTAAGGAATGGAGCCTTTTGCATACCATCAAATATTTGCGATAAGAAATAAACAATTGAAACTTCTGGGACACAATGATGAATTTTAGTTTTAGAATGTGACACTCACAAGGCATATTGAAGACAAGAGTAACCTATCTATGACTTTTTGCACTAATTAATGTTAATATATACATGTTAATTTATAAGCTTATAACGTGGTATTATGTGGATTATAACATGTAGTATTATTACGATGAAAAGAATTTTTTCCAAAATACATTCTGTTGTTTGGAAATTTGGCCAAATTTTGGGAATAAAGTCGAGCCGAGAACTTTTTATTGCATCCATTGAACAACTCGTGTTATATGATTACATACACAATTTACGGCGAATCTAAGGATTCAAAATTATGGATACATTATAGATTTTAGTAAATATTTCTTTTATTCTCCTTCCTACGAAACGCGCTGCACCTATTCATTTGTATACATACATAAAATGTGTGCGTGTGTGTATGTGTGTGTGTGTCTTTATTATGTTTTTCATTTTCAATATGTTTTTGTGGCAGCCGACATCTCAGAATGCCTGTCTGGTCCTATCACATCAATGCAATAATAATATAAAATATGAATACGAAGAATCCATTTAGCCGAAAAGAGAAAGAACCTCCCGACTTCCATAAAAACAAAGAAAAAGACTAGAATAAATATGTTGTTTGAGATTTTTTAAAAACCTAAGATGAAAAACAGTTTCCCCAAACACAAATGCGGATAAAAGAAAAAGTCGAAAAATGTGACTTAAGTGAATTTTTCAATGTAAATGTCAATATTGCATCCTAGAGACGCTATGTCAGTAGCAGAGTATCAAGTACACCGTGACCAGAACATGTGGCAAACACCCCGAGAAAAAGGCGGAAAAAATACAAAATAGAAAAATGTTATAGAATTATTTTTTTGGTAATTTTAGTATTCTTTTTTTTCTCGTTAAATCTACATACTTATTTTCCTCATTTTCATTTCTTATTCTTCAGCTGTTTGCCCCCTTGACATTATCAAGGGTGTATCATTTTTAAATAGATTTATCCATAAAATACTGGTGAACGACGTAGAACGGTAGACTAATTGATTTTTAAAGGTGAGTATTTAATTGACCGTTATTTTACTTTTTGGTTTGGAGAAACGGGAAAATAACATTAAATAAGAGGGTCCTCTGACAAAGCAAATAATAAACGATTCTGTATATATAAACTGCGTTGTCTATAGCCTCTTGTTATAATAACGGAATATTTCATGACTAATAAGAGGAGATAAGGCTGCATAGCCGATAATATAACATCTCAGTAATATATGTAAATCGAATCGAGTTCTCTAAGTCACTGTGTGTTTATCTAAAAATAAATACGCTTAAATTCACCTTCATCTCTCCAGTGCGCCAACGGCCTGGTGGTAGAATCCTAGCTACAGGCAACCGGACGTCTAGTCACACTGATGAGCTGTGATACAGCGAAATATTCTGTCCGTGGATGGCAACATATATATATATATATATATATATATATATATATATACACACACACACTCTAATCTCAGTAATATATATATTACTGAGATTTTATGTTATCGGCGATGCAGCTTTATCTCCTCTTATTAGTCATGAAATATTCCGTTATTATAACAAGAGGTTATAAACAACGCAGTTTATAGAGCATGTCCGGAGTTTCAATTAGTAAGTAGTTTTCTTTGGACATTTTCTACTTTTATCGGAGTTAATTTTATAAATAAAAATCCAGTCATTTTCACAGAAAATGTAACCAATTGCAAAATTACTATTTCCATCATTTTTGACTGTACGAGTAAAATAAACTTTAATAATAGTAAACAAAACCAACTTTATATGAACATATTCGGAATCTTAAATTTAAGTAGACACTTTTATTATATGCATATATCTTTAAAATTAATTATCATACTGACTGAAATTAAATTAACTTTTATTATTCTGTTAACATGGATTCAGCAATAAAGATATAAGTTTTTAAGGCAACCGTGATTTATTAAATGACAAATTGAGAACAATCTGTGCTTAATGTTTGCTTATCCGTTAACAATGGCAGAAACACAATTGAGAAGAAAACATTTTGATCTCATATCACAATAAATATATTTCTACTAGGATCCGGTTCAAATTTCTATTCCCTTATATATATATATATATATATATATATATATATATATATATATATATATATATATATATATATAACCTAGAGCCATGAAACCTACATATTATCCTATTACACAGTTCAATAGAATAGATACTTGTTTTCTAAAGGTTCTTTAAACTCTGATATTTTTGTCTTTAAAATATTAATATTAACAAATGTTTGGGACTGAAAAATAGTTTACACTTCATATATATATATATATATATATATATATATATATATATATATATATATATATATATATATATATATATTATTTTTTTTTCCCCAGCATGAAATAGTGTTGTAAATGAGGAAATAAAAATGTTAGTTTGTGTATGTATATGTGTTTGTCTCTCTCTCTCTGTGAGTCTCTATGTGTGTGTGTGTGTACATGCACACACAGGTTACTTTCGTGGATTTGTAAATAATCGTACTTGCATACACGAAATGAATACAATATTAGAAATATTGTACAAGCTTCTCTGTTTATTTACGCATACACATAGAATACATACATGAATTTCAAACATTTCAGGCTTCTGCGTGGTTATTATTTCAGTTTTATGACTGAGATGACATATATGATCTGTATGTAGAGCCGTACATTCTAAATATAAATCTGGACGTGTGAGGTTATATGAACGTATGTACAGGTGAAAAGGGATCATCGGCTATTGACATGTAGATTTATATGCAGAAGCTTTTATATGTGTATCTGCATTTGTGTCTACATACAGATTCATCTCTATTGAAAAGTTTACACAACCAATCATTACTGGGGCATAAGCGCGTTCACATTTCTCTCTCTCTCATACAAATGCACACGCATATATATATATATATATATATATATATATATATATATATATATATATATATATATATATAACCATTGGCTATTTCCAATTTACCAAGAATCAAACAGAACGAATATTCGCCTGTCACAGGGCTAGTGTCAATTGTGACAAGGGCCGCCAGTGTATGTAAGGGTCTGCGTCACTTGCAGAAACAGACACAGTATGGATGTCGGAAAAGCAAGAAAGAAGAAAATGTGATGATGGAGTGAGAGATGGTGAAAAGAATGTGTTATTAAAACTGGGTAAGTACGTAAGGATAAATGCATAAGTATATATATATATATATATATATATATATATATATATATATATATATATATATATATATATATATATCATCTTATGAGATTCGATATTCAGAAGATAAACAGAAGGTAATAAAATGGGAAAGAGAGAGAGAGAGGGGGAGAGAGAGAGTGAGAGTATGATCATTGTTCAACTTTTTCAATTTCCAGCGTTCATATCACTCATTAAAATTACATTATTTTGTTTCTCTATAATATATATGTAAAATGAAAAAATAAATATCAATAAGTTACTTTTTTTACAACACCATGTTTTATATAAACGTTGCTTGTCGATGACAAGTTAACAGAATAGATGTTTTTAATTTCAAGCATTCTAATTTGTTATAATCTACCAAAATAAAGGCCAGTTTCTCGAAGTCTGGCCATACTATAATTTCCTGGTGTGTTTGTATAAACTTTTTAGTTTTTTTTTTTCATTTGGAATAGTCTTAAAATATTTCAAACTTTTTTTTAGCAACCATAGCTATTAAAATTTTTTTTTCTCCAATGGTTGTTACAATTCCACGTAAGTGACTGCGTAAAAATAATAATAAGTTCATGAAAAGTGTTTACGATATTCGGAACCATTCATTTAGAGAGACATTGAGCAAGTTTCTTTTATCTTAAATACAGAATAAGATACAAATAGGGAAATAATTCCTACTGGTGTGGTCTTCAAATCTTTTGCCAAATGACATATTTCCTTATTAATTTTAATGTAATATTGGTAGATGAGTATGCAAAAGAAAAAAATGTAAAAAGAAGAAAGTGAGATAGGTGGCCCATAAATATGTAACATTAGGTCAAATCGAATTACAATAGATTACACAAGACGTCTAGAATTTTCCACACAACTCACCATATATTCAAAACTGCGAAAATTCGGGAAGATAGAAAGAAAAAACATTCTGAAGATTTCAACTTACAGACGGAATAGCATAGTTTCGCAGATGACACTGAAATAGAACCAAATTTTTATAAGGCAAGGCACTGATGTAGAAAAATGTCATGTTTGAAGATATGGAAATGACACCGTCAATTATTACTTATAATACCAAGGTATAAAATGAGGAAAAAAGTTGACAACTTTGGGTAAGGAAGGTAAACCGATTGCAGTTGTATAAATGGCTAACATTCAACTAGACAACGTTATCTGTAAGAAACAGAATCTATCTCAGACAATATAAAAGATTTCTTGGACTTTCAAATTCAAACGGATCACTTAAGCCGAAGCGAATAACCGACAGAAACATCATAAATAAAAGGAAGGCGACAGTGTTAGATTGTGAACATTGTTGCGCCAGCTGACTACAAGGTGGAATTGTAAGATAGAGGAAAGTTAAGAAAATATACGGATCCTGCCAAATGTAAGACCTTCATTACCAAGAACACTTGGAACAGTCCTGCAGTTATTAGTAAAAGGATTGAAAGAAATGAATATCTGAAGAAGAGTTAAAATTATCCAAACACCATTAACAAAATCAGACAGAATACTAAGGATAGTGTTGTGGTATTGAGGAGACTTGCTGTCACTTAATGTTGACTAAAAACCATCAGTCATTATTGGTTGAAAACTTATCGAGTAAATAATAATAATGATAATTCAAAGTTAAAAAGCAACAGATTTCTTATAAAAATTGCGTGAAAGAGTGTCTACAAGCTTAAAAAAAATAAAATATAGGGACATTAACATAACAATTTTTACTGAACTGAAAAAACTTTCAAGCAATCAAATTAAATTAGTTAGGATTTTGTGAGATATTTTAAAATCAGTATTTTTAGAATAACTTTTTAAGTAATGTTTACTACAGTAATATAGGAAGCCTTTTGAAAGATGTGATCTGAATTTGTTATCACTTTTAATGACAAAACTGAATGCAATGAATGCACATGCAACAGCAGTGTTGAAATTTGATGGCGATGAATAACACCCCCACTTATATAGAGAAACGTACCTCAGTAAATTAAATTTCACTAATGTTTTTCTTTTAGTGGAAAGAAAAATAAATTTTATTTTAGCAAAATGAATGAACAATTAGAAAAGTAAAATTTTTTTTGCTTTGGTAATTTCAAACCAGATTTAACTTGTTTTAATTGTCAATGTTTATAATTGATAATTTTGGTTTAATTAAATTCATTTTTTCTTTGATGGAATTGAAATAATTAATGCTACGTAATTGAAGTTTTGTAAAAAGGGAACGTAGATGACCTAGAAATTAATTTAACATTTATTCAACTGAAACTATGCAAATTATTTAAATGCGAAAAGGAATTCCTTTCACAATGGTTGTATTAATATGTCAACAGGAGTCAAAGATCACACTAGAGGAGAGGGTGTTGGCAGATTAGTTGGTTTAACTATTGATGGACGAGAAGAAAGTTTATTTGAGTGTATGGATATCAAGGAGACTGAAAGTAATTTTTCTTGCATGTCAACCATCAACAGCTCTATTAAAATTGCTGGAAAAAAAATTGACTCAGATTATTTTAGAAAAATAAAAATCAGTATTGGGAAATGAAGAGCACCTAAAAGAAAATTATTATTAAATGACTATTTTTACAATAGGAAGCTAGATAAATAAAAGTACACATTTCACAACGTATAAGTTAAAGAACAGCGAGAAAAAAATAAAAGAAATCGTCTTGGCCTTGCAATTAAAATCTATAATTTTTACTATTTATGTCAATTTTCTTTTTTCATTCTCATAATTTTATTATCTTTTCTGGGATCGTGGTCAAAGAATAAAACTAATTTAATTGAACTTTCAGCTGACCGATTTCATCATTCCAGGATTCTATAAAAATCTCGAAAAAAGTAAATAAGTTTTTTTTTATATATCGTAAGCAGGAAATAGAATTTCACAAATAAAATTATATACCAGTTTTATGATATTTTGCAGGTTGTAAATTCTCAATATAAAACCACTTTACTCATTATGCGATCACGTTACAAAAATATTCTGCTGGAAATTTTCTTTAAATTAATATTTGCATGATTTGGGAGCGGTAATTAACTGAAAGTTTCCGAAAATTAATTAACAAGGATAGTTATTTTCAAAGTATACATTTAACTTCAGAAGAACATATTTTATTAAATACATTTATTTAGTAGAGAAATAAGATTTTTTTTTAATTTGATGCTTTGCTAAATTGTAGTCGATTTTTAAATTCTAAGGATATTGATTATTAAAGCAACCTATTCATTTTTATTTCCGAACTGCCATCCTTTCGAAATACTTCCGGTTCTGTCTATTGATGAGAAATATTTTCAAATCAGATTATTTCCAATGCTATTTCATTCCAGTAGCAAACAATTATAACAATCAAATTTTATGGCCAGAATAGGTTTTCCTGTGGATAAGATTTTGCATCAGTTTTCATCAACTAGGAAATTTGATACGTAAATGAAGAACGAGAAAGAAAAAAAAATGGAGAAAAATAAATGAAGAAAACGACCCTGTTGTTATGTTGGGAAATTGTCGTCGTCGTGACTATTAGCCTGTCTAGTGACTGTAGCATTTACGTGCTTTTCACTGTCGATGTTTGTACCCAGGTAAAATCCAAGTTATCGAGTGTTGATTTTAGAGAAAAGCAAAACTTCCTGATTTGGACGAATGGCATAACATTTTCTATTAACATTCAATCACATTTGGCCTTGTACTTAGTCAAAAGAAATAAAAAAAAAATAAATGTCCTCTGTAAGATGTTAAGAGAAAAGCCATAGTATCAAGAGAAACCAACTGAGAACTAATAAACCTCCCAAAGTGTGGCGTGTATCTATGCAGATAATCGAGACATTACGTACATGTACAAATTGGCATATGCGTGTATAAGTCCCTCATGGAAAATGTGTGTATTTTTTAGTGATCAAGTCTTTTTGACGAGTCTCATTTCCCGCCTTTGTAATGATTTCATGCTCCTCCTCCTTCCTGTTGGCCTACCCATGGTATATTGTGCTAAGCCAACCACCAGCAACCTTCAGGCTTCGACACACCTCAGCACATAACAAAAGCCTCATCGAACAATCCTAACTCTCCTCATTTTTATTTTTTCTTGTTTATATTTACTTGATACACCAATTTAATTACATTTCTTGGTTGCTTCTTTGTACACAAGTCTGTGTTCGCGAATGTGTGTGTCAAAGTGTGTCAGTAATCATCTTTATATATAAATCTATAGGCCAACCCGCAAACGCGTATAAAGCTATTTAGCTACAACGAGTACACCCCACATATATACATGTTTGAGCATTACACACAATTTAGGTACACGGATATGTGCGCCTTTGTTAATCTTATAGTTAATTCTCATACATGTTCATTGAATGCAAACTTGTAGTAATCTACGTATGTATAGCAGTGTGCCGAGCTTATCATTCAAACAATGTAACTTAGTAATGGTGTGCATATGTCAGTATTTAGATTGATAATTGTACATAAATTTTACTTGTTGCGACTGTTAGTATTATGCGAGGGTGTGTGCTATAATGTGACAGGGATTTCAGTATTTATGATTATATTAACAAAACATACTGCAGTACCCCCCCAGTGTGTGTATATAAACACGTGTAAAGCAATTTTGAGGGAAACGACAGATGAAGTGTTATGCAAAATTAAATGAACGGGAGAGAGAGGTGGAATGAATGGTGAAATAATAGAAAAGAAAATAGAAATCAAAAGCAAAGAGAGGGACAACAGTGAAAGTGTGACAGAAGCTTAAAGTGTAGAAGGTTCAAACGAAAATTACAAATACGAAAAGGTAATAGAGAAAGAGAGAGAGAGATTGAAAAATAAAGAAAATAAGCATTGCAAAGACATTTTATATGGACGGTTCTCAGTAAATTGTCATAGTGAAACAAGGCACAATCGCAAACACTTGAACACACACATGTCTGTTAAACTTATACTCCACTCATGGTAACTCCCAATGTAGTTACACACATGCACATTAGACGTGGTATGTTTTTTAATACGTAAAGAAGATGCAATTCTAAAAGAAATGGAAAGTCCTTTTATTAGATTTAGTTATAGATTGTAGACGTTCGTCAGTATATACCCGTTTAAATTAGTATATATATATATATATATATATGTGTGTGTGTGTGTGTGTGTGTGTGTATAAACCCACATTATATGGAATGACATAAGTAGCTGGGTGACTACAAAATAATATATACTTGTATGTGTGAGTATGTACGTATAAAGATTATGTTTGAATGTATTAAATTATAAAATTTCTCAGATAGTAAATATTTAAAGCTTTGCACTTAAAAATAAAGATGCAACATAACAATAAAGTGTTAGGATTTTTCAATCAAAACTTATCCATGCATAGCCGCTTATTCGTATTTACTATCATACCCATACGAGTTTAAACTGGGAGGACTTTACTTAAATACACGTGAATATAGTTTTTTAGTTTATAAACATATTTCTCTTCCCAAATGTAAATTATATTTCCCAAATATAAATTTTATTTGAATATATTGCTTTCATTAAGGGCAAGAAGATTTTGAAGTGCTAATCACTTGATGAATGGTCTTAGATACTTTCATAAATAGTTTTACAAATGAATAATGTCTGGGTCTAGAGGTAATTTTGTCTCATCCAACAAAAATGGCATAGGTAGATCTCTCTCTCTCTCCACACAGACACTATATATATATATATATATATATATATATATATATATATATATATATATATATATGTGTGTGTGTGTGTGTGTGTGTGTGTGTGTGTGTGAAAAGGAGTGCTGAAAAGTTCTCGGACCGATGAAGGAACGCTATTGCTTTCAAATTTTGATGTTTGGTTATTCAATCAGATTTTGGAAAATGTGTCGGGCTGCGGGGGTGCTGAAAAGTTTTCACTCTGACTTTCTTCCAAAAATCTGGCTAAGGCTAATATTTTAAAGGCTATTTAGTCGGACCGAGAACTTTTCATCACTCTCTTGTAGATAAAAGGAATGCTATGAGTAGACTGGAATAAATAACGACTGAGAGAAAATTTATTTTTTCTACAAGTGTAGGTGTTATCTATTTCTAATGAGCTATTTATTTTTTAGTCATTGTCGTGTATTTTTAAATCCTGTTTTGTACGAAAATGTATATTTTCTTTTCACTCTGCTCTCATATATTTTCTTTTCACTCTGCTCTCATATATGTATGCAGAATCTATTTAGTCGCAGGAAAACACACGTGCACACAAGGGAAACAGAGAACCTTCAAAGAGTACAAATAAAGAAAGATTTGCGAAAAAACAATGGGATTCAAGAGACGCGTACAAGTATTGTGAGAGACCTAATAGCAAAGAATAAGAGGAAGGAAAACGATAGGAAGAAAGGAAAAGGAGAGACAAGGGTGGATGGGTTGGGAACAGGGAAAACAAAAACACCAATAAGAGTAATATTAGGAAGTAATGATAGCCAGAGGAATAGTTGTAGTTGTTGAAAAAATGATGATGATCTTATAGAGACATTATAAACCAAAAATAAGAAGTGATATGGTACGAAGAATTGCACACACACACACACACACACACACACACACACACTGATATTTACAAAAGCAACAAAATCCGATTAATAATAAAAAAGAGAAGAAAAGAATGATAAAATATTGATAGTGAGAGGGTGAATGCGCGAAGGCATATTTACTGTGTCTATATATGTATTTGTGTGCTTATCTTTTTGAAGCTACTCGTCTGTTGTGTGCTTCTGTGTGTCTTAAAAATAAATGATAATAATGATAATGAAGATGCTAAAGATAACAAAAGGTTTTTTTTCTTAAAAGCAACAAAAGATACGGAGAGACTACAGAGAAAAAAGTAATAGAATACAAATCCACATATGCACACGTTATACTCGCACACAAATACATACCCGCGCATATGTGTGTGTGTGCGTGCGCGCACACACACAGTCATATATATATATATATATATATATATATATATATATATATATATATATATATATATATATATGTATGAATGAATGCATGAAGAAAGAAAGGGGGAAATAAAAAAGTACGAAAAAAAGGAAAGGAAACAGAACCAAAACAGAATAGTAAAGCTGAAAAGAGAGGAAGGGTGATTGTGTGTTGTAAGTAATTGATAGGAATTTGCCAAAGGAAGTTTGGTGGGTGGGTGAAGGCTGATGAGACGGCAGCCATTGTGCAGTAATCAGCCGTTGTGACAGAAGCCGCTTTCATCTCGGCAGCAACAGTCAAGTCAGTTGAGCGCGTCACTATTGTCACGTTTCCTTCGCGCCCCCAAACACACCCCTCGACGCCTTCCTTTGCGAGACTCGTTTTCTTTCTTCTATCCACATTTTGATACTCCCTCTCCTTCAATTCAACTCTTCTCTCAACCCATTTATACACCAGCCAAACATGCACAACCGGAATGGAGATACTAATTTTCTATCTAATCAGTGCTCTTCTCTTCATATATATATATATATATATATATATATATATATATATATATATATATATATGTGTGTGTGTGTATGTGTGTGCATGCATGCATGGTTGTGCGTACACACACACACATATATATACACTGTATTGTGTCCATTATACTATGTAATTATCTATCAACAAATATTTACACATACATGCATTTGCACACACATCACATCTATCTATCTATCTATCTATCTATCTATCTATCTATCTATCTATATATATATATATATATATATATATATATATATATATTATTTACGTGTCTTCACGTGTTTTTCCGACATTGCCATGCTGACCATTTTTTCTGAGTTTATTTCTCTTTTGTTCTGATGCTTTGTCAACGAGTTGATTCTTTTTTGTTACATTCACTTTTCTTAATATTTCATAATGCTTAACAAGGCATTGTTGATGGTTGTTCTATACAAATGATGAAACATTTGTAAACAGTTTTCATTGGCCCCTGCTGCACATACCAGTGACTCAAAATGCACAACGCTCAAATGAATACAACACACAAGTGAACACAGTCTTTGGTTCAAATCTTTTATGGGTAAAAGTGTTTTACAATATACACTAGAGTAAGAATTTGAATAAAGCGTATAAGCAGATCGATTTAAGCAATAACGGCAACACACGTATAGAGAAAAAAAGGATACTTTAACACAATTTTAGATATCAATCATGGAAAATGTATAGTGATTACTACTTGAAATGTTGCGCCAATTTGTATGTTTGCATTCACACACATATACGATGCTAATGTAGACTACACTACATATTTATATAACTTTGTCAGATGCATTGCCTAGAAAACACACACACACACACATATATATATATATATATATATGTTTGTGTGTTTGTGTATTAATGCGTAAATACCTGTGAATACATGTATTGTATACATTCACATTATATGTGGTGTAATTGCGTGTAAATACATACAGAGGTTTGTGTACGTATGCATAGACTTAGAGATGAAGTGCGTGTGCTTTTCAATATACAAGCACACAGATACACAATAAAATGTTTAAAGATTTAATTTACAGTAAAATGCATAATGTTTTTGCAGAAATGCATCAGAATGAATTTTAGTTTGCAAGCATTTGTATATAAATCAAGTACAATTTAATGTCGAATTTAATAAATTTGTAAAATTTTATTCATAAGGTAACATGATATGTTCATCATATGCACGATTGTTAAGTGAATATACTTATTAATTTAACTTAACTTTAAAACTAAGTCAATGCAAACGGTTGATTACTGGGAAAAGAGTTTGCACTTCAAAAATATACAAAACAATTTAACCCTGAAGATGATCTTCGAAAAGGTTGAAAGTACTTGGATCAAAAAACAAACTACAGCGCCTTCCTTCATTTTTTCTTTTATCTCAACATCAAGAAACTAATTAGACAACTGAAAAGGATCAGTATAAAAATAAGTTGACACAATATGTCTATATTATTCAATGAAGCATCTTTAAAATAAGGATATGTACTTTCAATATCAAAATAGTGTCAATCACAAATAAAGTAAAGAAGTTTTATAAAGATTAATTACTATTACCATCTTGGACTAAGGTGGTATTTAATTTTAACTGGGGGGATTTTAGCCAAAAATCCAACTCTTTGATGATTGAGTAGCGCCAACAGTTCACCATGGTATCAAATTCAATATACAGCAATTATTATATTAAAACTACAACAGGTGGCATTGCACGCCGCCTTACAATCAATGTATGCATCCATATATCCAGAACTATGCATTTTAAGTGTATACTTTAATCTTTCTACACGCAAACCCAGAAATACACGCAATGTATTGGTGTGTGTGTATGTGTATGTGTCGATTTGTTTATTATGTCCATTAAACTTTGCTTCTTGTGTATATGTTTTATTCAATTATTTTACATTTTAAGAAAAAAAAAAAAAAAAAAAGAAAGAACTTTCTATTCTCTTTTTAAGTTAAAAACTGAAAATCTCTTTTTCACGGCTAGTTGGCAATACCGTTTCTGGCACCTGTCACAGCGCCGACTTTTCTGCTAGAGAGTGAATAGGGACAGGGAAATCAAATCGCTGATGAATCTTCAAATCAGTTTATTTTATTGTGTGCCTTTCGAGGTATCAACTGGGTCTCCGCTGGACAATCATTGGACGAACATCGAGATCGAACTCACTACACTACACACTAGTCTACTAAAAGTTAATCGACATGTTGCCGCGTGTGAATTGTCCTTCAACATGCTCATTAAAGCGCACATTAGGACAATTTTATTTCTACATTTTAATTTGCTTGACTAAAGTGTCTCGACTGGATAGACTTCTGACCAAATAGTCACACATCAGGATTGTATTTTGGAATCGCTTTTAGTCAATCCGATGACTTTTCAGAACCCCTTCGTAGAAGATATGAATATACGCAATAACGTGTTTAAATAGATGTGAACCTGTGTCTGTGTGTTCGTTGCATAAACGAAACAATGCTGCAGCCATCTATTTGCGTGTGTTCATCTACATTTCAATTAGTTTCCTATCTCAATGCACTAATTTGTCTGAAAAGTATAAAACCTTTTAACTTCACTGAAAATTGAAATTGCCATGTTAGAAAAAGCATTTTTAAACAGTAATCACTAGATAATGCTACGTAAAACAAGTTTCAGTTGCAGATATTTATTTAAAATAAAATAAGAAAATTAAAGCAAAAATAGTTTGTTAAAATTGTCTAAAATTACTCTTTGCTCATTAAATACATTTTATGAAGCACAGTTTTTAAACCGGCCTAGTCAATATTTTATGAAACATTTCATTATTAACTTGGTTGTTAATTATATTTGATCAACGCAATGACCAATATGTATTTGCTTTATTTTATATTTCTGATTTGATCCCCCGAAAAAAAACAAAAACAAACAAACATTGTTTTATTGTTGAGTGGCTTTTTTGTTTTAGTCAGGCAAGCGACTAATGCATTAATCAAATCTAATTTTACTTGTTTACGAAGATAAATTGCAATAGGATCAAAAAACGGGAAAAGTAAATGAGTGACACCACACAGTCAGCAAAATCACTTTGAGAAAATGAGATGGAATAATAATAATAATAATAATAATAATAATAATAATAATAATAATAATTATAATTATATATACGGATATCTTAAAAAAAAAACTTAAGTAATAAAAATATATCGGATTAAAAAATAAATTCCAATAAGTTTTAAAAAATATTATATAATTATATATTATAATTTTCTCTTGTATTCAGGAAAAGACAAAATAATTAAAAGTGACTCGATACCTCAAGTGTGATAGTATTTGAAGCTTTTAGGGAAATAATATATAAAGATGACAATACACAATAATTGCAACATCAGTCGAGTCTTTGTATTATGCTTATACCACTTGCTATAATAGATAACTAGCTGGATATTTACTAAGTAGAGATAAACATATTGCCAAACTATTGGTATGGTTAGTAACAAAATCACATTCAGTACATATTCATATTTAATCACTGAGCATCTCAATTTACGAACACAAGATTCTATCGACGGAAAGGTGACAGGATATACGTTTTGTCTTCAGGAAAAACACCAAATATATTTGTTCTACCCTTGTCCACACATCTACATCTTTCATATATATATATATATATATATATATATATATATATATGTGTGTGTGTGTGTGTGTGTGTGTGTGTGTGTGTGTGTGTGTGTGAGAGAGAGAGAGGCGCACATAGGCGATTACTGGATAAAATACAAAATATTTTTTACAGGACTCAATCAACACAATGCAATGTATTTACGTGTAGCAATTTGGGAGTGGATTATCCCCTCCTTGTTGATGTAAATGACCTAAAGGAGGCGAAAATAAAACAACAAGCCCAGTTGGCAATGACAAGGAAGAGATGCGGCGCTGAAATGTTCAAGCAGGAGTGGTCCATATTTGCATGTGCTTCCTCTCTCAAAATGATGAATACATGATGGAGAAAAAAAAGACATCTTCATTGCAAAGTTTACACGTCAAGGCACATGGGAAGAGAACCACGAGTAAGCTACGGAATTGTGAGCTTGTGTGTATCTGGATATTTGTTCAAATGTCTTTGCAGACTGTTTGTAGAAGCAAGTACATGTTACTTAACATTTCAGAATCGATACAATTTATAACGTATTGAGAATTTTACTCAATGACTTCGTATGTGGTTAAGTGGTTAAGTGAATATATTCTAGTAAATAATGGTGTCTATATATGTGTGCGTGTGTTAGTATGTAAGCACAGAATAAAATAGCAAGATGAATATGAAAAAGAAATATCAATAGTAAAATATGAAGAAAAAAATGTATGAACACATAAAATGCTTTCAGAAATAAGTAAAGCGACAGATGAAAACATTTAAAATTATTAAATAAATTATGATCAATAAAAATGAAAAACAAAGCATTTCTCCAAGAGACATTATGCCTATGAAAGAAAAGGTGGAAAGTAAATGGTCAAGTGAATATGTTCTAATAATAATCTGTTTTAAGTAGCATCAGATTGCTGCACTAAGAACAACGTATTTCTCTATTAAATATGATAAATATTGTTTTGTTGATTTTGAAATCGTGTGTAGGTAGGAAAGATGTGAATGAATATAATTATTACACAGTCATCTTAGCATTCGGGGGAATTTGGATATTATTAGAATGTGTATCTCACTTGATATTGATATGACATATTTGGGTCGACAGTAAAAATTGAAAATGTGATAACATGGAAAAATAAACATATCCTCTGAACTTCTTGTAAATATGATAAGAAAAACATCAATCGAAGAATGCAAATTTATGACATATTCAAATATACCAAATAAATAGAAGCAGATAAGAACGAAAATTGGAGCTAAGAAAAGAACTTAAAACATGAAAATTTTAAATTATTTCGCAAAAATTAAAAACTGGAAGTTAAAGCAAAGGATTAATATTTAGTGCTTTTCAATACAGACGTTCTCTAGTTCAGAAGTTTTAGTGAAAAGCGACTGCGAGTGAGGTTTGTAAAGGAAAACACAAAAATGTTAAGATATACGAGAAAAAATATCAAGAAACATAAAAATACTTTAGCTATCTCACATACATCATATATATATATATATATATATATATATATATATATATATATATATATATATATATAACATAGGTAAATGAATAAGATGAAAAACTGAAATGCAACAAACGGAAGGTTGTGTTTACGTTGAAACGATAAAAAGATAACAGCGTTTAAATTTTGATGTTCGATGTATATCGATCTTATTGAGATTTTTATTGCTTTTAGTTTTATTGTTTTTTTTTTTTTTAATTATCCCACGTCATATTAGTAATATATTAATACTTTTGTGAAGAAAGTAGATATGTTGTATGATCTTGGGCATTAGTTTACTGTAGAAGATTCCAAGTTTAGTCCACTTGCAATATATTTTTGTCTTGATCATTTTATTTCTCTTTTAATAAAAATTGCATTTTTAAGTCGGAATCATTATAATACCGACTGCAATGAACGACTAATGGATTGAGTGTATTATTTTGTAAAGGATTCCTTTAGTGTTTATATAATATTTTATCTAAGTTTCTACATGTTTCTCTAATGTATTTCATGGGGCATTTTTTGAAATTTATTTTGGATATTACTGCCCAATTTTACACTGCGTTGATTAAATCTTTTGTTGTTTTAAATGTAATTGTGATAGATTTTAAAATTGGATAAATACTTTTCACTTATAATCAGTATTGATTTGGTAATTAATATTATATGTACATTAAGAAATGGACAAAGTCCGACAATTTATTTATTAAAGACATTTTTTATGAACAAATGACGTCATACATTAAGAAATGGACAAAGTCCGACAATAATAAATAATAAATACATTGTTGGAGAAATGGACAAAGTCCGACAATAATAAATAATAAATAAATTGTTGGACTTTGTCCATTTCTTAATGTATGACGTCATTTGTTTACATTTGATATGACATGAGCAGTTATGAATGTACGAGATTCATGGAAGATTGAAGTTTATAAGCAGTAAATTCGACCTTGCCAACCGAAAGATCCTTTGTGGCCGAATCGGTTAGGCACGCCCGGCTAAATGGCGGTTCCGTATAGGATGCAGGTTCGGATCCTGTCAAAGGACGAATATTTTCTATGAAAATATCTCGGACATTCAGGCCGGTAAATGTTATTTAATACTGTTTATTATAAACAGAGCATTTACTTAAATACTTGTATCTATAAAAAGAACGTTAAACATAAAAAATGTCTTTAATAAATATTATATGTCTATTTTTATCAACGTTGTTTTTCTTAATTTGTTTCTGTGCATTCTGTAATCTTTTCATTCCGTGCTATATATGAAATAATTGGGATATTGGAAGAATTTCGAATTATTTTCAGTATATTTGTCTTCATTATGTAAATAGTATTTGGGGTTACAAATTCTCAGCGCTCTTAAGAAACCTATCTTTTTTTTATACGCAGTGTCCCTTCAGGACGTAGACTGTCATAGCTATCCACAACTTTCTGTCGCTTATAGCGATCAATAGACTTTGTCATTGTTATTTCTTCTAAGCGTTGTTCCGCCATCCATTTATCCAAGCTCATTAAAGACGTTGCGTTGTCTTCTTCTGTCACTCTTGTCCTCTATCTGTGCCTGAGTATCAGATTTTTCAAGCCCTCCATGTTCATTATATGCCCTAGAAACAGCAACTATCTCTTCCTGATGTTAAGCATTAGTTTCGTTTCTGTTTCCATTTTCTCCAAAACTTCGTCATTACTCACATGTTCAGTCCTTGGTAGTCTCAGCATCCTCCTGTAGATTTTTTGTTGCGTGTTTATGAATAATTTTTGTTTTTCTCTTGACACTTAATTTTGGCTCATTCAGTGCAGTTTAATATTATATCCATAAATTGTTTTATTTTTCTGTTTCATAATTAAATTTAATTGTATGTTCGATGTTGCTTAATTTATTAACAAAATATCAGGTAATATTTTTGCAAGGACACATCAATAACATAATTCGATTCTTTAGATAAAAACAATACGTAAAATATGTAAATATGTACCTCAATTTATCCTTAAGATTATGGTAGCTTTTCATGTTTCACACTTCTATTGAATGGACCATATGACAGGTGTTTGATTTAACAATTGAATTGATTATATCAGGAATATCGTTGATACCAGTGGTAATTAACGACTTGCGCCTAAGTGCTTTTATGAATGATAACTGTATTAAGCATCAGGGTACTCGATTCGAAGCATATTCTTACCTGTGATGAAATATTAGTAGCTTAAACTAATTTACATATAAGGATGGAGATCAAGTACTAAAAACAGTTAGTCAAGTATGGGGAAATGATAATCACTTGACCATTATTATCCATTGATGCGTTAATTTTTAATATAAAAGAAAAGAAAAAGAAGTTGCGTTTAAAAGGCTGGTTGAAGAGATGGGCGTACAATGTAGGCTGACAACAGCAATTCCTTATATGAAGATGTTAGTGTTTCCGTCAAAAAATGAATTCACATAATGTGGAGCATGAGTTCAGTGTTCTCTACTTTGTTGTTGGAAAACATAAACTTAAAGTTATTTCTTTGGTGAAGGCATTCAACGCCTGTAAACATGAGATTTTGCCTTTTGATATCGTCGTCGAAAATTTTTTGCTATTCTTTGAGCTATTTAGTCTCTTCAGTTCGTTGGCAATCACAGCACTCTCTATAACTTCCTGTCCTTTGTGGCTTTGTCTTTTTGTTATCTTTCCTAATCACTATACTGCCAATCATTTTCACAAGATCATTAGGTTGGTTATTAAGTGCTTCTCTCTGTCTCCCTTCTCTTCAATATGTCCCGTGAGTGTCAAATTCTCCAAACTCTTTTCTCATTATGTGCCCTAGATATTTCAATTGTCTTTTCCTGATTCTAAGCATAAGAGTATTTTTATTTCCAATTTCCCTAAAACTTTCTCGTTATTTACATTATACAGTCCATGAAGGTTCTAAAGCATCCTTCTGTAGAACCACATTTCCGTTGTCTCAAGTCTCTACTACATCTGTGAGGAAATTGTCTAGCATTCATTACCATATATGAGGACTTATATTGCATAACAGTTCAGTATTATTTGTTTCTTATTACTTTGCTCAACTTTTGGAATGTATCTTTCGCTATGCCAATGCGCCTTCGGATTTCGGTGTTACATTTTCTGTTCTCTGTTAAAACACGCCCTAGATATTTACATTTTTGGTATTTGATAGATTTTGGTATTTCCAATTTGTAGTTCCCATCTTGGGCTGTTCTTTTTGCTGACAACCATTCTGTTTTCTTACAATGGATCTCTCTCGCTTTCATTTACTACCTTCTGTAGAAGTTCTTGTAGCTTCCTTTCCGTGCTTGCTATCAACCCTGTGTTATCTGAATATCGTATGTTATTAGATTGTGGCTGCTAGTAATGAATACTATTAGGACTTCTAATGCTCTCAGGATTGCCTCAATGTGAAGATTGAATAAGATGTGAGAAGACATCCTTTTCTTATACCCCTTTCCTTTTCTAAGTATTTTTCTTTCTCTTTTCTCGGTGTTCTCTCTTGATTTTACGTATCCTCCCGATTAAGTGGTGAAAAGAATGGAAATTTTGTCAGTGACAGGTACAGAGTCATATACGAAGGCGGAGAGAAAAAATGAAAGGGAATAGGACTAGACCAAGACATGAAAAAATATGTTCTGAGATGCTATTTAGCAATCTCACAGGATTCTCATAGTTAAACTGAAAGTGAAGACTTAATATATACATTGTGGTTGTATATACAGCAACAGCACAAAGAGGGCGGATAAGGCGATATAGAAATCCAAAGGTACATTAGAATAGCCTTCCAAAAGCTAAGCAAAATTTGGTTAGAAACAAAGAAAAGTACACTGGACATTTGTAATATCGGTCCTTCTATATGCTGGACAATCTCTTCACTGTGAAGACGAGGTTTAAAGGAACTAAAATGCTGAAGAATGCTCCTATAGAATTCTATAGATTGAACAAATGAGTAACGAGGAAGTTTTAGGGAAACTGGAAACAAAAAAGAACAGTTATACTGAGAATCAGAAAGAGTAAATTGAAATTTCTAGGGCACAAATTGAGAAAAGAGTTTGGAGACTTTGACACTCACATGACATATTGAACGCACGAGAAACAGAGGGAAGAGCAGCTAATATCTTACCTAAGAATCTTAATATATTTGTATCAATACGATTATTTTTTGATATTTTATAAATTTTAGTTTTCAAATGCATTCATTTCTTCCTACCTCCGCACTTAATTTTCACTCTTATCCTTTTGGTTTCTTTTTCTCCTACTTACAATTCTGTGGCGTCCTTAGAACTTGTCTTTACCGACAGACATAAATTTGACGTCATATCTCCTGAAGATTTTTACTTGCATTCTTGCTCCTAGCATTATGCACTGGCAGATGTAAATTCTAGTGATACACTAGAATTCTCTTTAAATACACTCAACAAATGATATATACACAAAGATGAGCCAAGAACAAACAATCCCAGTTTGAGATTGTCACCAAGAAATAAGTGGAGACAGAAAGAAAAAGAGAAGAGAGATGACAAGAAAACTATGACGTTTACTGAAATTTATTATCCTGAAATCACTTTTGCTGCCCAAATGAATTTGCAAAATTGGATATGCACAGAAATATCGACATAGGTAAATTAATGTATAAATAAATTCGAATCCTTTTGTGAGTGTCCATACATATGGCTGTTAACAAATTATTTGAATAATATAAAAAAAAAAAAAAAAAAAAAGAAAAAAAAAGAAAAGAATTATACATACTTAAAATATTCAGTTTTGGATGGAAAACACGCCACAAATGGTTTAATAGTCACATGGCATAATAGCTTAAAGCGTTGGGTAAAGCCCATTTAGTTTCTTGGGTGTGTTCAATCTCTGGCTTATAGACGTGTACAGTGGAAGAAACAGATAAATGACACAAAAACAAATAAATTGGAGAGGCTTAACAGATGGGAGTTACCCATAAGCATATCAAGCGGATTGAGGACATTCTACACACGTAGACTGAAGGGGTTTGGTTAAAAATTCTGTAAAAGTACAATGGAACTCACCTGAAGAAGGACAGAAAATGAAGCAGCCGAATCGTAAGTAAAATGAGTATACGTGTTCAAATAGAAAAACATAACACTCACGCGCGCGCGCGCGAGCGCGAGAGAGAGAGAGAGAATATGTCCTTACGAATATATCCTTACGAATAATTTCTGATAATTTTTGGATCTTAAGTTTTATTTTAAAAAAATAATTAGAAAGAAAATTACCCACAATATCTAGTTGATCCGTAACATGGCACGACAAGTACTTATATACGCATTGCTTGGTTAATATCTGATAACAATAGATTAGGAGTTACATTTTGAATAACAAATTTTTCCATTCGATTTTATAAATAAATCAATTGGCTATAATTATGGATATGTGGCATTTTTGCAAATTAAGAGGAGACGTATAATTCATGGGTATAAAGATGTATTTATTCTTTTTAGGACTACGATTAAATGCAAAAATAGCAAAGCATCTTAGATTGTATACATTATGCAGATGGAAATTTATTCACGAAAAGGAAAAAAAGGTCATATGAAATGCAAATCTTGGCTAAGAAAATTTATTTAACATATTTCACGGGATGAGTTGGGTTTGAAACAAAACTCATATTAAGGCAGACTTCAGTAGATTTATTTTTACGTAGATATCGCTTCTGTCAACCATTTATTTTGCGTTTTTTTTATTTACGGTTTGCTGCTGATCAATAATAAAATGTCTTATCACAGAAAGAAACAGTTTTTAGTCAAACAGCAACGGGATTTATACTTACTTTCCAAGTGAATACATAATATTTAGAATTGATTATTTTTAGATGCGATTTTAGTACAACAGGAATTTTATACGTTTAAATAAAATAATAAGAAAATGAAATGGTTCAATCCTTTGATTTTAATGATTGTAATTGTAATGTGAAACACACTTGATTTAAGCAATAGAAGCAAACGTTGACATATTACAAAGGGGTAAGGAAAATTAGAAGCTAGAGAAAACTTGGACAATAAATTTGCAATATATCTTTAAAAGTTGATAAATATAGTCAAAATAATATAGAAAATAATATAGAAAGATATGTGCAAAGATATTGGTTGATATATTTCCTGTATGATTTGATATATTTCGTACATTCGAGAGTAACATCATTATTTCAGCGAGTACTCCACAACAGTATTGCTGTTTAGGGATTTATGCAATTACTAAAGTGTTTCTATTAATCTCAGTAGTATGCTATTTATATTATCTTTAAAGAGTGATTAATATCATATAGATTAATGTTTGAGACTACTAAATATAATACACAAATTGTTTTTGTATTCATATTAAAATAATACGAAATTTATTGTTACAGACTATTTTAATTGTCATATTGAAACATAATTATGAATATCCTTTTTGGTCGATTTCATGTTTCATGTATTTTTTTCTTTTTCAGGAGAACTAGCAAGTGCGCATTGTCCCGCTTCGATGACTACTGATAACACCGATTTTCCTCCAAGTGCAGTTCGCTTGGCATCGAAGCAGGTAAATTTAATGATTTTACCCGACGCTCATTAATCCTGCTCCCACTGAGATGGTTGGTGTCCGTCCAAGCGGAAATCGGATCCGTATAAGCAAGGATAACTAGCAAGCAAGCTAACCATAGCTTGATATGGACAACAGCTGTTTTGAAAATGTTGCTATAGTACAAACGTTCGTCGAGTTTTACTTGGTAGGGAAAAATATAGAAGATTCCTCGTGTGCGATCTTTGCTTTGATATAAGATTTATAGTTAATGATATCAAAGTACAATAAAAAAATATTCACATATACGAATTTTTTCTCTCCCTATGACCCCATGTACGTACTTTGACAGCAAAAGTAATCAGATTTGAAAACATTAGGAACATAGAACAAGGACCTGTGTTTAATTTCCTCAAGAAGTTTCTATCGGATTTTTGTGCATATGTTTACGTATAAAAATATGGAATTTTTTTGTGTCTATATAAACACATAAAAAACCCCCAAAACAATGTTCAGTAGTTTGAAGTGAAAATTTAGATTTCCATTGTGAGATGATAAAATGACTGCTCATCTGTTCGTTCTCGGAACTATTAGGTTGGTGCAAAAATAATGACGTAATAATGTCGTTTTATGACGTTAAAAATACGTCAAAAAACGACATTATTACGTCATCATTTTTGCACCAACCTAATAACATGGCCGCCCCAATAGTAACGCAATAGAGACAGATGTTAGTGGTATGGTCAATAACAAATACATTTTACAGCATTTTTACAGCAGAAGTTTGGTAAAAGCGAAAAGCTGCATTCACTGACATCCATTGATGCGTTATGAACGTTTACCGAAATCAAATAATGGATGTGAACACAGGCAGTGTTTAATGCATTTAGACAGTGGCGTCAACGATGTGAATAACAAATAATGTTCTGGGCGTAGTATGTAGGCTTGTGAGAATGTCAATAGTGGTGTTATATGGAAAACAGTTTTGTAGCTGAAAACTTATTCTATTTAAAAGTAATTTGTACCTTCTGTATCCGTTATAATTACATGGAAATATAGAAGAAAAATTATTTTTTGAGCATATCTTGTGTAATTATATATCTATATATTTCCGGCATTTAAAAAAAAAACGAAAAGAAAACCAATTAGAATTTTTTTCTGCCTATGAATTGCTTTTCTGCCTATGAATTGCTTTTCTGCCTATGAATTGCTTTTTTTTAAATTTTATTCTGACTTTGAACACGTTCCTATTTGTTGGTGTACTCTTTACAGCAGACCTGATGAAGGCTGATAAATGATGGGATAATTTAAAAGAGTTATATATATATATATATATATATATATATATATATATATATATATATATGTGTGTGTGTGTGTGTACCGTATAATACCAAGTATAGTGCGAATTATATGATCAGATTTTACATAAGAATAGAGCGTCGCACTATACACAGGTAATTTTTTTTGAAAAGGTCGCACTATACATGTAGTCGGCTTACACACAAGTACATACGGTACATATTCAAATGACAGTTATAGATTTAAATATTGTATTATCAAAGAGGAATATATATCGAGAACGAGTTCCTAATTTCATCAAAATACAAGACAACTTTTGAGAAAAAAAAAATTCAGTAATCTATTGATCTTTATTCAACATACGCTTGTCTTCACTCAGATGATTACATCCCTGTACTGTGTTGCATACAGAAATTTTAACATCTGCAAGTGAATGGTACTTCATAATCTGAAGTAGATATTGTGGCTGTTTTGTACTGTCGATTTAATTGCTGATAGATTCATATGCTTCTCTGAATAGACATCTTTGTTTATTTGGTTTCGTGAATTGATACTTCACTAGAGTATTATTGAGTATTCATCAGTTTAAAGCGAATCCTAATGATTCTTGAAAGGGAGCTTAATGTGAACAAGAACAATCATCTCTTGCTTGTGAAACTTTTCCCGAAGAAAAATTGATAGATATCGGAGTTATTGTTACATCACTGAAAATAAACACCACTGAACGGAAAAATAACAATGTTCAATGATAATAATAAGAGTGTTATGTTAGAAGTACAGAAAATTTTACGAGAGCGAATTTGCATATTTGACTGCTGTATTATAGACGAGAAAGGATCAGTTTATTATATTTATAAATGTGGATATTAACATGCATTGGACTATCATAATTATTTCAACTGTAATATCCACATTAAGAATAACAGTCTACACGAAAAAACAAAAAAAAAAAATCAAATAAAAACAAAAGATACGCAAAAGCTCAATTCTATATTCTTGTGTCAGACTTGTTCTCGTTTTAGTTCCGAGTACGGAGATATTTTTATTATAAGTTCAATCATGATATATTTTATTCGACAGTCTCAGAAAATTGGTGTTAAAGTCGAAATTAAGAGAAAATAAAAATCTTCTTTTAATGCCTGTCTAATTCATAGTAAAATTTATATCTAAATTGAGTTATATATGTCACCTATTTTTGTTTATCTCTACATCATAAATGGACTTTGTGCAGGCCTTCAGTTTGAAGAAAAGATAACACTCTATTTATGGATGTAACGAAGGCTCTTACAAAATTTACCATTTAAATCATTAATTGAATTTTAGACTTCCGGTGGTACATGTATGATTTTCATCGATATAACGATGAAATTACAGCTTTACTAGTTTTAAGTAATACTGGAGTAGATTAAATAGAAACAATTTCTGCATGTTAGAACCATTCTTTTAAAACTGTCATAAATTTTCCAAATGACAACTGACGATCGTACGCCTACGTGCTCATACGTCTTTGTGTTGATCTGTGATACGCATACACATTTTGAAACATGCCTAGTTCCATAAACTGATTAACATAAGCTCAAGAATTTTGAAATATCGGTAACATAAAATCAGCTAGTATTTCGTCAGAGTAAGAGAACACGGTGGAATTAAAAGACTAAAAATAAAACAAAACAAAAATAATCATGTAATAAATAAATAAACAACAAAATGTATAAAACAGGAAGCAAAGCAATAATGCCAAATAATGTTTGAAATCCTCGGCGGCTTGGAATTTGACAGATTATAAGAATTAGCAGCAATAATAATAATAATAATAAATAAATAAATAAAAGAAAATCGCGGAAATCTTGAACGAAAGTCGGCACCTGCCATTAATCTTTTCGCCATCTCTTGCCTGCTTTTTACACTTTTCATGACAGCAATTCTCATTTTACTCTTTTCAGTTTCGTTCTCAAGATAGCGGCTTATTTTTTTCATACATTCTTTACGAGGGAAATATCATTGATAGAAATTTCATAAACCAAGGGTAGTTTTCTCTGAAGAATCATCTTATTGACGTAATAAGTAAATTTTCTTGATCGAAGATATGTCGGGTATGCGTTAAAGGAGTTTTCTGAAAAAAACAAAACAAAACAAAAACAACATTCATACAGAGGTTGAATTTTTGCCTGATGGCGTAGGAATATATATTTTTAAATGCTGTTTACTAATGATTTTTTCACACGTGTTGTGAGAGAAAATGCGAATATCAAGTTAGGGATTACAGTAAAAAGATGTTTCCATCTTGTTACCCACTTTTGAACATACGAAGAAAAACAGTGAGAACTGCAAAAAATGTATTGGAAACTCTATTTAAGAACGGTGATAGCATATTGCTTGTATTGTAAAACATCGACATAATACTAACAACATGAAAACTTTTGTATCATTTGTTACATTGTTCTAGTTAAATTTTGATCGTTTTTACGTGTTTTAGATAATAAGAGAGCATATTTCGGCAGAATTGATAAAACAGACAAAATAATGACAGCGTTGGAAAACTTTACAGTTTTTATTTTTATGTTGTTAATTCTCTTCCTATGCAATTTCATTAATTTGTCTGCATCTAGTTTTGCATCCATTTCACTATTTTCAGGCTAATTTTTTTGTTTGGATGCTGAAGAATGAGTCAACCGAAACGCAGGGATAAAAAGTGAAACGAAATGAAGAAAACGGTCAAACTCAGAATAGCAGCCAATCTTTTTTTCGATGTCTCCCCACGCATCATCATTCTAACGATGTATTTATCCTTTCCTATAAATGAATCTATAAATCTATGTTAACGTAATGAGCAGGATTACACAAGCTAAGACATGCATGTGTTAGGTTGGTGCAAAAATAACATCGTTTTTTGACGTTAAAAAATACGTCAAAAACGATATTATTTTTGCACCAACCTAAAAGGCGCTGTGCCAACACAATCTTCATCACTCACATTAAAGTCGGATCATTCATCTAGATATAGCATTTCAGATGTCTCTTAGTATAAATACCTATTCCTAGCCATGTCTATCATGCATTGAGAAATGAATTTCTTGTTTGAGAATTAAATGTTAGATTTCAGCATTAACAATATTTACCTTTAGTGTTTGAATATACTGGCTAAATTCTATATTTCTTCAGATAACGACATGCTTGCTATAGAAATGTTCTAATTTCGAATGTGAGTTATGTAAAACGACTATGTTAAAATCGCTTTGCCTTAATCAACAGTTATTTTACTTCTGTTGGAAAAGTCACAAGAGACAATCAACAAGCAAAGTAAACTATTTTACTCAATTTCTAATAGTGATTTATAGCGGATTTGTACAGTAGATTAAAAAAATGATTTCTATCATCCGAATTTTTTGTATTCAAGATTTAAAAATCTACTGGACAAAGCCATGGTTATTACAACGGAATAAAAGGATTAAAATATATTTAGTTCTATTAATCATAAAAGAAGAAGAGTTAAGAACAAAAAAAGAAATGTAATTAGAAAAATGCAACTTCTCAGCTAGAAACAATTTTAAAGATTTCTATCATCCGAATTTTGATATTCAAGAAAGAAAATGCAAATAACTTGTCAGATGTTGCTTTACTTCAGACATTTAATTCTCATTAGAAGTGATTTATTTCATCAGAAAAAGAAAAGATTGTATATTCTAGATAAAATATGAAAACACCTACGATTTAAATGGAAACGAATATTTAAACTGCAATTTCAATCGAATTATTATATAAGTTAAACTATACTTGGGCACCTCGAGGTGGTGTAATGGCTAGTAAGCTTGTCTCGCTAGAACACTTACGAGTGAGTTCGATCCTCACTGGGTACCCCCTACTTTCGGCCTTGTGCCACATCTAAGCTACGCTTGGAAAATCACTATAAGTTAAACTATACTTTTAGAAGATAAAAAAGTTATAAAGAATTTGATTTTTTCTGTTGCTTATTATCACATATCATTCAGGACATTATTCTATAAAGTTAGTAGATTTAACATGAAAATCATCTCCATAGAATATTAGCCTCATATATCAACGCGGTCACTGATTTGTCCATCTTGATTTTTTTACACTACTACTATCAGATTGAATGAATATATATTCGTACGATTTTAAAGAGGTAAAGAGTTTTGCTAGTTAAACATTGAGGTAGATTAAAAACTCCCACATGCACAATGAAAATGTCATGAAATACCTTGTAGAAATTGCAGAAACATTGATCAAAATAAAATTTAAAACCGAGAACAAAGCACAAGAGATTCTTGATGATACAGCAAATTATCGATGGGAAAATAGTGGAAACTAAGAATTATTTATGCTAAATGTAAACTTCCATTTTATGGCCAGGGTGACATAAGGATAACTATTTAAAGAATATAACATTTCGAACCAGATTTAAATAAAATAAAACTATACCATTTAAAACAAATGCATATTAAATATCTTTTATTTGCGTTTGTATTTTTGTCTCTTTCTATTATTTGATTATTTCTTTTGATTCTTTCTCTATTTGTCTGCATTTTTCGTTTCTAGTTGTTCCTTTGATTATTAGTCTTATTTTTTTTACCCTTTGAAATTTTCTCGATTAATTTGTCTTTTCCTTTTGTTTCAGTGCTTATTAATGAGCTTAGTTTGCGGGCCTTTTCTCCATTAATCTATTCATCTATTTTCTTTTGCCTTTTTGTCTGTTAGCGTGATGCTGTCTTTCCCATTTATTCTTTTGTCTATTAGTCTGCTTCTCTGTCTATACCCTTTGTCTATTAATTGTCTGCTTCTTTTTTGCTTATGTTTCTCACCTATTAGTTTCATTGTTTTTTATCTTTTAGTTTAATTCTTCGACTTTTGCTTTTGATTCTTTGTCTATGGGTCTATTTCTAAATATTTGCATTTGTTTGTTTTTTGTCTGTTACTTTATTTCTGTTTTTTTTTTTACCTTTGATATTTGTTCTATTTCTGTATTTTCTCTCTTTTGACAGCTTCTCAGTCTTTTCATTTTCTTTCATCTATTCATCCCTTGGTCTATTATTACGATACTCTCTCTTTTCATATTCTATATATATCTGCTTTTCTGTTTTTTTTTTGTCTAGCTCTCTTTCACAGACACCCATATACTTGGTGATTGAGGGCTGCTTCGTCTTAGGTAAAGGCTGACTGCTAAAACCTACGCATCCTTCCTATTTGAAAGACAGATTCCACATAATCTTATATATGTATATATATATATATATATATATATATATATATATATATATATATATATATATATGCGCGTGTGTGTATGTAAAACTGACGATTCCCCACACACAAAAAGAAGTTTGTGTTATTTTCCATCGTCATATCCAATGATTGATGCGAAGCGAACTCTGATAATAGTTGATGGCTATTTGCTACGCTTAGCTGGACAAAAATTCCAAATCTGTTATCTTTCGATCATTATTTAAGAGTGCTGAAAAGATAGTTAATACATAGGCGTCTACATATTTAAATATTATTGACCCCTTGTTCATGTCCGTGTCCAGACGTTCAACAAGTATTTTACCGTTGTGCTCTTGTTTTCGACTTTGTACTTCAGTGTACATATTGAACGGATGAACGTACATTGGTTTTGAAAAAGTTTCTACTGTTACCTTATGTCACTTAATTTAATAATTGTTTTCTAAATTTCTAAATAATTCTACGGAAGCTAAACATCTTCTAAACATACTTGGAGTAAATTTTGTAGAAAATAAAAGGTTGGTATCTATTATATTTTTTGCCAACAAATGGAAAGAAAGGAGTAACGTAGAGCGTTGAGCTGTAGCTAAGTTTCAGCTGAGTATTTTTAAGCTGAAACGGTTCTAAATTGTCTATGTACTGTCAAGCAAATTAATTGTATTTATTTTTTGCTTTATTCACTTTATTGTGACAATTTTTATATTAATAATTTTCTATACCTTTTACTAAAACTTTCGCAAAATGAAAAATTTAGTACTATATTCTTAATGTATTTTTATACGTTTCGTTTAGAACAATATTTTCTTGTCAGCAGGTTCTCTTGATGAACCCAACTGATCAGAGGCATTTTGGTAATTTAAGAAATTAGGTAAATAAGAGAAATCTAATAGCAGAAACAGGAGCGAAAAAGACTGTCAAGGTAATTCAAAATAAATCTTGATATGAGAATGTAACACTAAGAACTAAATATGCGTGTGTGCGTGTGGTAGTAGGAAGAGAAATACAGAGTGATACAAAGAGAAGGGAAATTCTTGGGGGAAAACGATTCCTGAATAAAGAAACGAAGTATTGTGAAAAATAGTGTCGCAGGTTAAAGAATAACTTTTCGATAAAAAAATATAACATTAAAAATAGACCTGAAATGAATAGATTTATATTATGAGTAATTCAAAACTATTGTTTTTCCATGAAATGAGCCCCTGATTCTTCTTGCTTCCGTTTTTCTCTTCTATGTTCTTCACGGAGCTTATGTACATGGAAGAGATTGAGAAAAATTTGTATTCGAAAAAATGATGCAAACAAGATTGACACACAAATGAAAATATCTCGTGTTAGATGTAGCGTGTACGGGTTTATTCAAAATTTCTCCATATCCAAACGACATTTTTCTTCTGTTATGAAAATTCCCATTTAATATCAACAAGTGTTTTAAGACAAACAAATTTTAGGATTAGTCTCTTAAGATAAAACATTACATTATTTTACTTCTAATTGTGAACATTTGTTTACTTCTCAAGAGACATTTTGATTACTTAATCTTCCTTTTGTGTCTTTACGGTTATTTCAAGAAGACGCTTGCTTTTTTTCTCTTATTTTCTCTCTAATTCATCTTCCTTCCTTAATTTATTCATGTATTAGGTTGGTGTAAAAATAATGTCGTTTTTTGACGTTCAACTTCAAAAGAAAAACGACATTATTTTTGCACCAACCTAATAGCACATTTTGCGCTACCGCTGTGGTCATCACTCCCCTCCATTTCAAAATCGTGGTTCATAGTGTTTTTCAAGGCAGAAGAGTGTCGTGGTTTGCCGGTTCCATTTGCACCGGGGCTGTTGAGGTTGCCCCGTCTCTCCTCCCAGAAGTTAAAGAGGCAATATTTACAAGGTAGCAGGTGGTTGGAATTCAGGCTTTACCTTCTCATGATCTAAAGGAATACGTAGCATTACATTTGGGAACGGCTTGGCTGCAGGAGTTGCCAGAAAGTTGTCAGTGTTGATAGCCAACCGCCTTCGGGGCTCTCTCTGGATTTTCTGTCTGGATTTACTTCTATCGTCTTTTCCGTGTTTTGGTTATGACCGCAAGGCAGCGGAGATTTAAAATCAGGGTTTTCCTTCCCCTAGATAAACTGCCTTCCTGGGATGTCGAGTTCCATCTACCCGAAGAAGCTGGTTATGAAGCATCAGTTTTTTTTTCTGATTTGGGGCTATTTAAGACGCATACCACAGAAGCATTTTATAGACAATGGGAGCTTGTCTCTACTATATGTACTGGCTATGACAACGTTTGGAACATAATGTACGTATATAAACATTTATATACCAGACCTGCTTAAGAAATAATTATATTTCTTATAATTTCAGCTTGTCTTGTATTTTTATTTTGTTCTGTATAGTTTTTTGAAAACATACAGTGATATAGACATCACCTCCTCCTCCGTAGATATGCGTACCACGTCAACGTTATAATATTTTATTGTTATTCTCCTATTTAGCCGAGTATTTCTTTAAAAAAATACTTTCTGAAAACCATAAAATTTATTATAATAAACAAAGGTTTAAAAATTTGCATTGATAAATTTGCTACCAATATGAAATTGCTATTGCTCTCTTTAGTGGAGTAAAAAGAAGACATTTTATTTGTTAGAATGATGCCCTGTCAATTTTTACTAGGCTTAACTGTATCAAGAAAGTCTCGTTCGATATCGATAAATAACACATTTCATTTTGAATATTGACATTCTAAATAGGTTTTCCATGAACAATAGCACTAGAATATTTTCGCAACTCCTCAACAATTACTAGAAATTTTGGTTAAATTAAGTTACATAGTATTACGATACCAAAGCACAATTTAAAAAAAAATGATATTACTTTAAACTTCTTTGTTAATATTAGGTTGGTGCAAAAATAATGACGTAATAATGTCGTTTTTTGACGTATTTTTTAACGTCAAAAAACGACATTATTACGTCATTATTTTTACACCAACCTAATAATATTAATGAAGATAATTTTATAGAACTATTTACATAATCATTCGGACTATTGTCCTCACCTTTATTGCCATATTCACTGCGGCATTCTTCAGATGATATACATGAGAATTTCGGAACGAACCATTTATTTAGTCTAATGGGGTAGATTGTTCTAATTCCATGTGCTATGCATTTTTGGATATCTAAGTTTCAGTTAATTCCCTATAGTAGCTCTACTCTGATGTGACCAGGTATTGAACTCACAAATCTTTGAGTTCAATCCCTTTTTGGATTACTCAATCAACGCTTTTATCCAATTGAGTAATGTGTCCTTTTCAGTGAGTGAATTTTTGCCACTTATGAAGCTAATCTCTCAGTAACCATTTATTACCGTTGTTTCTTTCTGTAATAGACATATTTTATAAAAATTCTCCAATATAATACTTAAAATGTCTTATCGCCAGATATTATCTTGCAACCCTAAAATCAAGATAAAAACAATGGATAACAGGCATTTCTTCACTCAATTATAATATGCATATTTAGATATTAACTAATGCATTTTTGTCAAATGTTATTTTCTAGATCGAGTCAGAGCGATTGAGTAGAACGGCACGATGTTAAAATTCAAATTTTCGATAAATCCTCGAAAATATTCCGCCATTTTTGAGAAATCAATACAACCTTTTATACGAAATAATAAGGAATTTGGAAGTGAGAAAATAATAAAGCAGACGTTTACTTGGAGTAACCGGAAATGCAGTTGGATAAAAGAAATCATTTAATTTCAAGTCGAACAACAACGAAATTTATATTCTAGCTCTGTAGAATGCTTTCGATAATAAGATACTCAAAAATGCTAAATTTAATTTATTAATCATCAGTAGTACAAGTCTTTAAGTTCCACTGTTGTTTTGTCTAGGTTTCACGGGTTTCTATAAGACATTTAACACGACTGGTAAAGAAAAAACTTGAGAGTTTCTACCTCGGTGATAGTGTATTGTATTCTTTTACGTGCATTTCTACAAGTGTGATGGTGGTGGTGGGTGTTCGTCACTAGTGGACATATTCCGGTCTCTAATCTTTTAGCACCTTATACAGTTTATCTTTTAGCATACGATATTGTATCTAATATTCAAAGGTATGTTATCACGAAAGTAAAAAAAAATGGACCGTTCTCTTCAAAATGAACCCCTTTTTCATTTATACAGTGATCACAAACAATTTGTGATGGTTTAATGTAAAGTATGCAGTAAGTTTGGTTCGCAGTTGCTTCACAAATTTCTCGAATATTTGAATAACATATGCATATCTGTGTATTTTTCTATGTATGTACGTATCTCTGATGGTCACTCCTAGTCATGGTGGAGGTGCTTGCCTGCTCGAGTGACTCTGACAGCGATGCCGTCGGGAGTTCTAAACTCCTAGTAGGGCTACCCTTGGCTGAAAGGTCGAAGACGAGAAATCAGACGAAGCGCAATCAACACCAAAACTTTCCTAACAGCAGACCCAGCAAATACTTCAATATAATCTTTCCACTTCATGTCAGTGGATAACGTTAGCCCAAGACAGTGCATTGAGTTACTCTCGTAGATGTTAGCATCAGCCATGATGATGGAAGGCAAAAAGGGTTTTGTAAGATGATAAAATATTTAGTTTTGGAAGCATTAAAATTAAACCATTCCTCGTCCCAGTTAACAAAAGCTTTTAGGCTTTTAGATCAGCTGACAATTTGACTTTATTGAACCAATATTAAAACAGGAGGAAATAGAATAGTCCATCTCCGTTCCCAAGAATAGTCATATGTCTATGTGACCACGAAACTCCGAAGTCAGCATGGCAAATAAGTGACAAAAGCCTTTTTCATACTAATTCTATTAACGCTCTATATCTCCAATATTGGGCGCTCTATCACAAAGCCTGCTTGCCTTAAATGCCTTTCTATCAGCAAACCACTGAAAATCAGCAATTTTGCATTAAAAAAATAATTTCACTAAAATCTCTAAAATCAAATCTCTGATCAAATTTTATTTCAGAGAACAATAAAATTAAATTTTGTTTGATTAAAACCCTGCTAACATGGAAGTACCCAAAAATCATTTGAGGCACATAATGCTTTATGAGTTCAAGAAAGGAAACTCAGCAGCCGAAGCGGCTAGAAACATTCAATCAGTTTATGGAGAGGAATGTGTGAATTAAAGAACTTGCAGAATATGGTTTGCAAAATTCAGAGGTGGAGATTTCACCCTTGAAAATGAAGATCGAACCGGACGTCCAGTTGAGTTTGAGGAAAAGCTTCTTGGAGCACTCCTTGAAGAAAATCCTGCTTTATCAGTTGAGGAATTGGCAGTGGTTCTCAGTTCAAACCATACAACTTTTCATCGTCATCTTCAACAACTTGGAAAAGTTCCTAAACTTGAAAAATGGGTGCCTCATGAATTGTCTGAAAACAACCTCAAATCCCGAGTTGACATCTGCTCTTCTCTCCATTCTCGCCAACTTGTTTCACCTTTTTTGGATAGACTTGTGACTGGCGACGAAAAATGAAACTTTTATCGAAATTTTAAGCGTCGTAGACAGTGGCTTGGTAAAGGGAAAGGACCCCAGCCACAGCCGAGAAGGCAACTTCATGGGCAAAACGTTCTTCTTTCAATCTGGTGGGATCGCCAGGAATAATCCACTTTGAATTGTTACCACCTAATGCAACAATTAATGTTCAAATATACTGTCAGCAATTAGAGTGTTTGAACCATTCTTTGAGGAAAAAAGACCTGCTCTAGTGAATTGAATAATGGTGATGTTTCATCAGGACAATGCGCGACACCACACAGCAAGAATCACGTCACAAAAGATCGAATAATTTGGTTGTGAGAAAATTCCTCATCCAACTTATTCTCCCGATCTTGCTCCTTCAGACTACCATTTGTTTCGTAGCATACAGAATCATCTGGAAGAAACAGATTTTGTAACACAGGAAAAGGTTAAAACTGACATTTGTGAGATCTTCGAATCAAAGCCAAAAGAATTTTACAGTAATGGAATTAGTAAGCTTGTTAATAGATGGAAGGAAGTCATAGATAATCAGGGAAAATACATTGTTGATTGAATCTGTAATTAAATGTAACATTTGGTCACTTGTTTTCTTTATTCAAAATTCGGACAGAACTTATGGGATGACCTGATTATATATATATATATATATATATATATATATATATATATATATATATATATATATATATCAAAACAACTTTGGTAAATTATTATGCAACCATCAAGTAAAGACCATCTATATAAGATAATAATAATAAAAAAATCTAATCCATATAAGATGTTAATAATATTAACTAGACATCAATACTGAGCTATATTAAATTTAAATTAATTTTACACAATAGAGCTAAATATTATTATTTATTATCGGAGATTAAATTAAAAACATCAAAAATCGCTACACAACAGCAATTGCTTTTCGCCACTACAAAAGTGTCTCCTCCAACGATGATAAGTTACTGGTGAGTGAACAATTAAATTCAAAAGTGTGTATACACCCCCTTTAAACCAATAAGCTGATATTAAGCTGATAATATTAACCAATTTAATGCAGGAATTCTAACTAATTGCAAAACCAATGTATCTTGTTTATCTAAGTAAATATTTCTATAATACAGAATCCGACTGTTGAAAAATTTTATATTAGAAGTACTAGGAATTCATTTAAGCCTAGATGCTAACAACATATCTTATCCTTAACCAATAGTACTTATAAAAATAGTACGTTACTTTCTAAATATTTTGGAATTTAAAAGAAGTTAAAACTACCACGGTAAAATGGAAACTATTAAAAATGGCTAGAACATGTAGTTCTGTAACTGAACCTTGTTTCTTATGCTTACATGAGAAAGTAGAAATTCTCATATTTATTGATAAAGATTTTTTATTAAACCAAAGGAGTGCACTAACCTTAAATTGTAGGCATAAGTTACATTTTACCTTACAATATAGTTAAACTTTGAATTTGATAATGCCTCTTACAGTAATAATTGATAGATGTACTACGGTTCACATATACTTTACTATGCTATTGTGTAAAATTCATTTAGATTTAATATAGCTCTCTATTCATGTCTAGTTAGTATTATTATAATCTTATATTGATTAGTTTGTATTATTAATATATTATATGGACGCTCTTTACTTAACGGATGCATATTAATTTACCAATGTAGAATTTATGATTCTTTTTTCTGTTTTTACCGGTTTCTTGAAGCATTTTAATTATTAACTACAAAATTCTATGTAGGAAGATGACCAAGCATATAGCTAGTTAACATTATGCAAGATTATGCCCCTACCCCTTCAGCCTGTGAAAGTTGAACGTCATATTCTTTATATTTTACGAAAAAATGTAATCAATTGTATCAGTCAGAAATGAAATTATCTAGGTTTCTAGGTAGACAACTTCATGTCATGAGCAATATATTTTTTTCAGTTGGTTTAGATTTTAGCGTAGATTTGATTGGTAAATCATGATAAACCTAGAAAGCTCAATTTTAATTCTGTATTTTTCGTCTTCTCTTTCTCTTTCAAAGAAAGAGGAAGTATTCTGCTTTTGAAATTAATACTTCATTCACCAGTAAACCCGAGGTGACACATTTGTAGTGTTGAATCACGATTTCTATTTTGTAACGATTTTTAACATGTTTTTGTTTTAATGTCCGATATATATATATATATATATATATATATATATATATATATATATATATATATTGTTACGTTAACCCCATATTTGTACCCTTACCTCAGATTTTATAAGTACATTTTCAGTACCTTGTTTATTTGCGAAGAAACATATGAATCTTAATCACTTCTTTATTTCTTGAATATGCAGATTGTGAGATATATATTGTTCTTATAACCAGATGAGTCAAGGTCAGTTCTCGGAAAAGAACCTTCCCTTCTACCCCCATTTCCTACCTGGTCCCCGATGTTAAACAAACGTTTTTTGACAGGTGCGAATGATGTTAGCCAGTTCCATAGTCGCTGGCCAGAACGAACGCTGTTTGACAGATAAGTGTGGATGACATTAACAGGGTCCGTGAATGACGCATATCTTTTTTGGGGGCCTACACGTGACTCAACAGATAGCAGTTTTTCGTTTCGCACGTGTTGAGGTAACAACAACCACACATAGTTGCTGGCTGTCGGAGAAGTCGGACGTCACCAAAATCTGTCTTAGCTATTTGCCATTAGAAGAAGCAGTTGTCACCAGACCCAGACTTCGTTGTTCGATGCCAGAAGAATTAGATGCCATCAAAAACCAAAGGACGGACGCGAGAATCTAGATCAACATCGTCAACCCAAGTCGGCTATACTCCCGTGATTTTTCTGTGTGTTCTCCTCGCCATCAACCCGGATTGGACGTCGCCAGTCAAAAATTCATATTAGAACATCCCACCCTTTGCTTTCAGAGAGGTGTATGAATATACTTTTGAACAAACTGTACCCCGAAAATTGTCAATCGACGTTGATTCCAACCTTATGTAAGTTTCTGCATGTTTTTCCATATCTTATAATCTGCTGTCTCTGTATTCATATGTATTTCGCCGCATCTGTTTAATTGATAACTTATTTCCCCATCCCTTGTATTATTTAGTTTTGTTTTTCCTTTTCTTACATTCACACTTTGTGTATTCTATGAATAAAATCTTTGTATTATATATTCTCGTGTTGTCTTCTGTTGTTCTGTGTCTGCGTATAGTTCAGTTTCTCTTTGCGTTTACCGACGTCCGGAATTGGAGAATTCCCCTCCCAACGTTCTTTTCTTTATTTTTATATCGAACCTTGGGATCTCTTACTTATTTTTTTTTATTTTCTCGTTGCGTCCCGGCTATCGTAGTCCCAACGAAACCCCGGGCGTAACAGAATATATAAAGTTTTATTACCGAAGTCTGTAATGATTTATTGAGCATTTCCTTTGATATATATATACATATATATATATATATTAGATTGGTGCAAAAATAATGACGTAATAGTGTCGTTTTTTGACGTTAAAAATACGTCAAAAAACGACATTATTACGTCATTATTTTTGCACCAACCTAATATATATATATTAAAAATTTTGACAAGTGGTCAACCTTGTCTTCATATTTTCTTTGCAAATATATTCATTTGTATTTAACTTTATATCACTTTTTGCACAAACACGTGTGTCAAAGTAATTATTCTGTTAAAATTTAGAGTAACGTCATCAATTTTTGCTATTATGGATGTACACGTTCATCATTTGAAAATGACTTTGCAATCTTAAATTATGAAGCGACGGAAGACGGTTTTTTTCAAGAAGAGAAGACTTCATCATGATACTTAGATCATCCACACGCAGCTTTTCTGATTTTGTTTAATATTAAAATAATTTCATAAATATGAATTGTTATTAAAGATGAGTACAGTATTTACGACCGTGTTACTTAAGTTAATGTTTTAATTTGAAAATTTTACTGAATTATTTTATAGAAAAAATGTTTTGAGCAAGCAACGTTTCTTATTCATTTTCAAATTGATACTTTAGGCAATTTCTGTGGAATTAGGAACTTTTGGGATTCCACAGAAATTGCCTGAAGTATCAATTTAAAAATTCTTTAAAAAATGTTTCTATTTCCAAAAGGATCCGTTGTAGTTCAGTTGTATTCGAAACAAAGGATTATAAACAAAATAAGAAAAAGTGTTAATGTGTTTCCTATATCTTTAGAAAAATCAATTTAGTAATCAAGTAGAAATCTTGAAAATGATGTTTTTAGAAATAAGAAAATCAAACATGCCGATATTATTTCATCGAGTCTAAAGAAACACCGGCATCAGAGTTATCATTTCCACAACTTATAATTTTCATCTTTCATTTCTAACTAGCCTAGAAGCCGATATTTAGGCTCGCTTCTATGAAGAGCTTTTGTCGTTCGGCCTTTCAACTTCAGCGATTTATGTGCTTAAAAATTATAAGAATTTAGAAATAATAAAATTATTTTATCTTTATTCGACACATTAATTCTGCATAATCTTTCTTCGTATACGCAAATGATCTCCGTAATTTGTTTATATTTATTTTACGCTCAATTTTTATTTTCTTTTAAAATCACCATTCTTTATGATCCATTCACATAAAGTCACGCTTAAAAGATATTAGGGAACCCGAACAATATAATATTTTGAATATGTCGCAGTACGCCTGCTAGAAAAAAAATCATATGGGCAAGGTACTGTGCCCTGATTAAGTTTTAATTACAGTTTAATTAGACGATATCAATTCTAATTGCAGCGCAAAGCGAAATTAAATTTAAAGCTTTAATAAAGAATTGTTTCTTAAACCTTTCTGTTCGATATTTAATTTTGAATTGCGTGTAGCTACAGTAGTTACTGCCTGTTATTTTAAGTTGTTTATGATTCGCCGACATCGAAAAAAGGACGAACGGACAGAAACACTACACAGAGTTTTATTTATATAGATTATCTTTTTCAAATAACTCTTGCAAATCTTAGATCCTTCAGATCTTTTACTTGGCTCTCCGTTGTTATTGCTTCAAAATTTGAGTGAATTACTATTTCACGGAGCTTTCAGCTTTATTTATTCATTTACATCTTTCTGATTTTGTTTTGAATTAATCCTACAGGACCTTAAATACAATAAATAGCCAATGGTTATATATAACAGAAAAATATAGTTTGTACAATGAAACAGATTACACTAGAATTACTTGTTAACAATTTTTATAGGCATGTAATTAAATTTATTATCCGATATCTTCTTCGACTCTTAGATGTTTTGATCGGGTGGTGATAGTCAAATCTCAGTTAAAGACAATAGTTTCCACCTCACATTGTATCATTACAAGAGGGTACTGAAATCCTCGGCTTGACTAAGAAGTCCTTAAATAGCCAATGTTTCATTTGTTTAAACTTTGAGAAATGGATCTGAGCAATAATTTCTGTATACATTTGATATTTCATGAAACGTTCGATATTCAAAATCTTAATTTGTGCAGATCTAATGCAACACGAAGATTAAATCTAGAATGTATTTTCTATGACAAGTATATCAGAATGATTTTCTGAAATTCTTCAATATTATCGGTATGAAAGCACAAACAGGGAAATTTGGTATCTATATGTATATAATTAAAAGAACTTAATTATTAACAAAAGAAAAACGACTGAAGTTGGCACGGATCCAATGATAATGGCTGACATGTTTCTCGGTATAAAAATAGAAAGAAAGTAATATTCTGGAATATATCAACAGAAATATGAATCACTACATTCAAAGTTTATACAATTAGGATGAAGCAGAAATCATAAGATATCCACAACATAGAAATAACGACCTACTCAAAAGCACCAAACCTTATCTGACAGTGAAAGAATTAACTCGAGAAAAAATGTGCCATAATGAATCATCCAAATCTATGACAATAAGAACCGAATAAACAAAATATAAAAAATACTTAAGAAATTTATAATGAATCACTTGATAAATTTATGGATAAAGCAATCAATGAGAAACTTTTCCTTTAATAAAATAATTCATTAATAATAATAATAATAATAATAATAAACATTGCGGATAAGAAATTGGAGAAACAAAATTGCACTAATAAGAGAAAGTCAGGATAATATCGAAAATATCCCAAAACATGAGAAATCGAAAACATGGCACAGTTGACAATAAAAGTAATCGTATAAAAAGAATTAAAATTCATAAATGTCTATGAAAGAAAAAAAATGTTAAAGTAAATCGGTGTGTAGTGAATCACGACGGACAAAGTCGGATGTTTCTTGGAAGGTAAATATTAGCAGCAAATAAATCGAAAGAGAATCTGGACGCAAAACCCAAGAGAAACCAAAATCATTTTTGAACGGGGAAACATAAGAGAAATGCACTTGGGCTTGTGAATCTGTAACAAAATGTTAGAAGAATGATAAAAATAAATTTATATATTCCATAATGAACCCCATTTGAAAACATTCGAACATTATATAATTCATAAGTTCTAGTTTAAAAGAAACTTTGTATGGAAGTTTCGTTCAACAATTAATGCCGGTAACATTGATGAAATACATAACATGAATTTAGAATACCTTGGTACATAAAACGCTGAAGAAAATAACAAAAATAACTGCAGACCTATAATATTCTTGTTGTTGCTGTGAAAATCGTAGCAGGACAAATTATCGAATAGATAAACAATTCATTAAATAGAACTTATTAGGTTGGTGTAAAAATAATGTCGGTTTCTCACATAGTAACATATGTGAGAAAACGACATTATTTTTGCACCAACCTAATACAACTTTTGCCTAATAGATAGAAAGAGTGAAGGAAAGGAATCAGAAAAAAAAATCCTTTACTGACCAAACATTTATGAAAGAAATAAAAAAAAATCTACCAATAATATGGTTTATCTATAAAAAAAAAAAAATTCATGTTCTTTCAAAACAAGATTTTGGAAACGTTTAAATATGTTCAAAATCGAACATACGGTTTAATAAGAAGATAAAAGCAAACCAAGTTGATTGCCGTAAAGAAATTCCAGATATTATAAAAGGTAATTATAAATTCCTTGTTTTTCTAATGATCATATCATCCAATTACATCTTGCAGCATTGTAATGAGGGAATTACGGAACAATTTGTTATACATGAATAATATGTAACTCTTTACTAAAGATCACATCGAACAGGAGACATTAATTCAAAATTTCATGATATTTTACCAGGCAATTTCCTGAATAAATTCAGGACAAGATTAGAATCGTTAATTCGAAAAATAATCTATTTTTCTAATTTATATTGTTAAATTTCTAATCTTACTACTCAGTGGAAAACAATTTAGCGCTTTTGGATATTATTGTTACTGAGGTTATTAATAATGATTGTAAACATTCTGCCATATGGAGAATGAAAACACGTGGTGCGACATAAATACAGTTTTCCCTCATTTCATAGAAGAGTTTGCAGAGTTTTTCCTTGGGCCAAAAGATATTTTCTAATGCTCACACATTTTAAATCCCATCGATGCTTCTAATAATAATAATAATAATAATAATAATAATAATAATAATAATAATGAATGAAAGCAAATTATATTGAAAGAAAAATAGAACTCACATAGAAAATGGCCTTATATTTGAATGCAGAAACGGGGATGGAATCATATGATGATGAGAACATTGACTTAAAAAGAATTCAAGAATTGGCATGGTGGTATGGGAATGTGAAACATTGATAATGTTTATAGAAAAAGCTAAAGCTGTCTTAGAGAATGAATAAAAGACAAAAGTCTGTGGAACTTAAATCATACTAATCTTACCTGGGAAGAAGGAGGATATAGTCATTATGGATGCATAGAAGAAAGACACTTGTGTGGAAATAAATAAATAAGAATATTAGATTTTTATATTAATGTTTCTAATAATGAGGGTCATAGAAACTAAATTGAATATAATCGGGACGTGGCTAACAAAAATAAATGGAAAATAATTGTTGTGGATTCCGGGTTGAAATCCGGTATCAATAAATAACAAACGCCAGGAATGAATATATGAAAATAATGTATTAAAGTAATAATACAAACTGGTAATGCAGGTTAGTAGTTCCAGGAATACGTGTTAGTAGCAATATATATATATATATATATATATATATATATATATATATATATATATATATATATAGAGAGAGAGAGAGAGAGAGAGAGTCTTTGGTATTGAAGTATCGCTGTATGGCTTCTTACTGAGTCTACTTGCTCGCTCACTGTGACTCCTACAACGCTGTTACCTCACCTTCACTCTTCCGCTTACCTACAACCTTTTACTCTGTCACTCTGGACTTGACTCCTCGGTCTTGCTCTCGGGTATTCACTGGCACTAGTATAATTATACACTGGGTGAGTCCATTTGTATAAAAAGTGGTTGACCCCTCAACAATAATGTTTGCGGTAATAATAGTAATAAAGAAGAGGACCTGAATAATGAAAACAATGTAATCATAATAATGTTATAACTGTAGAAATATACAAATGTTTTGTTATGAAGCTCGGTCATGATTTTTGTTTGTTGTAACATTCAATTTTAGGCAAATTAAATAAATATTAATTTACTAAAACTTTATTTTTAATTAGGCATGTACATTTTCAGTTCATGAAAATGCATAGTAAAGTGAAATATATTTCCTTCTGTTCCTTTGGGAAAAAAATAATGTCCTTAGTTACAAATTTTATAAATAACATTAACTGCGATAATAAGGCATTATGCTTTTTACAAGGAATATAATATTTGACAATAAATGATTATTTTAGTCGAAAAATTGTTTTCCTATATTACGAAGAGCCTCTTTGATTTTCGTAGGTTTTAATTATTCGTAAAATCGTCAAATTTTACTGGTCCATGGAAAAAAGTCTAACTTAACATTATTTCTCAATGCTATAGCGTGAAGGTTTTCAATATAATAATTCACAAAGTTTTACAGTGACAAATTAGAATAATATTCTTTGTTCGATTATTTTATTCTTTCATTTCTTCCAAGTGTTTTTATGGCTAATTTGTTTTGCCGAATTTTGAAAATTTCTTTTGCTTTTCAGTTGGGGAACGCATTTCCTCTAGTTCTGGTTCTAACCTGATTTCGTGAACGCATGCTATTGAGCTTTTGTCTCAGAATGTAGTTTTCAGGTACCCTCGTGTTTCAAAACAAGTCTTACTAATAAACAAAAAGACCCATATTTACAGCTTTCAATGTTACTTGCAGTTGAATGACCAACATCTCTTCTTGGAAGGTACAATAAGTCAGTGTCTGATTCTGGGTGGTTCATGAGATGCATGATGAGAAACCTTCGTATTTTGGCATAACATTGTTTGTCACGGTGACAGAGCAACTAATAATATTGAAACTGTATAGGATGACAGGGATGGATAATGAGTTAATTATGGTTTCAATTTTGTTTCTAAACTTTTGTTCTATTTTCACAAAAGCTTTTACTCTGCCATAGCATCCCTTTCATAATTTTCTCACAAACGATAATCCGTTTTTTTTTTCTTAAGCACCTAAATACTTATAACTCCACTTAGGTTCTAATTCTTTTATTTTAGTACCTCTTTAGGGTGAGATTGTGTATACTTGATAGTTTCTCATTGAGAAATATAGCCTTGTCAACGTTGTCAAGCTAAAATTCCATTTTGATGTCATTATATTATTTCAAGGAACATTTTGGAGTCATTATATTATTTGATGGAACATTTGCATTTTATTATTATTATTATTATTATTATTATTATTATTATTATTATTATTATAGCCACCCTGGTATGTCACTGTAGCTAACGGAGATAAATGCAAAGATGTCAGTAATTTTTTCCTGCATTTTAAGAAAATGATTTTGTAGTTAATAGTTATTTGTACTGTAGTTATATCTGGTGGATAAAATCTTTTTGTCAAGTTATACATAATTAAATTAAAATTTACCGGACACCAGTTACCTGTCAGATCTGTAATTTATTTTGTTTTATTAATGGAAGATAAAGCTAAACGAAGAGAAAAATTTCGTGAAGTGGAATAAACGATTTGTATAGACAAGTTTTTCTCCTAATAGGAGACTACTGAATATGTCTCGACCATTTGGATTTTGAAATTAAAAAAAAAAAAAATTGAGGAGGATATTTACAAAAGTATTTCCTTTGCGTTTGATAGCATTGCAGTTGAATATCCTAGAAGATAGATTTCATATACATCGTCTAAAAAAGTAAATCTTCCAGTTCTAGAACTTTTGTATCACTGAATAAATATTATTGGAGAATACAAATTTATTTTGTTATATGTCGGCATACACATGTATTACATATCCCTTGATCTATAAATATCTGTATGTCTCAATACATACATTATTTCTATAATTGAAACACACACGCAAACACACACACACATATATTTGTCCATTTAGGCAGTAAATTCTCATGTCTGATTGAGTAAATTATAGACATTATGTCTGTTAATTTTCAACAAAATAGGTTCATACTCATGAATACCCTACCGCGTATTGATATTAAAGGATGAACTGTGCTGAGCGTTCATTAGATGTGAAAAAATTATCCATTATGGAATTTTTCCCTCCCCCTCTCTCTCTCTCTCTCTCTCTCTCTCTATATATATATATATATATATATATATATATATATATATATATATATATTATATATATATATATATGTGTATGTGTGTGTGTGTGTGTATATATGTGTATATATATATTTGTGTGTGTGTGTATATATGTGTATGTATATATATATATATATATATATATATATATATATATATATATATATATATATATATATATATATATATATATATAACTCATCGACTTGCTTTATAAAGAGTTGAAGTAGTTTTGGCAAATATAGAAATACAAATTTTGAGTCGGAACTCACTGAAGCGTCAAACTAAGATTATTAGTTTATTTCAGTATAAATACATGGAATTTGAGTGGGAATTTTAGAAATTAAGAATTAGAATATCGTCAGTAAAACTTGTTCACAAAATTGTTCTTTCTAGAAACGTACGTGATTTTAACATGAGAAATTAAATAAAATTGATCAGCTAAGTTTCTTTCTAAATAAAAATAGTAAAGATATGATTATAATTGTATGGACAAAGGTGATAAATACATTTGTTATACAAAGAAAAATATTTACATTGAAATAAAGAAAGCGAAATGTTTTCTTGAAAAGTTTTATTATTCATGAAAATGAAAAATTTCAAACAGGATATTGCATTAACAGTGAAAAGAAAAAAAAAGAAGACGGTAGGATGGAAAAACTTAGATATTCAAAAGTATTTTTTTTGATAAAATCTGAATATAATAAATTGGGACTAAAACATATATGCAAACAAAATGAAAGTTTCAAAATAGCATTCAATAATTTTGGGCAGTCCGTACAATACGGCCTAAGTACAGACTCAGAAAGAATCATTTCGCTATAGTGTATGTACTGAAGCACAATGTCGTTTCGTTGTATATTAGAGCGTATGTGCAGACTCCTTAACAACCATTTCTCTGTATATTACTGATTATGTACACAATCACAAGAAGACTTTTTTGTAAATTAAGGTTGTTAAATATACAGTTGAAAAAATAATTAGAAAGTATACAAAAAGACGAATGAATGTGCGTGTGTGTGCAGAGATGTTATTTTTTTGTACGAGCGTGTATACAGAGTTCATAGGAAATCGTGAATGTCTTTCTTTTTGACAATCGTTTTATTAGAATTATATGCTTGTGTGCTGTCAAGTAAGCTTTTGTTACATGTATGCTCTGTGCTATAATGTGTTGTGTTCTATGAGATATGTGGTTGCGAGTAGTTACTAGAGATGAAATAAAATACGTTCTATCTTTTCAGTATCGTTTGGCTAAAAAATGGGGACGTGAATACGACTTTGCGTTCTTTTCTTATATACTGAGTTTAGCAAAACCATTCTAACGGGCTTTTGCATAAGTTATTTGTCAAGCAAATAGTGTAATCGCACATGGTGCATATACAGAGTTACAAACAGTCTTTTACATTAGCATGTATATACCCCCCACCCATCTCGGTGCTTTTTAATTAATAGCGAGTGAATATAAAATATTCACTATCAGTAATATTGATTCTGCAAATATTTGAATGATTTTGTGACAAATAAGGCAGGCTGTTTGTAATATATTTCGGATGACAATCGTTTATTCCTATACATA
>OZ010595.1:38652130-39032130 GCA_963932145.1 Acanthosepion lycidas | reverse complement strand
CTGAAAACATAAAAAAAAGTGTGACATAGAATAAAAATAGTATCAGACATTATATTTATAATACCTGTCTCCATATTTTTCATCCGATCCTCTCATAAAATGAATATTATCTTTAGATAAATAATCCTACTATAAACTTCTTTGCTTTTCCTTTGTATTTATTTTCTCGAATGAGACCCAGTGACATTTTCCCTTGTTAAGGCTTATATAAAATGCTTAGAAGCTAACTAAAAAAGAAAAAAGAAAAAAAAATAGAAAATTAGGTTTTATTTATTTTGAAAATTAATATCATTAATAATTTTAGACAAATGATACAGGTTAGCTCTCTAGTATTGTTATAATCAATGAAACAAATGTAGCCTTTTGTTTAGTTCTCAGTTCCAGTAAGAAATGAGCTGGTGATCCTTCCATAAAGCGGTGAGTAAAATGACGACTCGCGAAGATGTAGCTATTAACACGCTTTTATAGTTTTTTTTTTAGTTTTTTTTAAGCATTTCACCTCAAGCAAAGCGGGAAGCCACTAGGACGCAAGGGGTTACAGAAAATTTAGAGCAAGATCAGATAGGAGTGATAGAAGAAAAGATGAGGGTAGTGGATAGATCAAGGCAACTGGAGATGTCGATTGACATTGCACTTGAATAGCTGGAGATTATAGCTCACAGGGAAACTGGAAAAGGGAAGGGAGTTCCACAGGCGAGAGGTGCGAGACATGAAGCTATTAGAGTAGAAGAGACGGCTACATTTAGGAGTTTCGACAGTGAAGGGGTGAGAGCGGGATGCCAGCCTCGTAAGGCGCTAGAACTCATGAACTGGGAACCAGCGAATGCAGCTCCTCGGAGCAATTTCCATGAAAGTATTTGTAGAACAGACAGAGGGAGGCGACGGCGCGTCTGTGAGAAAGTGATTGTAGACGAGACGCCAGGGCAGGGCCAACTACATTGCATATCCGCCTCTGGAGCCTATCAAGAACCCCGAGGCAAACAGAAGGGGCACCAGACCATATATGGCAGCAATACTCCATTTGATATATAACCTGTTCAGCAATCTATAAATGGCTTCGACTAAGTCATTAGCGACTATGATTCACCGACATAATTTGGAGAGATGAAAAACAAGTAAACAAGCTCACATTTTTTATACATGCCTCAACGATTGCATTTATTGCTCACTTCTATACATGTTTTCATGATGAAACTTTTCTTTGCTAACAAACTATTTCACTTATTCTATATATATATTTCATCGACTTTTTTCTATTATTTTAAAAATATTTTTCTATTTCCTCCATGTATCTTCTTTTTGATTACATTTCTTTGTTTTTGTTTAATATTTAAAATGTTTATTATAAAGTTTTTAATTGCCTATTTGCAATTAATTTTACTCCAAGTTAATATCCCGGCTCACTAGCAGGAAATATACTCACTGCTTCTCTCTTTGCTGGCCTTCATCTCATAGCATATTTTCTATCCGCTGAAGTTCAGGTAGCAATTATTTGAGGTCTCGGATATTTTTCATATAATTTTGGATTTTATGAATACTCCTTTTTTGTGTGAATATTGCATTAACAATCTTTTTAGAATAATAATGATTTTTCTAAATACAAGTCCTAATATTTAACCCATACCTGGGAGAGTAGACAGATTCATAGCTTCCCCAAGGGTATTTGCGCGTAAATGATTATCGATCCTGACTGGAATTCGAATTCGGCTCTATGATTTCTCATTGCAAGCAGCTCTTCATTCCATCAACCGTACATCTGCAACTTCATCGATTGATCCGGCATAGCGTTTCGTTACACCGGCTCCATGTTCTGTCATGTTACAATCGCCACAGTTGTTGGAAATCAAATATTCATATATATATACATTAATCCATTGATTGTTTGCATTAAAATTTGTTTTTTAGCTAGCAAGCTAGTGCAATGGCTTGGCAGCTTTGCATAATTTTTAGTAAGCTTTACTATTGAAACCTCAAACTGATAAGCACTTCTGTCTTTACCTCTGAGTTATAATCATAAAATTAAATGCGTGAAGTTGTAATACTGCTACCCTCGCTAAAACTAGTAATAATGCAACAGAAATCACAATAATCATGAAATATTAAGAATATTTTCGTAATTAGAATATTAAGCAACTATTTTTATATGAAGACGATGAACCTAGTTAAGAAAATCAAAGAATAATTTCAACCAAAATCAATTATGTAAATTTAGTTACTTCAGATGAGTAGAGAAAACAAAGACTTATTTAAATGAATATAAGAAGAAATTATAAAGTGTTTTATAAAAGGAAGAGGGGTAAAGAAGTAACATTTGAATATGAAAATATATCAAATAAAGGGGAAAATAAACAAAGAAAATTAATTTTGATTCTAGGGAAAGAGGGAACTTTCAGTAAAAAAGAAAAAGATCAGAGAATATATATATATATATATATATATATATATATATATATATATATATATATAGATAGATAGATAGATATAGACTTAAATATATATATATATATATATATATATATATATATATATATATATGGTGTGTGTGTGTATGTGTGTGTGTGTGAGAGAGAGAGAGAGCTCACAAAGAAGGTTAGAGAAATGTAACTTAATCCAAAACAAGACGCGGAAATAGAGAAAGTGTAAGCAGATTTTTAATCTATTTATTCTTTTTGCTTTTTCTATTCCAACATCTCTTATGAATTTTTTTCTCAAACTTTTCTTGTATCATACTTTAAATTGAAGAATAGCAAACAACTGGAAAGATGTAAAAAAATGAAGAATAATAAAGGTACTGCAGCAAGATAGCAAGCTTGATATGAAAACCAATAAGTTACTGCAATGAAGTTGATCCTTGCATTTCATTAAACCAAGTTAAGCTTAAATAATAAAGGAATTTCTAGTTAAAAATAATTAAGAAAACAAATAACTAATAGTGAGTTGGAGTAAAAGAGGAAATAATCAAAAATTATTATGGGGGTTAAGAGAAAAATAAAAGATGGAAAAATAAAAGTTAACAAGATTTAGAAAATTAAAAAATCGACACGTACAGGAAGAATTATTACGAAATACAAGTTGAAGGATTTAAAACAATGAGCTAAAAAGAAACATGGAATAAATAATAACTAAGTATTGGAAAATTGGAAAATGAGGAATTCAAATAATGATAAAAAACAAACATGGCATGCAATCAATTTGCATTAGAGAATAAGAAAAGAAATTAACTGGAAGAAGAGAAAAATGTGCTTGCCTACCGAGATGGAGTAAACAGAAAAAAAAAAAGTTATTTTCACACACTAGTAATTGGAGAAATTTGCAGAGAAAATTGTTAATAATTAAATCAGTTGGCATTTAATGAAGGCATGTTCTGTCAGAATAAGATACTTGAAGTTCGATGAAATTTCGGAAAAAAAGTGAAAGATGGTAATATTAAAAGAGGCATGGAAAAGTGAAACATTCAATGTTATACCTTTCGATGAAGTTTGTTTTAAAGTTTATTTCTTACTTAGATATTCAAATCTTAGCAAACAATATGAAGATTTGTATGTCAACTTATGCCAACAGAGAATTATCAAAATAAACCTTCGAAATCCAATACATTTGTGTTTTCTGAGCTAAAGCATTTAAGATAGGCTCTATTGTATGGTCTATAAGGCAACCTTAAGAGATAATTACGAGAAAATTGAGGAATTCTTTTGAAAAGACCAGTGGGTCATTCTGTTCAACTAATTTGTGAAACTCGATCAAATAGGTTACGCAGTTTCTCAAAATTGTTTTTTCGTTTTTTAAAATTTCTTTTCCCTATTACCAGCCGTGTAGCTTTAAACAGTTCCGGTCAAGTCAGTAGTTTCAGCTCGAGATGTTCCGTTTTTTTTTTCCTGTAGAATGGTAGTTGCCTGCAGACTTTCCATACTTCTGGGCTACACTGACTTAACTCTGAATGACCTCAGAGGAATGGAAAAGTCTTCAGGCACTAGAGAAAGTCGTCCTCTCGCCACATTACTGTAAATGATATATATTCTTATGGGTTTGGTGTCAATGTTGTCACTGAGATGGGAACATTTTCTCACGATAGCACGAACTATTTCTTTACAAAATTGGCTGAAAATAATACATAAAATGTTTCTATTTAAAGTTATTTAAAAATTTCTTCTATATTAATCAGTGTCATTTTTATAAAAAAAATAAATTGCCCCTAAGTATGCTTTTCATTTTTACAAATCAGCGTACGGCAGTTTTCCTTTTGCTCTTTGGATATTTATAATATTCTCTCGTCTAATTCTTTAAATATTTTAATTTTTACTTCTAATGATTTAAACCATTGTTCCATTTTTTTAACATTCTAACGATTTTAAGTTGATACGTTTGTCATCATATATTCAGCGAAAGAGTAAAAATCGATTTAATCAATCGGTGAAAGTTTCTGAAATATTATTACTTAAAAACTTTGAACGATTTTAGTAAATAGAACACTGTTCGATTTGTTATTCATTTCAAATTAGGTACTTTCATGTTCAAAGACAACTTCTACTCATACTATTTTGCTGGACGTGACACCTATTTCGGGTGGTTACGTGAACAATAAATATGCTTAACTATTTAGTCTGTGTTCTCTTCAAGAATAAACAATATAAACTATTTATGTATTGGAACAGCAAGGTGAATAGATAAATATAGGAGAATTAAATCATGATTTTAATGACACTTAAATGTATAGTCCAGTTTTAAGTAATGGAGCATTTTGCTTAAGAATATGTTCAATGGACAAGTCGAACCAGAGACGCCTTCGCTGACGATAAAATTTCTGTCAAAATCAGAGGTGATAAAAAATATATCTCCACAAAAGTTTGTCAAATTATGTTTATCGTGGCTGCTCGCAACAAATTGAGAATTAACTAAACTATTTTAGAAAGAACATAAGTACGAAAATAAGAAAGAAATATAAGAAAATTGAATGTTTTAACAATTAATCCTTGGTATATAATAATGGATTTAATACCTTGCTTGGAGTGAAATAATTAAAAATCATTGATCATAGCAATGTACTGTCTGTCTGTCTGTCTCTCTATCTCTCTCTCTCTCTCTCTGTCTGTCTGTCTGTCTGTCTGTCTGTCTGTCTGTCTGTCTCTCTCTCTCTCTCTATATATATATATATATATATATATATATATATATATATATATATATATATATATATATCATAATTTTCTGCGGGATACAGAATTTTATTATAGCAATAAAAAAAGTTTGAATAATTTTACTTTTCATGATTAAAAAGAAAAGCGAAAAATAAAACAAACATAGCCGATAGAGTTGTATCGAGGGAATATATATTGCAATGAATATAAAAAATAAAAACGATATATAATATTAATGAACGCGGAATACAATTTAAATTGAAATCACATCAAATCCTAACCGACACTCCTTCATACACACACACACACACACACACACACACACATATATATATATATATATATTAATATTTTTTACTTCAGCAGGTCCATTTTCACACATGATTGTTTTAATTGCTTCCCATAGATATGCTTTGCTGTTATATTGTTTGACAACTTCATATAATTTCATCTTCACAATTGACCATAGATTTTCGATTGGATTCAAATCAGGACTGGATGGTGGCCATTGCATTATTTTCTCTCCTGTAACTCTTTTATGCGCAAAGAATTTACCGGTAATCTTTGATACCTGAGAAGGAGGATTGTGCTGCATGAATACACACTTCACTTTGAAACTGCGAGACTTTGACTTGTGCCATTCAAAGAAAGTCTTGTTCGCAAAATCGCAATAGTTGGCAATGTTCAGTTTAACTCCTTCATCGACTTTGAATGGTCCGATAATTGTTTGTTTGGTCGACAATTCCAGCTCATAACACTCCGATCTCCTTGTTGCATTGGCACGTCTGAATTGGATAAAATCCATCCTTTGGCTCATCCATCGGGTCCATCAAATGTCACTAGAGATTTTGTCCGTAAAAGTTACTTTAGAAAGGTTAATTTTCATGTATTTTTTACCCAATTTCGATGCTTTAAAATATTTGCTTTAGTGAGAGGTGTTTGACTAGTAAACATTCTTACAGATCCCAATTCACAAATATTCAAGATTTTTTGCCCTTCTGCACTCCTGCAATTCCAAACTTGAAAGATTTGGGCGTTGGTCAAAAAGTGGTTGTTTCACAATAACTCGCTTTAGTTTACGTTCATCTAGTAGAAGCAACTTCTTAAAGCCTTTTCCTTTGTTCCGAGTTCTCAACACACACACACACACACACACACACACACACACACACACATATATATATATATATATATATATATATATATATATATATATACACAAACATACACACACACACATATATTAATTGGTGCAGAATATATAATATTATAATCATCCAAAGAATTAATCAGTAAAGTGAACGTAATTAATGGCGAAATCACTTCGCTAAAAGATCAATAAAATATTAACTTACTAACAATTCTCTGAATGACGCATCGTCAGGTATTAATATTGTTTTCTTTTCAGGTAAATTTCCAAGACGAAAATAAATGTATTGCAAGCCAAAAGATGGTTTATCAAAAGTGTGCTATTTATTAACAGTACAATTACGGGACGTGCAATGTCGGAACGCTAGAGTTGTATTTTGAATATTTCAAGTGAAATTTAAAAAAAAAATATTAATATTAATTTTTTTTTAACGTGATATGAACAAAATGGTACAATCAGTAATGTTTAGAAATTTTTTTCCAAACATTTTGTACATTGGATCATTTTTTTATACATATATTAATTGGTGTAGCATATATAATATTATAATATTATAAATAAGTAATCATCCAATGAATTAATCAGTAAAGTTAATGTATATATATATATATATATATATATATATATATATATATATATATATATAATAAATGAAATAAGTCTCAATATATATAATAATATATATTGAGACTCGTTTCATTGAATAATTTAGACAAGTTTTGTCTTGTCATTTTCAATTGGATCCTTTCATATTGATGGAAAATATTTTTGATTTCATTAATAATCTTCTTTCTTCCTTTATTAATGACACCAAAAACTCGCCTAAATTATTCAATAAAGCATGTCTTAATGAGAAATGCTCCCCAAATATACGGAATATATATATATATATATATATATATATATATATATTCGAACATATATCCTCAACCATTCATCATGGAAGCATGCCTCTAGGAATTTGGTCATAATGATAAATTACATTTCAATTACCTATTTAAGGAGTTTATATAATCCGTTTGAAATATTTTATCAATATCTGCTAGTTTAATTTTCGTAACCAAAACATACAGACAGTAATTTGTAAATGGATTTTAATCCAATATATTTACTTAATATAAACGCTATTTTTAGTGGGTAGACGCGTTTTATTTGTCATTCCTCTTTTTATTTTCTTAAACAGTAGAATTAATCGACAAGTCCTATTAATGTTCCGGCAGGTATCGAATATGTATTAATATATATTAAAAAATGCACACTCACATATATATATATATATGTAATATGTATGTTTGTATGAAGTTTTTGAACTGCATGTCGACGTGGAAAATATTTTTCATTATCATAATACGTATGCTGCCAAAAGTATAGAAAAATTTCGTAATTTGAATCTATATAGCTATATCGCTTATAGCATCTTATTGCATCTGTCAACCCACTTATATGAGTCGATAGATGCAATTTTGTTTACTCTGTTCTAAAATCTTGAACGAAATATAGTCTGTACGGATCAGAATCTTTTAACAACTGTACTGCATATACTATATTAGCGCCTATGAGTACCCATGTAATATATATTGAGAAAGAGAATATATTTAGGGATCCAGCAAATACAGATTAAGCAATGATATATCTAGCGCTGAGTAGATCCTCTTAATTCAGATTCAAAAGGTGAATCTGTTTTCATTCATCTTTCTGTCTTTTAAAATATCCTTTTAATTTCCGCCAATTACTTGCCGTTTTCAAGTACAATATACCGTCCCATGCTTTGATCAACTGAAGAAAGTAATTTAACTTCTAAAGATTACTCGACTTCGTCACTTCAATTATATGAAATATATTACCTAACGATCAGGCCTACGGACGAATTCCTTTCTTTGCTTAAATGACTTTAGCATAGCTTTTCTTTGATTACAGAGCAGTGGTTTGTGTTCAGATTTTGCAGCTAAAATCGATTAGGCTTCGTTTAGGTGAAAATGTGTCGTATTTACTCAGTATAGAATATATGAAGTACCTACTCAGTACAGTGTAGGCTCTATATATTTATTAATAGTTTTATGTTTTATGTAACGGCCAATGGTTGTTAATTTAGTTGAAGAAATGTTATATATACAAATCATGCATGTATATAATCTGTCTTATTTTTGGATTATCATTCTTTTTGTTTTTTTTAATGTTTGGTTCAACCTTCGAATGTTCAGTTTTCCATCTGTGCGTTAGATGCAATGTAAATTCGGTACATGAGACGCAATGTAGAATTCAACAAGGAAATGCAACGGCTTCAAAAGGAGAGCTAGCATCTTGCCATTTGATACTTCTTGTTCCATAATCTTCACTTCGTACAACAAAAAATGTGAGCCGATTGATATCTTTCTGTCGCTAGCATTATCCGCTTCTATCAAAGTGAATAATAAGGGATAATTCAAAGGTTCTATTATATGTGTGATATCGGATACTGTTTCAACTCTTACTTGTAATATTAAGAAAAATCTCCACTGAAATTGTTAGAATTAATCATATCAAACCAACAATACGAGCATGTTTAACTTAAAATTCTAAAATGCTTCACGATGTCAAGCATCAAACTGAAAATACTGAAAAGACAAACCCATGCATAAATGAACTGGCAATGTCACAATCATAAAAATACGACAGTTTTCGTTACTGATCCATCCCTGTGTCGCCCCAGGAAATTTTTCTCCCCGGAATTGATCCTCCAGATCTACAAATCAACAATTCGCCCTTGCATGGAGTATTGCTGCCATATATGGTCTGGAGCCCCTTCTGTTTGCCTCGGTGTTCTTGATAGGCTCCAGAGGCGGATATACAATATAATTGGCCCTGTTCTGGCATCTTGTCTACAGTCACCCTCTCACAGACGCACCGTCGCCTCTGTCTTTTTTAAAAATACTTTCATGGCAATTGCTCCGAGGAGCTGCATTCGCTGGTTCCCAGACTTCATGAGTTCAAGCGCCCTACGAGGCTGGCATCCTGCTCTCACCCTTTCACTGTCGAAACTTCTAAATGTAGCAGTCTCTTCTACTCCAATAGCTTCATGTCTCGCACCTCTTGCCTGTGGGACTCCCTTTCCCATTCCAGTTTCCCTGATAGCTATAATCTCCAGCTATTCAAATGTAATGTCAATCGACATTTCCAGTTGCTTTGATCTATCCACTATCCTTCTCCTCATCTTTTCCTTTATCACTCCTATTTGATCTTGCTCCAAATTTTCTGTAACCCCTTGTGTCCTAGTGGCTTCTCGCCTTGCTTGGGGTGAAACGCTTAAAAAAAATATTGCAACATAGAAATGCACAATTACGTACCATGAATTAGTATATGAAAAAAGAAAACATACAAATAAATAGTAAACTTATTGTAAAATATCACAACAGTCACTTTTATACTGATTTTGGCATTCCAAAAAGAAGATGGACATACGGTCCATCTTCTTTTTGGACTGAAGACGGAAAAAGATAATTTTACAAAGAGAGAAAACTATGAAGTAGAAAGAAATCGTGTCAATAAATGTTATAAACTGAAATGATTATAAGGAAAAAAAAAACAAAGGAAGAATAAACTAACCGGAAAAGTAGATAGATGCTATAAGGGTTACTGTCTTCTAAAAGAGTGGCTCCCACCATTGAACAAGACAAGAGTTTCATTGATTTTCCATGAATGCGATACACGTGACAGAAAATGGTGTTTTCTACTTCCAATTTTGTAAGAGCTACGAAATAGAATTGATACTTGGTTAAAATAGATATTTCTTAGTGTCCAATATCAAAACAGTTACCTCGTAAAATAAATTTAATGCATCCATAATGCAAACGCACATTTAAAAAAAAATATTTAGGAAAGGCTTTGCTTAATATAAAACGTATCATAAATTTACAAATATGAATTAATAAAAATAATTACAACTCTTCATGATTCAGCATTTCAGGGTCCTGATGTAGTGGCAGTAAGGATCTAAGATATTCAATTTTGAATTTTTTTGAGTTTAATTTAAGCGTACGTGATAATTCATTACTCCACACGGTTTCAATAAGTAGTCTATTATTATGAAACAGTCACCAAATGGACTTCGGTCGTATGGCGAACGAAGTGTGTCTTACAACAGTTGGGTGCTTATGTACTGAAATATGCACCAACAAATGTAATAAAAACTGATGTTTTTATCATTGTGGCAGACAATACTTTTTTGTTATCAGTTTTCAAGGCTATGAAAAGAAGTCGGCATATGCGAAGTTTTAAAGAATTTGAAAAAAAAAACAAAACATGTTCACGCTTTGATTACGTTGATTTTGGCTTTTAAATATATTTTCTTATTATCTGATATTCAAACACCGGGGATTCGTAATTAAACAAGAAAAACTTTCCATATCATTCTACTGTTTTTCTTTCTGTGCGTTTATTTGTTCCCAATATGTCCTTTTTTTTCTATTCATCACGTCTTTGAAATCAAACTTGGAGAATGATCATGAAAATGATTCGATGTCTGATAATTTTGACGACTATTGATATATGCGAGTACTACGCCGATATCGGAAGAGAGAAGTCTAGCTTTTTCCTGAAACGAAACTAAAGTAAAAGAGTCGGAATATAAAAACGAAATATATCTTAATTTTCTCCCCAACTAGGACTAGAGAGTTGACAGAGTACCGTTGTGAATGAAATATTTTTTATTATACTGACTAGTAAAATCTATGAACAGTCAGTTTTAGAGAAAAAAAAAAAAAGGCAAATGTTTGAAAGGCGTTACGCCCACATGTAGTTAAGGAAAGTTAATCATAAGGAAAGTAAAGAAACGAAGGTAAATACTTTTTCGTTTCTTCTCACGAAAGTAACAGACATTTTGTTCATTTGTCTAAAGGCAATGTTTTTAAATAAAGAGTTTTGCTCTTTGTCTTGGCCAGTGTCTTTTTTGTTTGAAAAATAAACACACCATCATATATTCAATAAATATACGTTCTTTGTCCTTTGAATTTACGTTTTGTTCATTTTCCTTTCATACACACACACTGAATTATTAGTAAGCACTTTTCTTCTGTCTTGTCGGATCTTCTACCTTTGGTCTTGTCGGTTCATTTACAATGTAGATATAAGTATTTTAAGAAGCAGTAATAATGACAGTGGACAACCAATTCTAATAGTTTCTAAAGATCAGAGATAATTTCTCATACAGAGAAAATAGTTAAATATTTTTTCTTACATAAGGCTAATGCTTTATTTTAGCGAAATGTTGCATATTTAATTTTGGTCAACATAATTTTAATTTGACTGAAATTTAAAAAAAAAATTCTTGCATTGTTAAATATTTTTCCTGTGTGACATGAGCGCGTGAACTTCTTCAGATTGAATTTGTTCTTTATGGTTCTGGCCGTTATAGAATAAAAAAAAACCCCTGTTTTCTCATTAAGTGCTGTATTAATATACAAGAGAATGAAATATAATCGTTTATACACATTGTAATAATAGTCACAAATTAGCAGTCCTATTATTAGTTTTTTCACAATGTGTGTGATTTGAATGGATATTTCTTGATCATAATCCAGTGTTCAATAGTTCTTAGAATTTGATAAATGAGCGTAAAATCAAATGATCCGGACGTCCCCTGCCCTTGTTGGTGTATCAAGGCAGAGGTAACATGGGTGGATGAACAATGTCCATTTTGTTTCCACGGGAAATGACGATGTATCGAGAGATTTGTGTCCGGACGGCCTGTATGGTATTTTGTTAAGAACTTAATTTCCAGTTTTTCGTTTTGCGTAGATATTGGCAAGACATTTCTACCGACTGACCCGTGAAATTGAAATTTTGGAAGAAAATTGGAGAAAGTTTGAAGAAGAAAGATTTCTAGATGAAGAAAGTTAATAATATGGTGAAAAGGTGTTGAGGAAATTTTTTAGAGATGCAAAAGAAAGAAAAGAGATGACAGAAGAAAGGGGAAAGACAGAGGAGACGGTAAACATTTGGAACGTGTTTAAAGTAAAAAGATCGAGAGCCAAAGGTAAAAGAAAAAAAAAAGACTGGATAAAAGAAAAATTGATGTAAAGAAAATATTATGAAGAATGTTTGAATGGAATCTCACTGATGATGGAAGAAGAAAGCAAATGAAACCCAAACGACTAGTGTCTGTATACGCATAAGGAAAAATAGACAAATTAATATATCAAGTATGCATTAATAGTGATAAGAGTATTTAGGCGTTAAGGTAGGACGAGTAAAATACCTAGAAAGAAAAGATATAGGAAAACGATTAATAAGTGAATTAGTACAAGAAAAAAAAAATGAAAACAAAGAATTCTAACGGAGCGATCAATATTGATAATGGTGATACCAATATCATTGATAATATTCTGTATGATTACATTAATTAATACACTATATTTTCCCCTAAGTTTTTAAGCACCAATAAAATGACATTTATGGCATTTGATATATCTATATCTATATATATATATATATATATATATATATATATATATATATATATATATATATTAAATATATTTTTATGTTTAACGTTTTTTTTTATAGATACAAGTATTTAAGTAAATGCTCTGTTTATAATAAACAGTATTAAATAACATTTACCGGCCTGAATGTCCGAGAAATTTTCATAGAAAATATTCGTCCTTTGACAGGATTCGAACCTGCATCCTATACGGAACCGCCATTTAGCCGGGCGTGCCTAACCGATTCAGCCAAAAAGGATCGTTCGGTTGGCAAGGTCGAATTTACTGCTTATAAACTTCAATCTTCCATGAAACTCGTACATTCATAACTGCTCATGGCGTATCAAATGTAAACAAATGACGTCATACATTAAGAAATGGACAAAGTCCGACAATTTATTTATTAAAGACATTTTTTTTTAGAAAATATTCGTCCTTTAACAGGATTCGAACCTGCATCCTATACGGAACCATTTAGCCGGGCGTGCCTAACCGATTCGGCCACAAAGGGTCGTTCGGTTGGCAAGGTCAAATTTATGAAAATTTCTCGGACATTCAGGCCGGTAAATGTTATTTAATACTGTTTATTATAAACAGAGCATTTACTTAAATACTTGTATCTATAAAAAGAACGTTAAACATAAAAAATGTCTTTAATAAATAAATCGTCGGACTTTGTCCATTTCTTAATGTATATATATATATATATATATATATATATATATATATATATATATATATATGTAAAAGGCCATAGGAAAACTGTAACAGTTGCCGACGCGTTTCGTCCGATGTGTACTTTCTCAAGGCAAAACGAAATGAATTTATTAAACGAAGTAATTAATAATAAGAATGAGAGAGTGAGAGAAACAGAAAGAGAAAGCGAGAGCGGAAAAGAAGGAAAAAAATAAAAATAAAAAGAATCATATTTTATTTCCTCTTTTCTTGTTTATAGTGAGTCACGCATAATTCAGCAAATGACATTAATACATGCCGTAATTATCTAAAACCTATACGAATCTGCTAAACTTTCATGAAGTTAAAACAATAGAAACAACAGTAATAAGAATAGACACAGAAAACAAAAACATATTGTAATGCGAGACAAAGAAAGAAAGCAACTCTTGTGATCATCAATGTCCTCGTTGACGGAGAAGAAAGTTTACAATATGTATTGAGAAGTAAAAAGATAACGAACATACTCATAATCATAAGAACATCAATAATATCCTTAATAAATAGTGTTTATTTATAGACAAGTATAGAGCGATTTTTGATCGATAGGGTATAAACACAGTTTTCATCTGTTGTATTTTCAATCGTTCTTGATCGAAAATACAACAGATGAAAACATTGTCAAGATGCTGACTGAAGGTGAGTGATTTAGTTAAACATGGTATTTGACAACTGAAAGATTTTGTCCATCGACCGATCTCGTGTTATAAACAGATATTTATGAGTTGATATATATGGAGAGATGTATTTTAAATATATTTGTATAGAATAATACAAGCACTTTTTCTTGTGTTTCATAGGTATAATCGTGTGTCAGTGATAGTACGTAGCTGCATTGAATTCCTTATTTTTATTATGTGATTTCTAAACATCCAAGAATTTTTGGGATTTTTTCCTTCATGTTCATGAGATTCAGATTCCAAATCTATGTCCAACATGATTTTGCCAATATTAATTTGGATTCAGTCTTTGCTGTTGATTGAAAAAAGTTTAATGCGAGATTAATTTAAATTATCTAAATTTCCCGGCAAAATAAAACTGCATGGGTATTATGCAAATTATTTCCTAAATGTGTGGTCACATGGCTGTTCATTAATGCATTATATATTGTAATAACTGAGCATTGTTATGCAATAATTTCTCCATGGGAAAGCGTCGTAGTCTGAGCTCAGTAATATAGTGTTACTTCATTAACAAAACGTTTCCTTTATGAACATAAGCAAGCAATTAAAGTGCAGCAAATCGGCTTATGTTCAGGCTTGGAAGCTTTACCAGGATACTGTACAATATAAGGATAGGCAAAGATCGGGAGCCACAAGAAAAACAACAGTGCAACTGGATAGACGAATTCATAGGCTTTCCGAAGCCTACCGAATGCTGACGGCCGTGGACATTTGCAGCTAATTATCTGGTAAAACTGGCTTTATTTTTGCGCTGCAAACTGTTAGAAACCGACTAAGAGAATTTGGATTATTCGAGTGCATTGATAGAGAAAAGTCAATTATTTCGGAAAGGAATCGACTCAAGCGGCTGAATTTCGCAAAATGTCACATTCAGTGGACGGCTGATGACTCATGTAGAGTTCTTTGGAGTGACGAGTCACGTTTTTCCATCTTTGGATCGGATGAAAAAAAAAACAACCTTTGTCAGACGCCGCCCAACCGAGGAATTCCATCCTAAATGTGTCAAAAAGACTGCACAAGCGGGAGACGGGGGTGTAATTGTCTGAGTGCGTTCAGTAGCTTTGGTATTGGTCCATTTGTTAAAGTTGATGGATAACTCAACAGTCTAGGTTATATGCAGCTAATTAAGGAAAATATTCTGCTATATTTGACTGACCAAATACAACCTGGAGCAATTTATCAACAAGATAATAGCCCCATTCACAAAACCAGAAAATAATTTAATTTTTTGATCACCATAATATGGATGTCATTGAGTGGCCTCCATGGAGTCTGGATTTTAATCCGACTGAAAATTCATGGAAATATTTCTAAAAGAGTTCACGCTAAAAAAAATCCCAACAAATTTAGCCCAATGATACGATTATATTAAGCAAATATGGCATAGCATTCCAAATGATTTTTATGCTTACTTATCAAACTTGATGCGTAGTCGATGTGAAGCAGTAAATAATAAAAAAGATCACGGCACTAAATATTGATAAATATTTTTTTCCAATTTTTGCTATAACTTTTTGCTTTAAATATAATAATACCCATGCGTTCTTAAATTTCTTTGGATAATTTAAATTAATCCGGCATTAAAATTTTTCAAGTTGTCCAAAAATATAGAGAAATAAATTATACACAAAGCGTACACAATAAAACCAGTTTATATTGTTTTATTAGAAACATATTCTGAAATGAATAAAACTTTAATCATCGGTTTTAAACTTATTTTCGCCAGTGTAGGAAGTCGGGGTTTTGTTAAATATATCCCATAATTCAGTGCACCGTATTCTCAGCATCTATCTGTAGAAGTATATATCTTGATTTCAGTCTCTTCGTTCAGAAATTGTACAGCGTTCACTGGCATATACAACAATAGATATGGGATAGAAATTCATCATTACTATCTTTGAATGTAATGAAGTTTTCCTATCTCTTAATACTTAGATTTGTTTCTGGGAGGCATGTTTCGTTGTTCCAGTGCGACTTCTGATCTTTGTGTCATATTTCAGTCATTTTATCTCAGTCTGTGTGAAGTGAAAATAAACTTTAATGTACGGTAGTTTCTTCGATGATATTTTTTAACTTACAGCGACATCCTATAACAAGTTCGGCATGAGATTTGTTTTTAAACATTTTTTATTGCAATGTTTTGAACTACTTAAGAAAATGTTGATGTTTTACACCAACTTTCACAGTATGACAAGAGACATGAGAATGCGGAAAGTTTCAATCCTTTCTTCTGCGTATAATTCATTCAGTTTCGATTTTAGTGCTTTTGGTGTGGTTCCAGTTGCGAGAAATTTAATCAACGCGGCCCTAGCTTTCATAATCTTTATTTCCTCAAGTTAGTGATGTTTTTACAAATTTTCACATTCCATTTTTGCTGTCATAAGCTTCGATCTGAAAGATTTAATAAAACTACTAGATCCACTCTTCTTGTTTGAAAAATATAAATTCATGGAGTATATTTTTTTTCGTATAAACCATGTTTTTTTTTTTTTTAATATAAATTTCATATATTGTTTATTATGTTATAGCCACTGAGATAATCCTACAAACTATAATTGGTAAATGACCATGGAGATTAACTGACAGCATATCTATTCAGTTCAGCAAAATTATCTTCAAAATTTTGCCAGATTTTAATAATGCAGTTGTCTGGATGTTTTATCATCAGTTCTCGGATTATCCATGATTTTTCTTTGTTTTATGGTGAAATGCAATTTTCTGGAATCTGGGTTATTTTTTAAATTTTATAATAACCTACAATGTTGTGTTTTTACTTTCAATAAAGAATTTGAGTTTAAGAAATCGGACTTGATGATGAAATCTCAGTTTGCACATTTTCAAGTCAGTAACACTTCCAATAAATTTTTCTTCATATTTTGACACTTTTTAAAGCTACCTGTTCTTGAATTTCTAATATCAGTTTAGTCATAACCTTCAGCTGTCATAATTTCCTGCTCAACTCTGTGTTCTCTTTCTATTTGTACATAATCAGAATTGTTTATTCTCGGTCTGTTTTTATTAACATTTCCTATTATTTTAAGATATTTATTTCATCTGTCTGCATTTGCTGGTTCAGATTTGCCTGAATTTTATTATTACTATTCATTAAATAATTCATTTTAACATTTTCGACAATTGTCTACCGTCTGGGAAACTAAATTATCATACGTACTTATTTGTGCCAAAAATTAGTAAATAAAAACAAATCAGCTTGGTCAACATCCGAGCAATTAAAGGTTTGAAAAGAATAGAAAATTTAGCCACTTGAGTTCCTTTTCTTGGAATTCTCCGACCACATGCCACTGTCTGCTAATAAATGGTTCATTAGAAGAGTCCTATGGTTAAATATCTCCAACAATCGATGTTAATTTTGTTGTCTTTTTATACAGTAGTTTTGTTTTTATTGCATCTTAAAATTTTATGATGACAGACAATAAAAGAATATACAGAAAAATCAGCATAGGAGACAAATAAGATTAGGAGCAAAATAAAAAAAGAAAACAACATAATAGAAAAAAACATTGGGAATGCGATAATAATGAGTTGAAGAGAAAAAAAAATTCCAAATTGCCAGTCGAATTTTATCAATGTTATTTTTCACTGCTTTTCTACTTCGACATTCTCTGATCTTTTTTTAAACTGATTTTTCATTTTTTTATTTACCTCGTAAATAACAAAAATAACTGGAGAAAAAGGGAAAAAGTGAGCTTTCTTTCACTGACAGCTGTCAGTATGTATTATCAAGGTCATTGTTTTTACAGAGGTGTTTTATTATAATAATCCAATGGTATCTATTTTTGCCCAAATTTGAATGTTTTTGCTCTTTTAAATATTGGAACAATCCTTTAATAGTTAAAATACTAAGCAAAATCAATCTCATCTGCAAGAAAAAAAGAAACATGTCTACTATTGAGCCATATGGGCATCCATAGAAATGGAAAAGATATGTCAGCTAACGTTTCCTAAAAAAAAAAATAACATTTCGAATTTGAAAATTCCCTGTACAGATTTCAAAGCAACTATAAACTCATACATTCTAAACAAGTGGCAAGAGTTATGAAACTACAACCCAAACAACAAACTTTACAAAATTATACCGATTCTAGACGAATCCTGACTAATGCTATCCTTTACCTTTAAAAGAGCCAGATAAGGTCGAAAATGGAATACTGTCGTCATAGTTGAACAGGAGCTTCCCAGTACATCACTTTCCAGTATTGATAGAGATCAAAAGCGTCTTCGAGTTCTCTTGGGTGGCGAATTATTTTTCAGCGTCAAACCTTTCACTCACAGGCGGGATGTTGCAAGCCTCTGACTGCTCTACTATTACGGAAAGTGCTCGGACGAACTACATTCCTTTGTTCCGCCTTCACGGCTAGGACTCGCTATTTCACGTACATTGTAGCAAACCATAAACATTCCCTTCGTTTTCCATCGGTGAGAAGTTCCCATCTAACAGCTTCTTCCCACGAACCTCTGCTCTGTGGAATCGACTCAGAAGAGGATACTTCTTCAATCACTACAATCTTAACCTGTTTAAGTCTAGGGTTAACCGTTATCTTTGTCCTCCTATCCGTATAACCTATCTCATGATGTAACATACGAACTGCCTCCAAGTCTTGTTGAAAAAATGAAATCAAGAAAAGAGAACCTTTTCATGAAGATATTATATATTGCATTAAATAACCAACATAATTGATATGCCGTTAAAACAGAACAATAAATATTGAAATGATTTTCAAGAGCGTGTGATTAAAATTTCCTATAGAATATCAAAAAAATAACATATTGTTTCACTGTATATTTATATGATCTTGACAGCCCTGCATATATGCGTTCCGGGTCTAATATTGGCGGTTATGATGCTCTTCTGAATTTTATTCATTTCTCACAAGCTTTAAATTCCGTCTGAAATCATTTTCAGCGTGGAAGGAACCAGTTACAAAATTTTCCTTCATCAAACTCAAATTTTATCAGTTTTCTAGCATAAATCGTATTAAACATTTATGGGGCATTTTCCATCATGAAATCGAGAAAATATCAACAAAGCTTTTCGTTAATTCAAAACATGCTTGAATATTCTATTATCACATGTGATAAATTCAATACTTGGAATGAAAGAAAAAATGAAATTGACTAATGGTACGTAAACTTGCATACATAAATATACATTATTTAGATTGTAAAATGAATACCCATGTTTAGAAATCGAGATCTATTTATATTTGCTATATCTCTGTATAATGGGTAATATTGAAAAGTTTCCCGGAGTACGTGCTTCTTCAGTGGAATTACATGAGCGGTTTTACGGTCATTCATACCCAGCCTATTTAATCAGTCTGCCAATAGACTTCGTGTAATCTACTTGTGTTCAATTATTATCGTGGAATAGCTCTGTGTTGTTTACGGTAGCTGCATGAAATTCTGTCTGAAGCGTGGAAAATCTACTATGGAAACTTTCGAAATGATTTGTGAGAATTTGGGCGAAAATTCGCTACCGCTTTAGCATGTGTTCTACCGATCAATGTATCCTAACACAGCATTTGTATCCTACATTATCTAACGTAAGGGGAAAAGCAAAAACGGAAGGAGGGATATCATTTATTGTTGTATTATAAAATTTAAAATAAAAAGAAAGAAAATTACAAAATAATTAATTTGACTAAAAAATCATAAAACAAGATATTTGAATCCTTTAAATAAAAACATACTGAATGTCTAATCGAGAAAAAATCGGGATAATACCTTAATAATGTAGGGTACGGATGAGTAATTCAAATGTAGTGGTAAGATACACAATAAAGAAGAAAATAGTCGGTAGGACACACGCTAAAGTGGCACCGATAAAATATTTAGGGCGAAAATAGATTTATGAGTTTCATGCTTATTTCAATGTTCGCTTTGTGCCGGTTTGAGATTAGGCATTTAGGACGACTAACCAAAATTAAAACATCAGACAATGTGGAAAAAAAAACATCTATTGTGTGAAAGTCAATTTCACAATAGGAGTATTCAATGTATAATTTACAATCAAGCAATTATATTTTGATAAAAATTGGAATACACACTATTTTCAAGCATACTACATGTGCGTTCATTATAATTTAAAAATGATATCTAAATTTTAACAAAATTCTCATACGAACTAATTGCAAAAACAATTTTTCGAAGTATATAAAAAATCAAAATGTAAATTGTGGGATAATTGATATTCTTCCACGAATGAAAAAAAAAATTAAGTAATTCAAATTTAGATTTTGAAATGCGTTCTACTACCCACAAGAAATATAGATGTTGTATGAATGTCTTGGTATTCTGGAAATATGAAAGAACAGTTAGATGAATTCAATCCATTCTATAAATATTCAAATGACACTCTTGAATGACAATGCAATCTTTTGGTTACCGATCTATTTGTCTAACCATATAAAACGCGTAAGATAAAATTGTTTTTGACATGTATGAATTAGGAATAAATTTTTATACCAATAACTATAACTGCAACAAAATTTTAAAATTTCAATTGAGACAAAAGAAAAAAAAGCCATAATCTTGTCGATATGCAGTGCATAAAATGATGTAAACAAAATTCAAATATACTAAAACCATCGTAAATATATTTAATGTAAATATATTTCAACCATTTCGAATTTTCTCCTGTCATACAAAAGAAGTAGACAACAATATTGGAGTAATTGATAAAACTAAGATTATTTTATATGAATTTTTTCATACTAAACAGTTGATTATTTTATTATGAGAGACGATAATATTTAGTGATGTCTGAATGATTCAAAGTTAATTTAGATTGGTGACATCAGAAAAGCATTAACAAAGTCAATTTATTGAGCTGCCAATATTTTGGGGCGAAATATCTCCTACATATAAGCATATATTTATATGTGGGGGATATTTCCGCACAAAATACAATAGATCCCAAAAAACATAATCCAGAATGAAGTATGTGTGCGTGTCGGTTGTAGCTTTTATTTGCTCACCACCGCCACAGGCACACACAGGCGAAATTTCCTTTTAAACTACACTATACTGCAACAATGGGAAACCAGAGGGCGTTTTGACGCGTGGATTACTTCCACAAAAAACCATGTCATTTAATGTAAAATTCATAAACCGATCTGTTTTGAGTGAGCGATCTCTGTAGGGTATAATCAAAACTAAATAATACGATAATGAACTGATATTAACTAAATTGTATTCTTTATCGAGTTAAATCAAAATGAACAGGTTTCCGCAAGAATCGACTGTTGTCGTACAATCAATCTTCTGAGATTCAATTGATAAACAACTTCCTGACAACAGCATGAATTTTAAAAGGTTTGGGGATTTGCTTCAGATAAGTGTGTGTCACATGGTTATCTTGTACTTATTCAATGAATATAAACTATCATACATTATTCGTGTTATAACTAATATAAATTTGAGTAAGCCATGCATCTGTCGGATTTGCCGAAAGACTATAAACAGTTAACCTGTTTATTTAATGTGATTTGAATAAATGTGACCAGCTTTACTAGAAAGTTAATTCAAACTTGTTAGAGACTCGATATATAACCAAAGTAAGATACTGACATGGACTCTTACTTTGTGTCTATTTTTATTCAAGTAGCATTTTCTTTAATCGATAACGTACATAATTTTAATGTACAGAAGTTTACGATTTCTTTAAGCGTTGTATGTTCTTTATCTCTGTTACGAGGAGATCAGTTCAATGTGAAGTTACAGTAAATCCTAAGTTCCAACCCAAACATTAGGTTATTAATTCAATAGAATGAACTTTTTTTTTTGATTTCCGTACATTAAAATTACATACATATTTGCTTAAAAATGCATACAACATAAATATATTTATATTATTAATTGAACATTTGAGATTATAATGTTGGACCAAAAATCAGTTGTTCAGACTGGCATTATACTCAGATGTTTACGTGAACACCATATTTTACAACCACTCGTTTACACTATCTAACTTGTAAAGAAATCGATATCATTTTCATAGAAAATGACAAACTATAGAGAACATTTATTTTCCTACAAGCTTATAAACTATAGTTTAGCTAAAATTCACCCATAAAACATTTTTGTTGTAAATCCACCCCCGTAATAATAATGTTTAGTGAGGTCATTTTTGATACGCACTTGATTGGTTGATCAAACGTTATCTAGCTTTTGAATTTTGTAATGTTTTGCAAAAAGTATTTCAAATTCATCGCCAACTAATTGTAATGTGATACTTACTTTATTGTAAAATATTTTAAAAATATAACAGCTTCATCTCAAATTCTGAGGTGTAGACATGTTTTATACTTTTGTAAACAAGGAATAGAGATTGAGAGTGAGAAAATCAGATCATATTAGAGAGCAGTAACATCTATTGTTACATTCTATCCGATTACACACACGCACACACACACACACATATATATATATATATGTGTGTGTGTGTGTGTTTGTAGAACGTATGAACAGCAAACACTCGTCGAACAAAGATCTGCTTGAGAAACATAGTCATGTGTACAATAGAGTTCTTAGTGGGTATAAGTCCACTAAAATTCAGTTTAGAGAATATTATGGTAATTCAAAGAAAAGAAATAGAAATAGGAAAATCACCTGATACATACCTCCATTTAATCTATTAGTTAGTACGAAGTTAGGCCACAAATTTCTCAAATTAATTGACAAACATTTTCCGAAAAGCAACCTTCTTTGTAAAGTTTTTAATATGAATACATTAAAACTTAGTTATAGTTGCAACAATAATCTTGAGAAAATCATAAATCAACAATAGAACACTTAACTAATTTAATAATTTTAACCAGAATGCAAGCACTAATGCAAATATTGTTAAGAACAGTGACCAAGGTAATAGTAGGAATCCTAACCAATGCCCATTGTCTAATAAATGCTTAAATGAATTCCTTGTGTATCCGTGTTCTATTTCTACAATAGAAAATCCGAGGGTTGAAAAGTTTTATAATGGCACTACCAAGAATATTTTCAAAAACCGTTGGTATAAGCATCCATCCTCTTTTACTAATGCTACTCATAGTAGTTCACTTTCAAAATATTTTTGGAAGTTGAAAGAAGAAAATAAAATCCCTGACGTTAAATGGAAAATTTTAAAACTAGCAAGGACATGTACATCCTTATACGAATCTTGTTTTCTGTATTTACAGGAGAAAATCCAGATAATCAGATTTTTAAATAGGGAGGATTTATTAGATCAAAGATTTGAATTAACAGTTAATTGTAAACATATCTCACCTTTGACCTTGCAATCGTGCTAAACTTTAAAATTTGACAATTGCTTCTTATTATATGTTGAATAACCTTGTTGTAACCATATAAAGCCTATATTTAGCTAGAGTTTTTGATGTAGTATAGTTTGGACGTTTTTCTTCTAACATTGTTGGTCATATTTAGTTTAGAGATATATAAGTTTGGCTGACGTTTTAACATTTTGTATTGATTTGTTTTATTAGTACTCTATATAAAACCCTTTAGTTAACAGTTGCGTTGCATTGAGTATAATCTATTTATTTTAATATTTTGTTTAATTTTAGTTTTCGTTTTTTTTAAAATGTTTTTCTTTTTTCCATCAATTGATCCAGTAACCGAGGTTGGTATTGATGCAGAATAGTTTGACTTTTTGTAAAGTGGGTGCCTTGCTGTGATACAGTGGTTATTAACCTGGGATCGCACATGATTACCACTTCAATTCTCACCCTTATATCTGTGGACTTGTTCTTGTTCCAAAACTAAGCAAAACGTAGACAATCAGGTATCAATTAGGATCACTTCAAATCGATTAAAAAATTACGACACATGCGTAACAAATAAGCGATCGAACCAATCTTGATTAACCACGCATACAGCTGGAAGAGAATTTTTTGAAAAAAATCGTTTTAGCTTATATCTTTCAATTCACCACTTGGAAAGAAAGATCTTTGAATTTGTTAACTTCTGTTGTAGACGAAGTTGTTATATGTGCATTTCTTGTGTAGATTGTTCTATTATCTTTCGCAGAGTTTGTTTTTCTAGAGAAGTTGTGCTGGACATTTAATAATTGAATTCTTCACGAAAGACTATGCGTGGGACGAGAGAAAAGAATGGAAGTGCCATTGGGTGAATTATTTTCCCAGTAGTAATGGGGATTGTCTTGGCACAAAATGTAATAATTGGCAGTTTTAGTCTTCTTTCTATTTATTAGACTGCTTTTGAAAAAAAATAAGATAATCTAAAGATGAACGAAAGAAAGAAAGAATAAAGAGAAAATGATAAAGTTCTAAATAACAGTGAAAAGAAATCATAATTAATGGAAATAAAAATAAGTTGCCAGAAAAAATGAAAGGATGAAATTGTTGTGACAAATATAACTGAAAACTTATAAGATGGAAAGGACAAAACATTATCGAATAATACATATTATACAGAAGCATATGTAGTTATGCATGTGGACGTATGAAGATGCACATCCATGCGCTAATACACAATCTTGTCCAGAGCATCTACTGATAATAGAATTAGTAATCTAACGAAGCTAGTCATTCTCAAAGGTAGAGAGGCTGATCATTACTGAGTGGCCAGAATAAGACAACCAATCGCATAAAGGTGTATAAAAGTTTGTAGCCTACATATCAATCTATTGGAAAGTCTAAACTCGTAGTATACTATTCATTATAAATATTTTTCGTAAGTCAGAAAAATATATGCGAAAACACCTCATTAGCAAAATATCGAATATCTTTTGATTCGTCTTCCAATCTTAATTGTTTTCGTTATATTCTCATGAATATTTAATTAGATTTTCTTGATTTTATATTAGACTTTCAAGTGACTCGAAAAGTTAAGGATCAGAGTTCTGTTCATTCGGTAACTTTGCGTTCTTATGTTGGTTTTTATTAGTGTTTAAATCATTTGCCTATTTCACCTAATCTCTTCTGCTGCTGGGAATTACACAGCGCGTAAATATAAATTCTCTATTTACAATTCAAACTTTACAAAAAAAAAGGGGGGTTTGTTAATAAAACGATTAGAAATAAATTAATTTTTACTTCAATAGTAATATACCCTGATTCTGAGGTTTGACATGGAGAGGCATCAGGTTGACATTATGAAGCATAGTCTCTCCATCGTTGAAAATACACTACAAGTTAAATTTTACTATATAATTGGGTCATTTATTTTACACGTTGTTTATTCTGATAGGATGACGAGGTTATTCGTGGGGATTTCAGAGTTATTTACAATTTTTACCTTGTTCGGACTGTTGTTCTCATCTTTATTGCCATATTCACGATGCTTCGGCCGTTGTACGCACCGGTCTTCAACAACTCATTGCAATTTCGAACTGAACCTTTTATTACAACCACCAGAGAAGATTGTTCCAGTTCCACGTGACATACCTCTTCAGGGTGTCTCAGTTATCCCCCTTTAACTCAACAAGTTTTGTTATCACAAAGTATTGAACTCACAACTCTTTCGGTCAAGTCACTGGATGCAACCGATCCGTTTATCCACTGGGCCGTTTATCTTTGAGGACATCAGTGTATAAATCTTTGCGATTTATAAGCTTAATTTTTCTCAGTTACCGTTTTTTCAGACCTCATATTGCAATCTTTGTTGTTATTATTGCTTTTCTTCGTATCACTGGTTCCCATATTGTATTCATTTCTATGCTTGATCAGCTTAGGAGATTTTTGTGGCATATGTACTGCTTCCTTAAATTTTATCCAGTGATGTCCTCTGTGTGTTATTTCAATTTCGTCCCACCGGGGTGGGGGTAGGTCGGTCGGTGATCTCCCTTTTCCATCCATAAACGCCTGATTTTTCTATTTCCTATCGTGTTACGCCTTTACGATGTCATTGCAGTCTTACTTTAAGGATCCGGACTGTTTCTTCATTATATTTCTTACCACAACTGCACGGGATGGCGTACACACTGTCCTCAGTCATGTTCTCCTCTATGGGAGGTGCTCGGAATAGGTGTCTGCGAAGTGTTGAACCACTTTTGAAGGTTGTCCTGATGTTATATGGACCACAGATCTTTTGTATTTTCCGATGATCTCTTCACATAGGGTAGGCAGTCCGAAGCTGTTTTCTGAGTGATGTTATCCTCTTGTACCGTTCTATCCCAATTTGTCGGAGCTGCTGCCATGTACCAAGGGTAGTTGTTACTTGTAGGGTACTGTTAGTACTGACCATTTTTTTCATATGTCTCTTTGTCGCCACTTATGACTTTTGTTCGATGTTGTAAACAGCGGACGATCCTTTTCTTTACAATGTATGGGTTGTAGGAGTTGAAGTTGGGGATCGTCCAGTGAATCTTGGCTTGCAGTATACGGATGTCATGAACCCGTGCTCTGTTTAAATATTAGTACATCCAGGAATGCAAGTTTGTTGTATTTTCTCTGTTGTGTGAACTGTATCGATGTTCTTTTTGAGTTCAAATGGTCTCATACTAGTTGGACCTCTTCGTAGTGTGGCCAAAGTATGAAAGTGTCATCTACGTGTCTCAGCCATAGAGTTGGTTTTAGTCATGTGGAATCTAATGTTATTTCTTCGAAGTATTCCATGTATATGCTTGCCATTGCTGGTGATATTGGCGAGCCCATTCCGAAGTGTATTATTTATGTACAGAAAGTCAGCATCTACATCAGGTTATCTATTGGTATACTGGTCCTTTCTCCTAGGGATGAGTTCGAGGTCAGTCTGTCCCTGACTACCAATAGTGCCTCTTGTGTGGTTAGCTGGGTGAACAAACTCGCCACGTCCAGGCTCACCATCTAGTTGGATTGGATGGAAGCATCTTTGATTATTCCTGAATAATTGTTCGCCAGAAGCTTAGATATCAAATAATTATTTGCACTTGCGCGTGAATTACAAATTTCGTTCTTTTAATTTTTGTACAGTTACTGTTAACGAGGGTCTATGAACGTACTCAATTTATGTTATCTGCTCACTGATGACCAACGTGCCTAATACGAGACAGACATGTCCTGGTATATCAGCCGTAGGGAAAGTCTTGAATCTTGGAAGAACGGTGAATTTTTGTTTTATTCCTATTTCAGCTATAATCCATTTAACAGAAAACGATGTGTGGTGAGAATATTTATCTAGAAATGATATAAGCCAGTTACTTATTAAATCGAATTATAATAGATAATTAAGAACTGGATTAATTTTGAAGCTGTCTTATGTTTAGAACGAATCTAAACATAACACAGCTTTTGGTAGGTTGAAAATATAATGTTAACTTATTTGGTAAGTTTTATATGGCGAAATTGAAAAATAATGTTTTGTCATCAGAATAACGGGCGCATTTATATAAATGTATTTAATTTAGAATTACGTAAAACATGAATGTGCGTGTATATGCATTTCATTGTGATAACACTGAAATAGTTTTACTTAACGGTAGTGATTAAAAATCTGTGTATACAACATTAGTAAAAATCGTATGTGCAAATAAGAGCCGAAGTATACACAAATTTACAGAAGACTATACAGACGCTATATTTATCATCAAACTGAAATATTGAGCGTCACTAATTGATAAAGATCTAAAGATTGATTGATAGATTACACTGGGCAGAACAAAATTTGTACTTCAGACAAATGATTCTATATTAGGCAAAAAAGTACATTGAACTTCGATCTGTACTCATAAATGACAGTACGTCATGGTTTTGAAATGTTCAATACATCCGCATTGCACATTTATTTTCAAAGACCAATAAATATTTTGATGTCGGACAAAGTTTTTTTAAATCTCTGTAATACTTTAAAAAATATCGTAAACATCCATTAGCATTAGTTTAAAAGAAAACTAACAAGCGAAGGAAATTGTGTTGTGCCAATCTGTCTTTCTTGTAAATCACTATTCTAAATTAGGCATTTAGCTGGATCTTAAAAAGTCGAGTGAAAATTCTCAACTATGAGAAAGGTCTTTCATATTCTAAGTAAATTTGATTTAACAGTTTATGTTTTATTAAAGAATGTATCAAAGATATAGTAACATTTCTCTTTCTTCCCTGGGATTAACGCTAGTAACCTCGTGTTTGAAAAGTCTTAAATTAATGTCTCCTTATTGTCTTACATTTGGTTTAATTTACGTTACTAGTAATAATAAGGAAAGTTTCACTCTAAATAAACATATTTGAATTAGAATTTCATTTACTCGTAGTTTTATTCATATACGAGTAATAAAAGTGTAAAATACTTTACTTTATAAATATTTTACCGTTTCAAAAATTAGACATAAACACGTATTCTGGAGACACTTGATATCAAATTTAAACCGTGATAATACTTTTAAAAAAAATTTTTATTTGGTGTGGGGGCGATTGATGATAGACTGACTGACTTTATGGTGATTGTCAAAGCGTAATGAAAGAAACAGTCATGATTTTATAGCAGAAAAATAACTAATATGTTATAAAGAAAAATAACCAATATCATACAAAGAAACAATTCGTCTAAATTATTTAATATTTAAGAGTAGAAAATCCTTATAATTCTTGTAATTTATTAAGCAGTGATATTATTTTCGAAATTCAATAAATACCCATAATTCAATTTCATAATGCTACAAATTATTAAGGTAAACTTAACTTTTACATAAGTGTTTTTGTCTCTGGCGTTCCAGGGTGTCGATAATATTATGTGGTCATATAAAAACGCTGGTTTTTGCCATTTAACAAAATTCCTTGAATGTTGCTATGTTCTTGTTTGCAATCTAAATAAGTAGCAGCTATGTGAAAGAGTGACACGGATTTTAAAAATTTATGCTGATATTTGGATATTATAAATTGAACAGCGACTTGAAAGAAAATTGGATCTTATTTCCTAGATCTATTGAAATGTAGCATGGAATGTCAATTATTTTTCGTTGGGTCTGGCGTTAATGCTGAAGGTAAGAAACGCAACAAGCATAGGCGCATATCAAACGAACCTTGTGGCAACGACTATTACGAGAAATCTCCGGAATTCGCCTTAAACCTGTGACAGGTGGTATGTCAACAATGGGTCTTTTTTTACTATATAAAGAATATATTTTGTATATTTTCTCAATAGAGAAAATGGAAAAAAAGAACACTCTTATACTTATCAGAAAGAAACAGTTGAAATTTCCAGATCAGATAATGAAAGAGGGCTTAGAATATCTGACACTCACAGCACATATTGAAGACAAGGCAGGCAAAGAAAAGTAACTCATAATCTACCTAGCATGCTTGTGTATACGTTTAGCAGTAGAAAGATTAGGAGAGATTCAAAAGACAAGATTTATTAAAAGCTACGAAGCAAATAGTGGCGACCCATGATCGCTCACGTCCTGAAATACATGGCACATAGAAAGTCACACATTGCGCTGTCCCCGGTGAGCAATAATGCCTTCTTGTCAGATATTCCCGATTCACGTGTTACAATAGATCAACGGATTTGAAATGTACCCAAAATTTGAAACACTGAAATTCACATTTATTTGACATATCCCATTTCAACTCTGATAATTCACATCGCTTAGCTGGTGTTCAAATTGGCACACAGGTCAGGTTACAACTTATACAGGTCTAACCCCTTCCATGACGTCAACGTAAAGTCTCATCCCCTACAATTACATTTAACATACTCCTATCTCACGAGTTTTTGGCACGATAGTCTACTTTATTTTGACCTCAGTTAATTCGAAAAGAATCTGCTTTTGTCTCGATTTATTTTAAGTACGCGTCCTCAATAGGAATATATGAAAATTGCTCAATACCAACTCTTTTGCCAAATTCTAAAAACAGTAGCATAACATCATTTTAACTTATCTGAACCATGTATCATACGCCACTGTCTTATGGTGCCAGTATTTATAACTTTTTTCCATTTCTTCCAGAATGATAAAATAGCAAACGTCTGGTTAAGAATATCAATGAAGCTTCAAGGTCTATTTTCGTAAGATTATTTAAGAGCATCTCCGACCATAGAATAATAACTACTCGTTAGAGGCAGTTCAGCCATGGCAGACAGAACTGTATAGGGTAAAAATGGAAGATGTTTTTATCTGTGTACATGATAATCATTTTCAAAAATGTTTTTTGAAAAAAAACTAGTTATAAATACTTCCTGTTACATAGGAAATTGGACTTATGTCATGGGGATCGAATTGGTGTGGTCATTTGCCCACTCATCTTGCAGCAACAAGTCATTTTATATTCGTTTATACCTATAATTAAGAATTAATAATGCAGCACAATCTTCTTATGTAATGTCAATTTTATTTTACTATCTAAAATGACTATAATATTTTGTGTACGCGTAAAACACTTGTCATGAAAATGCATTTCGGTTATATCCTTTCTACCGCTTTGAGAAAAGTAGGATTGAAGGTCCATGATTTATACTGATTAAGCTAAATCACCATCACAAAAAAGTAAAAACGCTAGCCTTAATGTAGGACACAACCTGCGTACGTGTGGATAGCAGGTAAAATTGAAAAGTTACCATAATTTGTGAGGTAAGGTCATCGAAATGAACCACGACTGGACTTTAGGGCATTCTGTCAATTCTTTATCTTGTCTTGCCCAATTAACGAGACTGATCACAACCCAGAATGGCACCCAGATATCAAGGGATCATTCGCGAACCACACCACTAAATCCTGATATAGAAACCTTCTTGTCTACGAAAAGTCAGTAGATCTGTAAGGCCGATCGACACTCTTTGAGCCTACGATAGAAACGAGAGGAGTGATCGTAAGGCTAGAGAAGGCGTCCCTAACACCCCTCTCCAAGGTCGAATCTGTCAACGCACGATATAGGAAAACCAACCTAGAGGTAAGTCGATGACTCGCCATTTATGGCATTCACAGTCCGCCCCCTAACATGGACGCTGAACACAGACCTCTCTGCAAACCTGATGTTTGTTACCACCCCACACGAAGGAAGAAAGGGTTCGATCACCTTCTTATGGTTCATATAGAACAGGGGAATAGGCAACTGGTAAAAGATGAGAGGAAATACGTACGTGACGCACATCTTTTGTCCAAACCTTTAAGGACAACCGCCTTCGTAGCCAAGTCCAGACAGCTACTCCTTTACCTTCATTTCTTCTTCAGCTAGAGCTCGGGCCCTAACCAAACTCCAAAAATGCAGACGTGTCTGTCAGTCCAGCTAAAGGGCCTCTGAAGAACGACACCCTTCCAGGTATCTGCCGGCTAGCCGGATGAATTGTTGTTTATTATGTCACCTGTGACATTCTCGTACCGTTCAAGCGTTTCTGTAACAACTCAATGTCGCTGCGGCATGACACGAAAATGAATACGTCATTGGCGTACGAAGAAACCCTGGTTCGACCCTACCAGGGTTAGCAGTTCCATGTAGTGCCCGACTATATGCCCTACCTCTTAGCCGAAGAAGGAGAGACTCTAACGCCAAAGCGTAAAGTAGGGGTGACAGCGGACAACCCTGATGAAACGACCGAAACAGCACAAAAGCGCGCGACCGCCATCCGCTCACCTGTATCACCGCAGGAGCGATGCAGGAGGCTGATCCACTTGCAGAAGTCGGAATCCACCTGCAGGACAGCAACCCAGGTACTTATGGTCGATTCTATCAAAAGCATTAAACTGATCCAAATTGATCAGCGCGTCTTTTATGATCGTGTAGATCATATGCAGGTAGCTCGAAATTGTTCGTCCGTTCACAGCCCAAGTCTTTTCGGATACCAACAGAATCTCGGCAACTAACTGCAAACGCTTTCTCAATAGCGTGATCAAGCCTGGAAATCTGGTCGGAGACAGAGCCCTGACGGAACCAGTTGTTGAACACGACTGTCAAAATCGGCACAAAGCTGTGCCACAGTCTCAAGTACAAATCATAGGGCAAACCATCACCTCCGGATGACTTGCCACTGCCGACACTCTTTATCGACATGGACAAGGTCCACCTTCGCACCCAGGATACGTTTAACCAGCATATTGTATACTGTCCTGCAAGGCGCAACCGCCATCGAAAGTGGTTAGATCAAATGTTGGATACCGGAAACATTCATAAAGTCGTATTTTCTCAGCACATTATTTTTGTGAACGGAGGACAAGTGAATGCTGGATCTTTGAATATCCTACTCATTCTTTTCCATAAGTGATGCGAGAGTTTCAGTGCTGCAAACTTGACCTTGATGACTTTAGTCTGGATGAAACCACTAAATAGAATTTTCCGTATTAGTTTGATAGAAACATTTTACGTATTAGTTTTATAGAAACATATTTTACTACGGATAGTTAAAAATTAGATGAAGACAGCGAAATATTGTTTGTATACAATTAGGTACCTCCACTAATTCGGTTTAAAATGAATTTAAAAAAATGAAAAAAGCTTTCTTGAAGCTATCATTTTAGCTTTAATTGAAAGCTAAGAGATTTGAAATTTACTATTTTCAGTGAGCAAAATACTCTGTGGGGTATTTAAAATATTACTTAATTATAGTATAAAATGTATACAAACATTTAACTATGGGGGTCTTGTTTTTCTGACGTGTTAATCCATTTATTAATAGCGAATTGAGAGCCGAACGTGTTCATAGTTAAGTACGGTGGAACTGACGATAGACTTTATAAGGGTTGCCCCCTTATAAAGTCTAAACCCTTGAAACACATGACCTTTTAATGATAAATGTATCCGTTTGTCCAGCCATACTTCAGAAATTTTGCCCGTAATCAAATATACAAAAGCAAATCGAAATTCTTTTAAAAATATTTGGGGTCACACATATTGTAATAAACTTTACAATATATGATTTCTAAATATGGTTTTACTTAAAAAAATATTTCCAAAGAATTATCACATTGAATGAAGATTTAAAAAATTATAAATTATTCAATTTAAAATTGTAAAAAAATGAAAACTAATCTTGTAAAAATACATTTTTCGCTGAAAAAATCTGTTTTTCAGACAATATTATCTTTAATATATATTATTCATAAAAGCGATTAAATACTTTTCTAATTGAATAATGTCTTAGTTTTATTGCGTTTTTTTATTTTTCGATTCAAAACAGATTTTCGGTGAGACCAGGTCCGATTTAGCAAAAGAAATTCGGTGATTTAAATTCTTCAAAGTCACTAAAAATTATCACTGAATTTCTCAAGTTTTCACAAAATGAAGTAAGGTGGGGAAACACATGTAAAAAACTACATAGATTTTCTAATAAAAAAGTTAAAAAATAATTTAATTCATTTTTGAATAAGTCCTGAATAAATCCTTAAAATCCGACAATCATTTGATTTTTGCAATAATTTCCAAATTAATGTCTGTCATTGCAAAAAAGAAGCTAAAATTTACAACAAATTTGTTTCACAACTTCTGTTGGTTTCTGTTAGTTGTTTCCAGCCATAACGATAGTTTACTTGTTATATTAGTTGTACAATTATTTTTTCTTTTCACATAAATTTTCTGACTTTTCTGACTAAATTTTGTTATATATTCTTTTTAAATTTTATACGCTTTCCTATATCAGTTTTTCTGTTTAATTGTTTTTATTTATTGTCTGATTCTGTTTTCCTTTCTCCCACTATGATTACTTTACCTTCATCATTTTCATCTTTTTCTTATAACCGACTGTCATTTCCTTTTCGGCCTTTGCTTCTTCAATTAATAGACGAAGGCAACTTCATGACATTTAGCTTTGTGCAATACCCCACCGCTTACCCCACGAATTGCTGTTAACGGGAGTGCTGAGTTTAATGTTTGTACCAAGCGGAGACAATGTCGATGTCTTTCGACGCCTTGTTCATCTTTTCTGTTTCTTTCCTGCCATCTTCCGTAAATGTTATCGTTCTATACCAACCTTTGACATTTTTATCGAGCACAAAACCAACTATATTAGAGATACATAAACAGTAAGGTTGTCTAAGAATTCTATGGAAAGCGCAGTTTTTGCTGCATATATTTCTATAACATCGTTTCTTCCTACCACTTGATTTCTTAAAAAACTCAATGTATTTTATCATCTCGATACACTGATATTCCGTCATTCACACAGATATGAAATCATAGTATTTTTCAGGCATTTCTTATCAAATTATAATTCTACTTCCTTTAATATTTCCCATCAAATTTCTGAAAGTTGTAATTGAAATCGTGTAAGGATTCTTCTATTAGGTTGGTGCAAAAATAATGACGTAATAATGTCGTTTTTTGACGTTACGTCAAAAAACGACATTATTACGTCATTATTTTTGCACCAACCTAATACTTCTCGAATGCTTTTCGCAGATTCTTTTCATCAAAGGTTAGCTTCTAGGAATGATAATCAAAACGTACAATGATATTTTGTAAATATTGGAAAACAATGGGATTTGTGTTACTCATTATTAGTGTTTTAAATTCTTTGTCGTATAAGGAATTCGAGAGCCTTGTTAAAAGTTGGTGCTTGTATTTGTAAATTGAACAAAATCACTGTAAAACGACTTTTCTGTCCAGAGTTAATTATCTTTTATCATTTTGACTGAATTAAAGATTAAAGGATTAAAGATATAAAACTGATTTTTATTCGTAGATCTTGCCTCTGTCAGAGAATTTATAAATCTTAGATTTTCCAAGTGAATACCTAGTAAAACAAAAAAAAAAAGTCTGTTATATATCAACGTATATATTCTTTTTTTGGAATGAAAAGCAACAACCATAGACAGGGAATTGTTAGTTCATCTAATGTGTACCAGATTTTCTTTTTGTATGTGACAAATTATGACAAAAACTTATCTTCTATCCATTCATTTTTTTCATCTTAATGTTACAAGATAATCATCTAGAAGCCTATTTAATGCTCGCCACTCAATATAAACTACAAAAGAAAAGTTTTTTCAAAGCTATTTTACATTTCCCCCAATTGACTACTCAAAATAAAAGGAACATATAAATCAATGTATATTTAAATAAAGTCTGTTTGTCTAGCGACCACTGAGCCAAACATTGTTGAGAAATGAAGCCTTGAAATATTTTTTGGGCTTTTCAAAGAAGAAACGCACAGTAAACCATTTGGGAACGGAGTAGAAATTTATATTTATGAAAACCTATTCAACCCATCAAAAGAAAAGCCCTGTTTTTCGCTGCGCCGAAATTCATTTTCCTGTTCTTTACGTACAATATTAGAAGAGTCTACTTATTATTGAAGCAGAACATACAAGTTTCAAAAATTACATAATGAAATGTGTTGTTTCATCCAATATAGAATTTCTGATCATTTTGCTTTCAAAGCCGATCATCACAACTCGAGATGAACATGATGTTAGCAATGATTCTTCCCGCGGGTTTATGCACTTGGTTCTCTGTTATTGTTATTGCTATCACATATACCAGAATCCCAAGGCGTAAAACAGTCTTTCATGGGCACTCAACATCTATTGCTGAACCACATTTAGCTCACTCCGTGCATATTGTCAACAACTGCATAATTTACTGCCGTCAATAAAAAAAAACGTCACATCACTTGAGCCAAACTAAAGATAGAAAAACGTCATTAACATTTTCATATAAGAAAATCAATAACATCCAAACGACATGAATGAAGAAATATCGAATGAAAAAAGAAAAAAAAATGTATCTGCATTAAGAGAAGAGGGCACAATATCAACTTGTGTTTCAAGGACCATGTAGATCCAAGAACAGGTGACAATAGAAAAAGAAAATGGAATGTTATCTGGTCCAACCCAGCCTTCAACATGCAATAAGAACTAATATAGGGAAAATATTTTTTAACCTTTTAAATAAGCACTTCCCCAAAACATCAGGGTCAAGATGAGCTACAGTTGCACTAGCAAACTAGACAACATTATTAAAATGTTGAACAAAAGGAATTCGGATCGTAAAAATATGAGGAGTGGAACTAATGTCATTTTAATTGCAGAAGAAATAATTGTCTCTTAAATGGGGTATTTTGCACAGAAGCGGTAGTGTATTGTGCCGAGGTAGCAAATAACAATGGTTATGCAAAGACATACATTGTTTGCACCGAGGGCCAATTTAAAAATAGTTGGTATAATCATACCTGTTCATTTAGAATACTCGAACGCAGGTTCAATACAAGGCTAGCAAAATATTATTGTCGCTTTAGAGAAAAAATGAAGGAAGCTTGGTCATTAAATGAAATATTTTAAGAAAAGTAAAAGCTAGTAAAGTGAACAGCAACTACTGTCAGCTGTGTCAGGAGAAGTTGGCCATTGCAACATACAAGAATTGTGCTGAGTTGTTGAATGAGAGGTTCAAAATTATGGCGAAATGTAGGCACATGGAAAAGTTGACGTTAGGATTATACGAACCTGAATAATGTTGGAAAAAGAACTATTTTATTTTTTTACCACTTCTCATTCCCTCATTACTTTCGGCACCGCATTAAGAAATTTAAGTTCTTATTTAAGTTCTTGTTGTGTTGTCTGTTATTATTTCACTGAATTAACTACCTGATGAGACTATGGAAGTCGAAACTGAGGTAGTGTTCCATATTGCGTTTTATTATTTTAGGATATATATATATATATATATATATATATATATATATATATATGTGTGTACACTGCGTGCCAAATTATTATCGAGATAATTTTGTTTAAAATATTTCAAAAAACGTCCCACACAAAATTTTCACACAATGTTGGCAACACTGACCTGCGGAATCACTGAAATTTTCGACCTGATTTGCGTAATGTAAACAAACTGGCGCCATATTTGTTATCAGCACGGTGATTTGAGCGTGCCAAATTATTAAAAAAGTGTAAGAATTTAGTAAAAAGATGGGCCATGTAATGCTAAAAAGAAAACTATCACCTCAGAACTCTCAAAAGGTAAATCTACCCTAGAAATTTCTAAAATGATAGGGAGGTGTCATCAAACAGCGAAAAAGTTCACCGCCGACCCTACACAAATATGCAGATCAAGGGTTATTTCACGTCGTCTCATGTCACGACTTAAACGAGGGGCCACAAACAACCCTGGACTTACCAGCCAAGAGCTTTTCAGTCGCATTGGGGATCCTATTGTGTCTAAAAGTACTCGGTGTCGGTATCTGAGGGAAATATCAACAACAGTCAAACCTGTATCGAAGCCTCTGTTGACGAGAAATCACATTCAAAATCGATTGAAATGGGCCGAGAACAATATGAAGATTGACTTCTCTAAAGTTTTGTTCACTGACGAAACTCGAGCAACACTTGATGGGCCTGATAGATGGTGCAAAGGCTGGGTAATGAATGGACAGAATCGCCATCAGCGTTTGAGACGCCAACAAGGTGGTGGAGGGATAATGATCTGGGGTGGTATTATTGGAAAAACATTAGTGGGCCCATGGAGAGTACCAGATGGCGTCAAAATGACTGCTGATGCATACATAGCGTTTATGAAGGAGCATCTTGAACCGTGTATGAAAAGGCAAAGAGTTGACTTCAGAAGGGCCATTGTTTTTATGCAAGATAATTCTCCCTCACATGCTGCTCACATGCTGCTCACAGGGCTACTGAATATTTGAAACAGTTAGGCTTCGATGAACCTCGAAAAATGAAGTGGCCAGCAAATTCTCCGGATTTGAACCCAATCGAAAACCTTTAGAGCATCATGAAGCGAAGACTGTACGCCAACGGATGACAATTCAAGAGCAACGCTGAGCTGTGGGAAGCAATTCTTGACATATCTCGTGGCATTACGGTAGATGAAATCCTACAATTAACAAATTCTATGGATCGTCGACTTCTTCAAGTAATTTCAAAACAGGGAAAGCACATTCCTTATTAATTTTTGCCTGTGCCTTTGTTTGTATCTGTTATTATTTGTTCGATTATCTTATTTATTAGCTTCTTTTGATCATAAACATTCACGTGCAACATTAATAAACGTTTTGTGTGCTGAATTCTGGGAATTTTACTAAACCTTTTTAATAATTTGGCACGCTCAAATCACCGTACTAATAACAAATATGAGGTCAGTTTGTTTAGATTGCGCAGATCAGGTCGAAAATTTCAGTGATGGCGCAGGTCAGTGTTGCCAACATTGTGTGAAAATTTTGTATGAATTGATTGGACGTTTTTTGAAATATTATAAAAAAGTTATCTCAATAATAATTTGGCACGCATTGTATATATGTATATATATATATATATATATATATATATATATATATATATATATATATATACATACATGTGTGTGTGCATGTGTGTGTGTGTGTGTGATAATTAAATGTAATCTAGCCGTATTATCTGTGTATTTAAGTGTGAATACACACACACACACACATACATATATGTAACTATGTCTACGTTGTTTTCATTCATATAATAAAATACATATTTAAATATACCTCTGTGCTTGGAAAATATCAGAACAAAAAACTTAGCTTTTGAATGCCTATATTGGTTGTAAAACAAAAACACTTTCATCTTAGTTTTCATTCAATAAGGCCAAATATTCTTGTTCTCTTGAACCGCTTCCTCTATATAACATCAGATAAATTTCAAATTTTTATCACAAAAGCTTCCTTCTTATAAACAAATTAAGTGCGAGGAAAACATTTTATGGTCTCGCCCGAAAATATCGATCATGTAAATGTATTTTTTGCATCATTTCGGTCTTGGGTCTATGTTGGATATTCTGTTGGTATCTAAAAATAACCGTGAGATTGAAGACTACACTGGTGTATGAAAAATTGATCTCCCTTGATACAAGTTTATAGTTTTAAATGATTTCCCCATTTCATAAGCATTCATGCAAAATGTCACACCTTCCCCAAATGGTGCAGAAATTGGTGCAAAGCCTTTTTATGTAGAACTTACTCAAAGCCTGTTGGGGGTATATTGTAGTACTCACAGAAATCCTTTGAGACACTATCTATAAAATAAATTTACTCCTATCTTTAATTAGATTGGAATATAATTTTGGTAAGTTTGAAGGAATTAAAATAATTTTTGTCTAGAATGTTTTGTCTTTCATATATCTAGCCTATATTATATGTTGCTATTTTGGGGTAAGAACGAACGTGCATTCGTCATCATTTTTTTAAATATATTGCAACTTTGATATTAATGGGCAGATAATTCGATTCTTAAAATAAAACAAAATAATTTTGTTGAAAAATTAACGAAAACATGAATTAAGCCTTATGTTTGCTAATAATTTTAAAATATTCAAATTTATAGATAAGAATTTAAGATATTTATACATTCTAATTTAAGATACTGTTTAAATATAAGCAATCCTAACAGAGTCTAAAATAACTATGGAAAATTAAAATAAGTACATTTAACTATTAGTTTTCGAAGTGAAACAAGTTATATTATAATGAACAAATTAAGCTGTCTTATCTGGAAAATTGTCAAACTTTTGTTTATACATATTTTATCTTTTGCTGTCGCTAATAGTATCAGCAGAAATTTTATTCCACGAAGACGTCTTTTCACGTAAGATTTTAAAGTAGTACTTTGTATTATTGGCTCTTGCGCAAAGATAATTATCGTAGATTGCAAGTATGGAATTCCATTATGAAGTGAGGATTGAAGTTTTTGTTATTTAAATTATTTTCATTCTCTTTCAAACAAGATTTTATCTTTTTATTTTTACTTTAGGCTGAAAAAGAAATTGTAATATTTCTGCCTCAATTGAAAAACTATTTTTAAAGAATCTGAATAAGTAAACAACCTTAAAAACGAAGAACAAAGGTAGAATTTTTGTTAGTTGTAAAGGCGGTACTAAAATATGTCTTAAGTACAAAATATTTAAATGAGATAAAACAGCAGCAGTTTTCATTTTTATTATATGACCTCTTCGATATGCAATTTTATTAAAATATTCAGTCATCTATTGATTTCACTTATGCCTGTGTGGTTGGGATTCGTTAGAAATTAATTGGTCGTGTGTTTATTTGATGTTCTTACTCCAGTTATATTTTGCTCTCTTAACGCTCATATTGTCATTCTCTTGAAATGAAAATCATTAAATGAATTATTTAAGCGTGAATGTTAAGAAGTACTAAGTGAGGGCCAAGCTTTTTTTCATTTCTCTTTCATTAAACATTTTTTTAGAAAATTATTTGTTTTAGATTATTTTTTAGCATCAATTAAAACTCAATTTTCTTCCTTTTTTATTCTAATTTTTACTTTCATTTTTCTAATGCTTTTTCATTTCTTGATCTAACATTTTTAGAATAAAATATTCATAACTAATTTTAAAATAATGGAAGTAGTTGTTATTGAATTTAAAATCAGTCATCACTACAAATAGCTTTTTTTTAATTCGATAATAGGTAGAAACTATAGATAAAATCTATCAGAAATCAGGATGTCATACTTTGAACAAAGAAAGAAAAATGAAAAGATTACAAGGAACAAATTTCGGGAAAATGGGACAGACGTTTATGAAGATTGAAATAAACGTTAGAAGATTTTAGATGAGCTATTATCATTATTATTACATGGCCGTATAAACTTCACAATCCTGTCATAAACGGTAAACATCTTGGAATTTTGAATAAAGCGGTCAATTTAAAATTTCGATAAGGTTATCAAGCACAACAGATACGTGAAAAAAATGGTAAAGTATAATGGTCGAAACGTTGTAATTCTAACAGCCAAAATGAATTTCTTTGTGCGAATGTAAAGATTTATAATAGGAAAAACGTTCGCATTTAGCAAACAAGGAAATATAGAGTAAAATATGAAGTTGAGCTGAATAGACATAGGAAATACAACACTTTCTTCTTTGCAAATTGCTTTTTATTCTCATAGCATGGACTTTCTGCCATTTGCAATATTAATCAAAATTCAAAACGAGAAACGTGTGAGGCTTTGACATGAATTCAAGATCTGATAAGAGAAAGTAACAAAATAAGAGTAAAGTTTGCCAAATTATCTTTAGAAAACACCACTAATACAGCAACAAAAAAAGATGATACTTAGTTTTCTTTTGTTAAAATATGCATTATGATTCTGTGGTAGCAATATTTGCTTTTAACCTGATGAAAAGGATCTACAAATTTAATTCGATATTTATCCTAATAAATAGGATATATCATGTATTTATTTGTGCAACAATTGTAACCTGTATATACCATTTTTTTATGATTTTCAACAAAATACATCTGTAATGCTACAAGAAAACTATGAATATAAAACTAGCTGCTAGTCTGTTTGTTTCAAGCTCTGGTAATGACTGCTATGAATACCAACTCCCAAATTTTTAGACAAATGTCACAGTTACGTGGAGTAATTGGCCACGGTTAAGTATAATTGACAAAATTCTCAACAAGCGGAATTGACAAAGTTCTCAATTAACAATTAGAAAAGAAAGAAAAAAGAACAGGGCAAAATAACACTAAGCAATATATATATATAAATCAAAACTAGGCAAAGCAACTGTAGTAAAGCAAAAAGTTCACAAAGTAAGAATTGTATTGGCACTAATAAAGGGATGCAGTTATTATAGCGTCATATCGTGATATATAGATAGATATCCAGAAAAGGAAAGATAATACTCAATTCTGTACGAGAAACTAGTGTCATTAACAATTCTAATAATGAACAATAATAGCTGATTGCAGAAGGAATGTATAGTGGTTTGTTTTACTGTGAAGAGTGTGAATTTAGAAAAAGGTCAAATTTTAAACGGAGTACAGTCAGTTGCAACAATTCAACGAAGCCCGAGATAATCCAGTCTAAAGAAAACACTTTCAAGTGGAAGACCGGGCAGAGCCAAGTAAATAACTCAAAGCTTTCGAAGAATAAACACACGAGAAAAAAAGTAAACCACAGACAAGATGAAGCATTACTTCTTTATTTTTCATGTTTTCAGCGGTATCACGTCACGACGCACTTTGATCCGTAACGCCATCAACCAAGAAAAATAGCCATGTCAGAATTAAGTGCTCTTCATTGTCGAGAACTTTACCTAACACTGATCGGATTTACAAGATTAGAATCATCTGTGTTTAGTTACTTTTAAACCTACATATTCATAGACATTGATTTTTCACAGAGCGGTTCATATATATAATGTGTGAGTGTATAACTGTTTCTCACTAAAAAATTATCTTTGTGTTAAATATATTCTAACACAATATCAAGTGTGTATTTACACATTTGATATTATGTTAGAATATGAAGACTATATAAAGCACAATGATTTTGAAGCTATGAATGATGAATTATTAGCCTTTTGAAATTATATTTCAATTTAACTAAACCGTTATTATGAAGAAATGATTGATTGATTGATTAAACAATATGGGGTCATATCCATATCTACTCAACAATCCTTACGTTAGCTGTATAGTGTATATGTTTCGACAAGGTGATATACTATTTTGAAGTGTTTTCTTCCTTCTGTTTCCCAAATAAGTCGTTTTGCCCTAATATTTAACTCATGGCTGGGAGGAAGAGCGATAGAATCATACCTTTTTTCCAAGGCTATTTGAGCGAACATGAATGTAGCGAAACTGGGCTTGAATTCGAAATTGGCTCTCAGATATCTCATTCCGAGAGCAATTCATTAAACCTCCCGCACATCCAGTATGAATAGTAGATTTCTTAAAACGAAAAGATTTTGGTATCCTTGGTAATTTAATTGTTTGCTATTTTTTTTATATTCGGCATTCTCTGAGACCAGACAAAAGATTTCTCTGCTAACGAATATAATTTTGATATTAATATAACTATTCATTTTCTTTGAAATTAAAATATTTATTTCTAAGAACAGTTATGCGAATATTCTTATTAATTTTTAATTGGTTTGGAAATTTTATTTCTCTTGTTAAAGACTGTTAAAGTTCAAGTTAAAACTTTATATACAACAAGTCGCATAAAATGTTGGTGAGATGAACATTCAAACAAGGCGGAGGCACGTCATCTAGGAAAAGGCAAACTCTTATATAAAGCCAAAGCGGTAGATAGAGCTCAATACTCGTCTTAATGGCCATCCTTCTAGGAGAAGGCAAACTCTGATATAAAACCAAACTTTTCTGACCTCGTGTGAATGCTTAAAAATATAACAAAATAACGCTTTGTTTGTTAAGCGGATTACAAAAAGACACGTCCCTAGGTGACATACCAGGCCGACGTCTAGAAATCTGCTACTGGTAAAAAAAAGGTTTAGTCAGCCACCTAATCTATGAACAACTAAAAGATCAAGTATAAAATCAAAAAACGTTCTTCAAGTGGAAAATATGATAAATCAACGACCAGCCAGGATCATATGATTTCAGGGTGTACTTCCTTTTAGAAAAATACACAAATGCAAACCTTGATGTTGTCTATATGCAAGAAATGAGCATTTAAGAAATGAGCATTTAAGAAATGTTTATTTTGAATTGACCACAAATAAAAATGGCAAGGAAATTGTGGTTGCAAGACGAAAATTACCAGATATTATAATAGACAATATCTTACACAGAATGACTGATAGCTGCCGACATTGCTGTTCATGGGTGAAAGATCTGAGTGATATAAGCTTATACCCAACTAAAAAAAAGTGTTTCAGAAAAATGAAATTTTACGCAGGAACAAAGCCCAGAAAAATGTTTCAGCTTTTACAACTGCTTTCCCAAATCAATGGCTAAAAATGGATTTGAGCGAGTGAAGTATGCGGATCTTGGTGAAAACATCCTTCTTCGAAACTTGTGGATTGGCGCTACAGAATCACAAACAAATAACTATACTAGATAACAGAAACCATATCACTTTAAGACTTTTCAACAACAATAACAACTGAAATAGTTATCTTATGTAACTCAAAGAGAAAATGATATAATAAAGGTGTTGTTATGCCACACTACTGCAAATAAAAGTTTAGAAGGAGCGACTTGAGAAATAAATATTTACACCATTTTTGCTAGTTACATAATATATTCTAATATTTTACAATACTAAATATTTCTAATAAATAAATAAATTAAAAGTTAGTAATGTTTCATCACCACGTAATTTTTTTTTAGTCTTGGTGAGTGGACAATAGTCTTAATGAGGTTCCTTGCCTCAAACGTCTGTTGTATCTACATCTCACTCCAGGCATCAAATAGAACACAAAAATTTGTGCCATTGCTAAAATTCTGGAAGAATGACTGTTTCTTTGTGTTTCTCCAGAAAATAGCGAACTCTTGCTTACATGTTCTCTTTACAAGCGTCAGATCAGACCAAAGATGGAGTATTGTTATTATATCTGGGCTGGAGCTGCGCATTTCGCACTCTTTAGCATTGATAGTATTCAAAATCGTTTACGCAGCCTTGTGAGCTGTCAATTGTTCTCTACCGTTAGTTGCTAACCTGTCACTAATCTGTCGCTATTACAATGATAAATGTTCTAATGAGTTACATTCCATAATCCCATCAGCTAAGAAATTCACAGCTACAACCCGCCATGACATGTTTACGGTGGCAACCCATATACATTCCTTTTGTGTTCATTTGGTAATAATTTAATTCCACACTGACAATTTCTTCTCTAGAACATTTATTTTGTGGAACGGACTCCGGAGAGGATGCTTTCCTGAACGCTACAATCAAAACATCAAGTCCAGGGTCAACCTACATATCCTCATAATATGAAATTCTTACTCTATCCTTTTCCTTCTCCTCTCACTCCTTCTAACTTGAGTGGGCTTTGGACTTTGTATGGCTGAAATAAATTAAAAAGAGTAAACTTTATTTTAAAACAATTTTTAAGGCTTAACCTTTCCACATTCTATCAAATGTGTATTCTAAATGTATCATTTTCCGCAGTATCTCGAGAAACTTTTTTATTTTTATTTTTTTTAAATAAATTATATTCTCGGTTCTCGAAGATATGATTAACTTGATATCTTTCTATTTGCTTAAGTTTTCTAATAGTTTACTAATAGTTTTAATAATATTAAAAAATTCTTGTCAAAATAAACTAATTGTATTATATAAGCTGGAGTTTTGAGAAATTTTGTCTCAAACGGTGATAATGTAACAGGATTTAAATTTATGAATAAACAATAAAGATGAGGATATTAGTGTAAATGCAAATAATGAATTGATGCGAACTGACTACTGAAAAGTTTCAATTTAAGAACGTGATAACTACTGGACATATTTGTTTTTCATTACAAATTAAATGAACTTCCTCACGATTTCAATCGTAAACAACATAATAGTCTTAATATATCGTCCTATTGCATTATTTTAAATCAATTGTTATTTAGTTAATTTGATTTCGAAGCTCAAAAATCAAAATAGGATTTTAGCTAAGAACACCGTTTGATCCATCATCGTCATGGATTTCAGAATTTAAGTAAGCAGTCATTCACTTATTTATTCAGATGGAATACAGTGAAAAATGTGGCCGAGTGTTTGCGAGAAGAGACGTGGCAAGTAAATTAAAAAGGAAGAAGTAAAGAGCGCGTGGCTTAAACAAAAAGAAACGTGAAATAAAAAAGAAAATAAATGGAATTATGTGAATGCGAATGTGAAAATGAAGAAAAGAAAATAAAAGAAGAAAAGGGAAAATAATACAAAATAAAAAGAAAGAAATCAGCATTAAATAGAGAAAAGATCTAATTAAGCAGAAGAGACAAGAAAGATTTGTTAAACTAATGCGATACAAGATAGAAGGAGAAAAATAGAACTATTAAAAAGAGAAATACTCAGATGAGGATAAAGGAGAATGCTAAAGAGTTGGTAAAAGAGCAAAATAGGAAATATTTTATGACATCTCGTAGCATATGAACGGTTACCATCCTTTTTATTTGGAAATCGAGGACTGCCTCTTTAGTTTTATTCCCAGAAAAATAATCTCCAAATAAACGAACTATTTTCATCAATGAACCGTTAATTACGAGACTCGCTGTTCTTTTCAAGTGAATATCTGATAACATAATAGTGATAAAAGCTTAGGTTTTTTGAAACGGATGTTATTATATATTTTAGAGAACAGATGAAAATTATATAACATAGTAACCGTCAAAAATAATTGTTCGTTTGCACTTTTCTCTGAGAATGTTTAATTTCAATTACGTCTTAATTTTTTTCCTTTAACGAACACATTGTACTTGCATTCACTAAGACCGTCTAGGTTCACAAAGATTCAATTTTTGGAAAGTTTAACAAAATTAATTAAAAGACGAACTAATTCAACAGATCGTCTCTCTTCATTAAATATCAATTATGAGTAAGATATGAAGATAGATAAAGAGAATAAAAAGAGAGAATATATAATGGAATCAAAGAAAAACAAAATCATACTTACACATGTAAAGCAGAATTTGAGAACAAAATAAGTTTCTAATTCTTGCCCCTTATTCAAAAGCAATAAATGCATTTTAATTTCAAGGGACATACAAGTAAACCATGCAACATGCAATGATTGTCCTCAGAGGCCACTATCACATTACCCATCCTCATGAATTCTCTCGGGTAAAAGGAAAAATCTTAGTTCAGTTATAAGACTATTCATTATAATTTCCGTTTTATTTTCTTCCTGAATATTTATAAAATCTTTCCAAAAACTGCAGGCCATATATTTTGCGTTCAGTCGTATGTGCTTGGAGGTGGGGTAGTAAGAATTAATATGAACACAGGAAATATATTCATTTAGACCCAGTATCAGTCAAAAAAATTAGATTAATTTTAATATTGTGATTCATCCTTCCGAACATAATCATTAAAATGAAACTTTGTCATTGTTTATAAACATAGCGATAATATAATGATAGGATTACTGTATATTTATGTATTGCGTGCATTTGTGGTTACAACAGAGTAAAAATAGTACATCATAGCGCAATTTCTGTTATCACATTTTTGTTAAAATGTTCTACCGTGTAAAACAAAATCATTTTCAGATCTACCGTGCAACTGGTATCTGATAAATTTAATTATGTATAAATTGACAAAATATTATATCCAGTCTCGATATATAACTGCAGTACAATTAACTATTAATAACAAAAATCTTTTCCTAAATAACAAAATGTGGAATAAGCAGGGAATAATTAGTGACGTGTTTGCATTCATTTCTGTTAGCTGAAGTGCATACCATTGTGGATACTATAACAACACTACTACTACTACTACTACTACTACTACTACTACTACTAATAATAATAATAATAATAATAATAATAAAATGCAAATGTTCCATCAAATAATATAATGACTCCAAAATGTTCCTTGAAATAATATAATGACATCAAAATGGAACTTTAGCTTGACAAAGGTGACAAGGCTATATTTCTCAATGAGAAACTATCAAGTATACACAATCTCACCCTAAAGAGGTACTGAAATAAAAGAATTAGAACCTAAGTGGAGTTATAAGTATTTAGGTGCTTAAGAAAAAAAAACGGATTATCGTTTGTGAGAAAATTATGAAAGGGATGCTATGTTAGCGTAAAAGCTTTTGTGAAAATAGAACAAAAGTTTAGAAACAAAATTGAAGCCATCATTAACTCATTATCCATCCCTGTCATCCTATACAGTTTCAATATTATTAGTTGCTCTGTCACCGTGACAAACAATGTTATGCCAAAATACGAAGGTTTCTCATCATGCATCTCATGAACCACCCAGAATCAGACACTGACTTATTGTACCTTCCAAGAAGAGATGTTGGTCATTCAACTGCAAGTAACATTGAAAGCTGTAAATATGGGTCTTTTTGTTTATTAGTAAGACTTGTTTTGAAACACGAGGGTACCTGAAAACTACATTCTGAGACAAAAGCTCTATAACATGCTTTCACGAAATCCAGTTAAATGAGCCAGAACTAGAGGAAATTAAAAAAATGCAGAAAAACAAATCGGCCTTAAAAACACTTATCCCAATGATAAGCTTACAATCCTCTGGAATATCACTGTACAAACCGATATGCAAATGTACGCGAATTGGTAAGGCGTAATTGTAAAAAAATCAGGTGGAAAACTTTTTCTGATAGATGCTGCAGCTCCAACCGACAAAATTATATGTTTAGAATCGTTTGAAAAACTAAGGAAAAAATATACGACTTTTGAGTTTTATTGATATTCTTTATTGCCATCTCGATATGAAAATAAGTAGCCTGTGGTGTTTCAAGTGATCAGCATTACCTTTTTTTGGTGGTACTTTGGGAATTATAACAAAAAGAACAATAAAATTTATGACAGACAAAAATTTAAGAATTACATATATTTATACGGATGGGTACTTATTACATCTTACATAGATTTCTCTCCATGTAATGGTTACAATTCTATTTTTTAATTGCAGGACACCTTATCCGTTTGCATCTTCTGATCCAATAGATATGTCTCTTGAAATCTCTGGTTCAGACGTGTAGTATACAACGCAAATACAACAAAAACAACAATGATAATAATGCTTTGTGGATAATTAACATTTGCAAACAATTCTAATTCAAATTCTATAAATAGATTGTGACATAGAACGGGGGCCTTCGACAGCGGCATTTATGCGAATCTGAATAATAATGAACTATTTTATAATGCTTCAATGATCAGTTTGCTTACGTTAAAAAGAAAGGCAATAATAAACAATACCAATAAAACTCAAAAGTCGTGTTTTGTGTTTGTTTATTTTATGTTAAATTAAGTCATGGCTGTCCTTCAGTAGATGAACTTCCCTCCTCACTTGATGATTTTGATATTCTTACGTAACAGTTTGCATTGAATGTCTAATTCTTAATCTAGTTCTAAATATTTTTAGTTTCGTCGTGCAGAACAATATATATATATATATATATATATATATATATGTATATATATATGTGTGTGTGTGTGTACGTACGTGTGTGTGTGTGTGTGATGGTGGGGACTGTATGTATATTTAAACTTTTATTAATTTTAACTTGATTAAGTGATATAATTTAATGCTAATATTACTTTGATTTCAACTCCCAGAATAGCCATCAGAGAGTTTTTAATAACTTATTAATGCCGCCTTAGCGTGGAATGAGTCTAGAGCCTTATTCGGCAAATTTCTGACAGATTGTCTCGATAAAATCGCCCAGCCTCCTGTGTTGTAAATAGGTCAATAGGTGTACATAGGTTCGATTATCTTCCTGTTCTCCTACCATGTTCATTGAACAGGAGTAGAAGTTTATCCCTTATTTCATGTTTAGTATATAGTTTAACGACACTTTCTTCCATGGCCTTAATGTTTTAACTGTTTTAACTTTTTGGCGATCTAACCAGTGGCTGCGACCTTTCATTATGAGGATACTCTGTTAGCAGTTTTCTGGTTGTTGTATCCAGCTGGTAGTAAGATCGAATTTTTTGATAGCGCTTAGAGAGGCTGCTCTGATCAGCAGTCGTATAATATCGTGGTATTTGTAGTGACATGTCGCGTATGGATAGGTGCATGTATTTCCACTGGGCAAATCTGAGGCCACATTATATTTTAGTCTTAGCCACTTTCTGGTCAGTTTGTATTGCCATAGATAATAGATAATTATTTTGGCCTTTTTCTTTTAAATCTTATGGCAAATACAATGAAAAGAAATACGAGTAAACCCGCATACAAAACACCGCCTATCATCAACCTTTCTTACTTCAATATTTATGGTATTTGTACCAATTTCTGTAGTGTAGAATCTTTTCTCTTGAAACGTTCTCTAGATATCTTCGCACATTGTGAAACTAATTCTTCTATCGCTACCAAATTAATTTCCTGTTCCAGGCTATATTTCTCTTTGTCTAAAAGGTTCTAGGATATACATGGATGAACTTGATGTTTACATCTGGGAAAATCTTCCAGTGGCAAAGGAATTGGCTCAACTCGGTTTCTGTACTGATGGCACAACTATTTACCCATGTCGTAATAGTGAATCTAATCGGTTCCATAAGGTCAAATTGGCAGTTAATCTAAAAAATGACCTACAATCTTTATTAACTGGGACACTGAATAGCATGTTAATTTTAACGCCTCCAAAACGAAACAGCTCTTTTTTAATACCCTGATTGAACCCTTTTTGGCTTTTCATTGGCGTGGCTTATGCTAACCTCCAGGAGTTACGTATTGCGATTTCTCGAGCTAACGTTTTCCGCTGACATAAAGTGGAAAGATTATATTGAATCAAATGCTAGGTCCGGTTTACTGAATCTACCTTAGATATTTATAAGTTTATTATTCGTCTATGATTTGAATATTGCCGCGACAGCTGGTCTGATTCTTCTACGATATATTTTGAGATTCTTAGCAAATTATAAAGAAGAATCTGCAATGACATTATTCCTTACCTGGCATCTTGGCTTCAATCAGTTTTCCATCAGCGTAAAGTGGCTCCTCTGTATCTTTTCTATAAATACTGCCATGGAAATTGTTCTGGTGATCTTTCTTCTGTAGCAGGGGTCGGCAACCTTTTGCTAACTGTGTGTCGACTTGGGGTTTTAAAATCATTCAGTGTACGAGCAGCATACGTATTTTTATACAAGTCAAAGTCAAATAAACTGTTTTACAATATATTTTATATAATAATATATAGTATATATACTTTATTATATATTAAAATTGAAAAAGCTAAATATGTTTGCGTTGTATTAGTTATTATTTCAGACTTCGTGATGTCATTTGCGGCTGCGTACCACTGAAAATTGCTTGGCGTACCACACGTAGCACGCATGCTGTAAGTTGTCGACCCCTGCTCTATAGTACCTAAGCACTAATTTTACAGTTTAAATAGCTAAATGTAACCTTTTTATGCTAAGAGTTACCTTTCTCGCACTTCTTAATTATGGAACACTTTCTGATTTCTTGCTTCCCAGTCAACTTCAAAAATTTAAATGCAATGGCAACTGCTACTTCTGTTTTCTTAATTCCTGGTCTTTTATTGTTATCTCACATTAAAAGTGTTTTTTCTTCTATATCCTTTTTCACGCAGTAACCCATTGCGTCTTTGTGGCTTTATTGCTTTGGGTGAAATGATAAAAAAAATTCTGTAATATTTTTAATGCTTCTTTTCTTATTTTCTCAAGTAACAGATACTATAAGGCCTTTTCAATTATTTCATAATGTCACTGAAACAATTTCTAATAAGCTTATGTTTTCTTATAGCAGATTCAGGTCTGTAAGTCTTGCACAAGGACACTATTAAGTCTGTTAGCAATAGCATAAATGTATTCTTTTCTCCAAACATCTATACCCCAAAGGTACAGAAGAGAATATGAGCAGAAGCATAAAAGAGGTTATCCGTGGCATCTTGGAATATAAATTCAGTTATAAGAAAAAAAAAAAACGAAGTGTCTGTCTTTTTAATTGTATGCCATTAAATGCATAAAGGCAGACATTACACAAATAATGAGAATGAAAACGTTAAGATTTTAAATACTAGTTTTCTGAGTATATAGAACGTCCCCCGTTGGAAGATTAACATACCACATCGCACTCTCTTCGATTGGCCTTGTACTGCACTAAGCAAAACTTATACAGTAAAGAAGAAAAAGATAAACATTTATGAAGATATTGCAATAAACAATATAAAAGAAACAAACAAAAGAAAAGCAAATTACAAAAAGAAGAATAAAAATACCTAAAAGAAAGGAAAAAAAAGGGAAATCATTTGTGGAAGAAAAGCTTGTCAAGGGATAAAAATCGGATAGTTAGAGGATTGTTTGAAAAGGGTTTTATGGCGTCATCTCATTGCCGATTCTTCTGGTTTAACCTTCGAGAAGAGGTTCCAAATTAATATTTCCTAACCCTCCAGCTGAGGTAATGGAATCAATATCGAAAGTTGCCAAGGTTGACTGAGGCAGTGGCTCGTGTTCGTTCATTCAGTTTTTCACTTAATAACTAGAAGGGCACATAATCAATTTCTTACTCAATTGACATTAGGATTTGGTTGAGCTCGTCAGGTATACCAGCATCAAAGCAAACAAAGCAAGATTTCGGTTTGGTGGACGGTTGCAGAAAATGAGAGTAGCCCTTCCTCTTGATCTTTGCTTCAGGTCGGCTTGAGACTGAACTGCACAAATACCCATTATTGATATAACAAACAAACAATAAAAAAAGAAAGAATAATCAAAGAATTCGTGAAGGGTGAAATCATATTTAGTAAAGTAGTGTACAGCGCGGGGAGTATAAGAAAAAAACTTTTAGATTGGTATGAACCAACGTATTGATATCGTGACAATGTAAAAGTCAATGTCCCATTTTCGATTGTTTATAAAAATTAAGTGATTCAAAAATATGACATGCACATAAGATGTTAAGTAACCAGTTTACTGCTTCTTAAATATTCGCGTAAAATTAGCTGTGCAATATTACTTTTTAAATTGATGCGTGAAACCCATTCAAAATAATGAAATCTAAATCATTATTTGAATTTGTATTTCGTTTTAACAAGAGAGGTTTTCATACAATTTTTTTAAATACTGTTTTTTACACATTTGAAATAATAGCTCTAACCGCTTCGATTATGTTTTTTTTAACTAAATATAAAATTGATATTAAAATTTACTAAATTTTAATTTTCCTTGAATTTTTATTAAATTTAGATAAAATAATTAAATGGTATTAAATTATTAAATATATATAAGACCATACAAGATTATTAAATATATATAAAACCATTTTTATTAATGTTGTTATTGTATTATTAGGATAATATATAATAGGGGGGAAATCTCCTTACAAAACTATTAGCCAAAAATGAGTAAAACGAAATAGACGTTACAATTCGAAATACTTTTCTTACAAATGCGAATTTAAAAAAATGATGCGGATTGCATTTGTTATTGTCATGGTGTTTAACCTATCCACTACGAGACCCATTTCTATAAGTAGTTGAGTAATATCTTGTGGAAGACCACCGAAAACAGGTGAAGTTTTTAGAGTTGTTGGTGGCTCGGAAGCAATCAGGGTTACTTTTTCTCAGGCCTTTGTCCCCAGAGCATGTATTATTTTTCTGCGTATGAGCGTGTGACTTTCGGTATGCATATAAATTTACAACTTGGCATAAAACAGAAAAAGAGTAGAATACAACTGAAACGCTGAATACATAAACAGCCATAAAGAAAAAGTTTGTTAAAGTTGGTGAATTAAATCCGAAGTTGAAATTCGGCAAAGATTAAAGGAAGAAATAAAAGTGAACTGATTTGTGTTGAACAAAGAAAGTAAAAACATTTTGATAAAGACAAAGGGAAATTATATGAAGCTTAATGATAGAAAGTAGAAATTATTCATCTTAAATAAAATATGAAGAAAACTAACCGTAGTAATCATTTTAGAATTAATCATTTTTGAGTGTTCATCAAGATACAATTCCTATTAGATTGGTGTTAATGTAGAAAGGCTTCTTAAGCAAAGTTTGTTATATCAGTAAATAGCCAATATTTATTGAACTCAAATATTTTTAACTACAAATATAACAGGCTTTATTTGTTTTAATTACTCATTGCTGATTACATTTTCCCTATTTGTTAGAAAATGTTCAAGAGAATGTAAAAAAGGAATTTACATTTTTTTTTTCTCCAAGAGAGAGATCGTTAAAATAAAAGTAATAAATTAGGATATACTGGATAATAAAAAAAATCTGATTAGATAAAAAGGGAACGAGAAAGAAATAAAATTCATCGATATTTCTATTCAGACTGGACCAAGAAACAAATAAACTGATCGATCAATAATATCAATGCCATCTATTTGCCCCATACTATTTTCCTGTATAAATATTACTTGAAAACATATAGATTTATTTATTCATTTAATTATTTTGCCCTATCATCCCAAATTAGGCAAAACACAAATAGTAGGTATTGTTTATAATTTCTTAGTAGTAATTTTACTATTATAATTTTTATTACGAAAATATTGATCATTACAACAGTCGGCTGATAGAATAAGCATCGAAGTGGTTAAGGCAACGTCAGTACGGGCTCTTATAATGTGGATTTTCAGTTTAATTTGTGTCATAATTATTTCGATTGCTTCACTAGGTGTAGAAGATTGTATTGAACCAATGTTTTGTAATAAATAACATACACTTTAGTGAGTGTTAAACACAAAATGAAGAAATAATAGTGAAAAAAAGAAGAGTGAAAAGGTACAGTGTAACCCGGATATAAGAGAGTTATCGGTACCGGAGAAGAAGTCTCTTATATCCGGGTTACACTGTATAACTAATAAATCGCCAAATAGCTGAAGACTTACGAGAACCTCCCCCAAAAAAACAAAAAACAAAAAAAATCAAACATTGAGTAGAAACTGGGAGAAAAAAAAAATTGGCTATAGAATTACAACAGAATGGTGCTCTACTTTACCATTAAAACAACGTCCATGAAATACAGATTCTAAAGGATTAGAATTGTAATTCTAGTCTCGTATTTTTCCCAGTATAATAGTTTAGGGAAAACGAATGAATATAAAAGTGGCATGTATGTGTTGAGATTAAAACATTCCACTGTGTGCGTTTATTTCAATAATTCTGTTTAATTCTCGTTACCAAATTATGATAACTGTTCTCTAGAATACTTTTATTATTTTTGTTCGTGAAGGAAGACATTTAGAGGTTCATAATGAAATCTAATATTCAATTTATAATTTAGTAACTACTTGTACATTTCTGAACATGTATGTATCCGGGTGCAGTGCGTGTACCGATAAATTTATTAATTTTTAATAGATAAATATATTTTATTTTAATAATGGATATATATGCTTTAATAGATAAATATATTTTATTTTAATAATGGATATATATGCTTTAATAGATAAATATATTTTATTTTAATAATGGATATATATGCTTTAATAGATAAATATATTTTATTTTAATAATGGATATATATGCTTTAATAGATAAATATATTTTATTTTAATAATGGATATATATGCTTTAATAGATAAATATATTTTATTTTAATAATGGATATATATGCTTTAATAGATAAATATATTTTATTTTAATAATGGATATATATGCTTTAATAGATAAATATATTTTATTTTAATAATGGATATATATGCTTTAATAGATAAATATATTTTATTTTAATAATGGATATATATGCTTTAATAGATAAATATATTTTATTTTAATAATGGATATATATGCTTTAATAGATAAATATATTTTATTTTAATAATGGATATATATATGCTTGTGCCTTTTGTTTCGTTTGTGTGAAATTATAAAATAAAACAAGCATATTGACTGCAAAATATGTAAACATACTTTTCTAGATGGTTTCCTTTTTTCGTTTAAGAGCTAAACAAAACGCATGTTTGAATTGATCTACTGCTGTTAACTGGATTGGTAAATAGCTTGTTCTTAGATGAATAAAGAGCATTACTCATTTCCATTTGCTATCATAAGTGAATATACTCAGTATTAAAATCTTGGCTTATATTGTGAAAAATATGAGCTATTTCAATAAGATGACGTGTAGGTTATTCTTTTTTAATTCATAAATTGCTTCTTTCACCTAAGGGTGAAGGTAAGAACCCGACAAACATGCTTGCTATCAAAACGAAACGGCGCCATTAATATATACTTATATCAGAACATTAAGAAAGCTTTTGCCGGTATTAATTACATAAATAACACTAACATTCGCTCCTTGTATTCTTCTTCATATTCACTTTTGAATCAACGGATATTTTGAATATTGATTATCTGAAGCAATGAATGATAACGGTAAAAGTTTAGAAAAAAAAACAATCCAAGAATTTCAAGAAAATTATCTATATTTATAGTAACTCAACTCTCCAAGTTTTGTCCCCGCTGCTGCAGCAAGGAATTGAACCCAAAACTCTTTGGGTCTGAAAAACAGAGGAAACAAAGAGTTGGTGAGTTGGGTTACTAAATGGGAATTAACTGAAACTGAGATATCCAAAAAAGGCGGGGCACGTGGAAGTAGAACAATCTAACCCCGTGGACTAAATAATGGGTTCGGTTCGTAATTCCAAGGTATATACCTGAAGAAAGAGCGCACAACAGCCGTTGTGTAATATGGCTACTAAGATGAGGACAACATTCAGAATAATGTAAATAGTGTAAATTGTATGTTGCCGTCATATAGTCAAAATCCTAAACGCCGAAAAGCAATCATTTCAAAAATCAATAATTTATTTTAGGTTACTATTAACGAAAACAATATTATGGAATTAAATCAAATACCGCATACCCACTGCTACGAAAGTAGAACTAATTGGTCGATTGTGCCTATATTTTTATATACCATTGTATTAACATATGCACATTGAAATAATTTTCTCTTGTACTGAAATAGAAAGTGTTTTCATCTTTTCTATTATGAAATAGCAAAGATCACAAAATTGTGTGTCTAAGAATCCGCATCGAATTGGGAATTGATTTACGTTTTTGTGCATGAAGCACAAATCATTACTTTACCCCACCACCAGAAAATCCCTAATTCTGGCGCCATATTTGATGAATTAACTAAACTTTCACAAACTTCGAAGAAATAATTACCATTATACAAAAACACACGAAGTTCTGTGGACAGGAAAATAAAAGATTTTTTTACCTATTCCGGTATGTACAAAGTCAGGCTGAAAATTTATCGGTCCGACCCACTTCCATAATGAGACAAATGGAAAATCATTAAATTGTTTTAGAAATCCTACTTAGTCTTGTTGAGAACTTTACAATACACTCGTATAAGCAGTGAATACACAACAAGGATTTGTTCAATATCAAGGTTCTCATTTATAATAATTCTAAACTAAGCAACCTTCTCACAATGAAGGAAAATATCACACTCCAGTGTGAGGATGACAAAAAAGAGGAAGTCATGTGACCCTGGAACATGAATATGAATTGGAAGATAAAGAAAGAATGATCATAATATTTTTTACAATAACGGAAAAGGAAATTGATGATTATACATATTTTAATGAAAACCAATATTTGTCAGGTTTCTCAAAAACCTGTCAAAAAATGTTATTTAGTTTATAAAAAAAATGTATAAATTGAAGACCAAATATTTCTGACATACCTTGCTGCACACTTGTCTGAAAGTTATAAGTTGTAGAAATCACTTCTCAGATAAAGACAATCCTTATTTCTGCAACAATTCAAAGATTGTGTTCAAACCCTGGCAATGATAGGTTCATCATTCTGAAATACACAAATGAAATAATAGCTCAGATTTTTGTATGACGGATAACATCATATATATATATATATATATATATATATATATATATATATATATATATATATATATATAAGGAAATATACATAATACCTTACATTGATTACACAACTCTGAGTTTCATGCCGACTCAATTTTCAAGAGTTGGTATTTTTACTTTGGAGTAACACCGGTTTTATAATATTTCTGGTTATCGGTAGATATGTTATTGTTAAGCAGTGTAATTAGTATTGTTAAAATGTGTAAATGAATTGTAGTTTAATTTTGAATTTGAATTTAGGCCCAGATTAACATTTAAGATTGAAATAAGGTTGGAAATAAGAATTATAAATTCTAATTTAAAGAGACGCCGATGTTATCAAGAGTACTAAACTTGAAGATTTTCTGCAACCCGGTGGGGGAAACAGTGTGCGTGTATATAGGAAATGTCAGTTCAATTTCTGACTTTGGTAATGATGAAAAGTTATATATAGGTGAATAATCGAACAAGCGACAGAAAAATAAACTGGTGAATATTAATTCATGTTAAATATCTCGCAAGAAAGCAAACGGAACGAAAACAATCTTCCTATGTGTATAAGCCACTTTCATGTATAGTGTGACTGCTGAAGATTTTTGCATGAAAAGATTTACCTGTGTAAAAGTGCAACTGGTCACCGAAAATGCTACAAAGAATTACCAGTGTAAAAAACTAATAATAAAACTCGCACTATACTCTAGTATATATGGTATATAAATTGAATTCAGTTTAAAAGTACAATAAGATGACCGAGTACAATGCTAGAAACCTGAAGAAGGCCGAGGAGTACCACGGCCTAAAGTATAACAACCACACTGAACTTGCTAGTCCGAACAGCATTAATAATTACACTTATCTAAATTGACATATAATGTGCAGTTCGCTGAATGGGTTCCTTGAAAGAAATTGTAATGACACACAGAAGCAAATCTGATTTTTTTCTTCACTCAGAGCGATTTGAGAATAGTCAGTAAGTTGGTTTTCAAGAGGCTGGTCAGCCATTCCAATGAATTCCTCTGCGTACTGACTTATTTCAATGTTTTCAAAAGCGGTCAAATGTGCATTGTTACCTTTGTTGAACATGTTCTATACATTCAAGAACTTTTCAGTATTTCCTGCAACTCTTGTGGAAGTTCTCCTTGTTAAGTTGGTGAATTCTGCCATAATCTTTGCCTTCAGTTCATCTTTGATGTTACAAGGAGTTTTGCTGGTTGCTCGCTCAATCAAGGGAGTTGCTGTCTGGGAAGTTAGGTGGCCAGATGTAAGAGGTAGTGCAGTAGCAAAAATTGGATCTTCCAGCAGCCATCCTCTTGACACAGGGCATCCTCTTGACTCGGTGTTTGAGGTCCTCATCAACAAATTCGGGAGTTCTTTTCTCATCAGAAAGATCAGAATTAGTTTTTTGAGCTGCTTCTTAAACACCTTTAAACTCATCTAACTCTTTCCAAATCCCCTGTACTGTCCTCAGATTGTCACCAAAACACTCTGAAATGTTCATATTGGAACTTCCAGTGAGAATACCATGCAGTACAGGAGGTCATTTCCAACTTTATGGCAGAGAGAATTACGTCATAGTGCTCTTTTTCTCACAGACGGTGCCCAACTTACCTTGCTATACTAAAAAAAAAAAAAACTAGCATGCGCGAAATTAAAAATATAAAATTACGACAATTTACCCATCGCACTATATATATATATATGTATATATATGTATATATATATATATATGTATATATATGTATATATATATATATATATATAATTAGTAATCTTTAGTCCTCTGCTCGACAAATATACTCGGAATTCGTTCTCTGACGAACCCGTCTCTATTATTGCTTGTTAAAACTCGCTCTCTTATCTGGTCCATTCTACTAAGTTTGTAAAATATTTCTATAATTTTAATTTTTTCTGTGTGTTTTATTCACCTTCATTTTTCTCTCTTAATAATGACTGGAATATTTTCATTTAATTTTCTCTTTTCTATAATTCTCTTCCTATTTTTTTTACTAGGTGATTGTGAGTTTCTAAGATACTTTTGAAGTTATCTTTCAATTTTACATACTTCACATCGCTACATCATAGAAACCTTATTATTTATTATAATTTTATAATACATATATAATCATTATATAAGGCATTTATATTCATTAACTCCTTTACGTTTTAGGCATATTATCAAAGTGCTTTTATGATATTAGTTTTATTAAATGCTTCACAATTAATCATTATATATTTAACTGCTGGTTTCTTTTTAATTTTCCAATTGTTCTGTGCCGATGTATTTCTGTATTAGTTTTATTTCATCATTATTTATTGTGATGTTTTTTGGACCGCTGCTTTTGAACTAACTGAGATAGCTTCATGCCTTTCTTTAAAGCTAATTTGAAACATTCCCTTTTCAAGTTATTTATCATTGCTTGAGATTTATCCGATCTAATATCAAGAAAACTGCAGTAAACTGTAGATGGACGCTTCTCGTATATTTATCCTCATTGTCCGTAGTTAATTATTGAAAAATATTTTAATTTGCTATCTTCGCCTGGTGGCTCCCCGAATTTTATATTTTGGTGTACAAACTTTCGTTTGTCTAGTGATACCTTCAGAATATCATAAATATCTATGGGAGTAAGCACGTTAGTTTTTGAGAATATAAGACTTTGCATTCTACTGTTGGCTTATCTATTGCATCTTGTTCTTACATTTTGTGTTGTCTGTTTCTGCTTTTTAATCTTTCGAGTATTTACTGTTTATCCATGTGCTTTGCAAATCGAACATGTTACAAGCTCTTCTGTTTCAGCATAGCTTCTTCTATATTCATTTTCTCTTGTCTATCATTGTTTTATTAATCATTTTAATTTAGCATATTCAAGTTTATCTCTTAGTTTTTACGTCTATATCTACCATTTCAAATGTTTCACTCTTGATTGTTTATACATTCCTTTTTATTGTTTGGGGTCTGCTTATTATCCATAATGCTTCTTGTAAAATTGTTGTTCATTTAATTATAATATACTACAAAAACCAAAATTGTTGGGTGTTTTCTGTAAAAAGAAACAAGTAAAAATGTTGTTGTCTTCTCTGATTTTATTTTTATTAAAGTTATTTTTTCTTGGATTTTACAGACAAATTTGTCTCAGCAAATGACATTTCTATGAGTAATCGATATATTATGTTTGTTTATCACTGTTACATAATTAACGCTTTTGGCTTTGCCAACAAAATCGCACACACATGTGTGTGAGTGCTTATGTATCTGCAAGTATTTAATATAAATATTAAAGATTACATGACTGACATATTGATAGTTGTCTTTATACTAAATAAATTGGCTTTTTATATTGCAAGAATCTGTGAATTAGCTTTCATACTGTTTGGCATTCAGTTTTGCTTAACTTAGACTAGTTGCCACCCTAGGAAAGAGAGTCTAGTAAGGACAGAGAGAGTCTAGTAAGGATAGAGGTAGTCTAGTAAGGATAGAGAGAGAGTCTAGTAAGGATAGAGAGAGTGTAGTAAGGATAGAGATAATCTAGTATAGCTTGTTGCTGTTTAACTCATAGCTGAGAGAATAAATAGATTCATGACTTTGCCAAGTTTTCAAATCAACACTAGACTTCGTAATTACCATTTCGATAATAGACAAAACTGCCCTATCATAAGAACCTCGTCAAGGTGGTGATATTCGAGAGCCTATCGATAAAACTTACAAATTTATTACCTGTATTTATCAGAAGATTTCACTGTATAATGTTCGATATTCGTTATTAACTGGAGTGTGTTCAGTGAAGTGCATAGACAAGGAAGGTGCTTATGCTGAAAAATAAATATTTGCTTTGTAAAATAAAAGTTATTTAATTACAACATCACTCTCTCTCTCTCGTACACGCACATACACATATGCGTTTCGCGCCCGCATACCCATACATACATACATATATATATATATATATATATATATATATATATATATATATATATATATATATATATATATATATAGGACATATAGGAGATATTGTAACTACATTGTTCTCATTTTTATTCCCATATCCAGCAGTTGTACGCTCCAGCCTTCTTCAAGTGATATTTCTTTGAATTTGCGTCGAATCTTCCATTTAGTCCACGAGAGTAGATTGTTCTAATTCCACGTACCATGCCTTTGGATATCTCAGTTTCATTTAATTCCCGTTGATAACTCTCCAATATTTTTGTTTCCTCCGCTATCGCCAATTTACTTCACCGTTGTTTGGATCAAATCACCTTTGGATCAATCAATCAACACTTTTATCCAGCGGATCATGTGTCTTTGGGTCCACGTGAATTTTGGGGACACATAAAGCTAATGTCCCAGCAACCATTTTTAACATTTTACAATATTTTGTTATTGTTATTTTTCTCTAGATTTCCGTTTTACTGGTTCCCATATTGTATTCATGTCTATGCTTGATTGGCTTAGGAGATTTTTGTAGCCTAGCATATGCGCTGATTCCTTAAGTTTTCGTATTTTCCAGTGATATTCTCCGTCTATCATTTCAACTTCATCCCACAAAAGGTGGGGATCTCCCTTTCTCTTCATATATGGCCAGACATGACTGATTTTTCGATTTCCAATCGTGCCTTGTGATGTTCTTGGAAATTTATCTTAATCCTCCTGTTTCCCATTGCATACCACAGCTGCACGGGATGGAGTACACGCAGTCCCCAGTCATGTTCTCCTCTATGTGTGGTCTTGCTTGGAAGAGATGTCTGTATAGTGTTGAACCACTCCTGAAGTTTGTCCTGGTGTTATATGAACCACTGATTTTTTGTATTTTTTTTCGATAAACCATACACATAAGACCGAAACTGTTTTCTGGTTGTTGTTACCATCTTGTACTTTTCTATTCCAGTTTGTGAGAGTTGTTCTTATCTACTCATGATAGTTGTTACTTTGTAGGGTACTGCTTATACCGACCATTTCTTGTTCATATGACTCTGGTTTTCCACTTGATGATTATCGATGCTGTATTCAGCATACGATCCCTTTCTTTACACTGTATGGCTGGTGGCAGTCGAAGTTAAGTTATTGTCCAATGAATGTTGAATGTTTTGAACCCATGCTCCATTTGATACGGATGTCTTGAAACCATGCTCTGTTTGAGATATTTGTTCATCCAGGAATGCTAGTTTGTTGTTGTTTTCCTTCTCCATTGTGAACTGTATCGATAGTCATATTTAGTTCACATGGTCCATTAGTAGCTGGGCATCTTCCTAGTGTGGCCAGAGTAGGAAGGTGTCATCTATGTATCTCAACTATAGAGTTGGCTTTAGCTGATTCTAATGCCATTTCTGAGAAATATTCGATGTATATATTAGTCATTGCTGGTGATAATGATGAGCCTATCGCAAAGCCTTCATCCTCTCGATATATATCTGATCGCATTCCGAACTATGTTATTTGTGTACAGAAAGTCAGCATTTCCAACAAGTTATCGATTGATATACTAGTTCAGGGCAAGTCTATCCTTGACTACTGATAGTGGCTCCTTCGTGGTTACATTGGCGAACAAACTCACCACGCCCAGGTTCACCATCTGGTTGGATTGGATGGGATCAGTTTTTTAGTTATTTCCACGAAGTGGGCGGAGTTTCACACATATAATGGTGACGTTCCTATTAGATCAACGATATCGACAAAGACGCGACTCAGAGTGTATTACGTTATTTGTCTGAACCGATGGAAAACAGGATTTGAAAGAAAATCAACAAAGATAGTTTTATTTGTAGAACAAAGAACCTCGTCATTAGAGTTATTTTAAAGAATTTAGAGTTTGAGTGTATCATAAAAATATTCATGATCTTCATTCTGGAACTTACTGAAATTAGTATCAGATTAAGTGAAACTTATAGATCAGAAAGCCAAAATGCAATAACCCTTCCTAAAGCAGGAATAATATACATAGATTTTATGCAAAGTGAAATGAAAGACAGTAGAAGCGAACCCATTAGATCTGAAGTCACATCTACTGGAAGTCACATCTAATGTGAACTAAAAAAAAAAGAAGAATAATGAAGACAGCAACAAATCATCACACGGAAAAATGTTGAATAAAGAACCTCAAAATTACAGTCCAGAAAAAAAGTAAAAAAATTCTTGGAGAATTCATATACGCAGAAGACAAAATTTGCTCTCAGCAATTCCGATTTATAGGAGGAAAAGGCAGTGCATTTGAATGAGTCAGATAAAAACGCGAATGCAAACTGTATAAAGAGGGAATCTATAATAAGTAAATGTAGAAAATTAGTTACGAAAGAGTAAAAAAAACAAACTGTGGAAGAACAAGAATTGATTGTAATTGTGCAAAAAACTTTGGATTTGATTTGCAAACAAATGCTACAAACTCAAAACGGAATCTCTGTCGGCGAATCGTAGAGTTATGATTTGTTGGGATTTTATCCAGGCCTGGAAAGCAGTTTTGCCATTGTAAAAGAAAAAGAAGAAAACGGAAATACCATCAACAGTTGTAATTGTTCTATTAAATTAGAGAAATTGAACATCTGAATAAATATAAGCATCCTTCCAATTTTAAATCGTTTTTGGAATGTGAAAGTGACCATTGTACGCATCATTATTGGAGCACATGAAACAGTCTGAAATACTGTTTTAAAAGTACTGGACAGAATAGAAGTCCGGGGAAAAACAAGAATTTTGTTCAATGGCATTATAAGAATTGGTTGGAATAGATTAGCTTATCTTATGCCGCTCTTTAACAAGCGTTACCAGATGAAACGCGTTTAAAATACATGAAAAATAATTATATTACAAATCGTTCTCAGGGCAATATAACACAAATATTGAAGTTAATTATTAAATTAATTTAAACTTCAACTGTTTTTATTGGGAGAAAATATTCATTATAATTTCCTACTTTGAAAAGAGATTTTAGATAAGTACTATTTTATCTGATTTTCCCTTATTTCGTTTAATTTTCAACATTACAACTTGAATCTGAAGTGATACATCCTCTTGGGAAATGACTTAAAAACTCTTCTGATTTGATTTTCGTAATTTGTTTATTTCTTTTCAATTTTTGTATCTGCTAACTCGTCTTACTGACTCTTTATATTTGCCTTCGGTCACAATTGTTGTCATTACATAAATGTCGATTTCAATAATTTTCCTCTTCTTTTCCTGCACAAATTCTTTTCTTTGTATTCATCAATTTATTATTTCTTTTTTGATTTATCGATTCCTATTTTCTCATTGATTTTGCGAAAAAAGTGAGTATTCATTGTCTTGCTTGATCTGCTACCCTATATTTCCGGCCTAATCCTTTGTCTCTCCTTGTTACTTCCCTTTTGCAGCAGCATTAACTGACATTTCTTTTTTCACCGGCAATCAGAATAAAAAGCGAGTTTCTAGTAAGTTTAACAAAATCCGACATTTCGCTGTGGTTGTTGAAAAGGAGGTGATGTAAAGATTATTGCTGACCGTGATACTGAAATAGGATTGAGGCAAACAATCTCAGAGTACTACTCAAACATTTCTCTCTCGCACCCCCATCTCACCCCGGTTCATTTTATCTACCCAAAAGTACTTTCATTTTCTGTTTATCCTAAATATATCCCGAGAAAGAGTCTTGGGTAGATGAACGTATCAGAAAAAGACATAAGAACGGATTATGAGAGTATTTGACAGAGAAGCTATACATAACATTCAAAGTGTAGATCGAAAGGGAGGGAGATAAGTAAACGTAACAAGGGCTGGCATAGGAACAAATATATTCTTGAAAAATAAAGTTTTTTTAGTATTTAGTAGAAAAGTCATTATCGCTAAAATATATTTTGATATACTGAAAACTATTAAGAACCTAATGATGGATTAGTAAATGATCAGTGCATCCTGAAAACTATTAAGAACCTAATGATGGATTAGTAAATGATCAGTGCATCCCCCCATACACATACAGAAATGTATATATGGTTATTTTTTGCATCCGAAATATGAACAAAGTAATTTCTAACGAATCAATGCAGGTTTTATACGATATTATGTACTACTACTTTAAATGCTAAAAAATACAGGGCGTCTAATGAAACACGTTATATCAAGAAAATAACGTTTAAAGTAATAGGAAATAATGTGGAATAAAAACATTGATTCCCTAGAAAGAATATATATATATATATATATATATATATATATATATATATATATATATATTTATGAAAATTTTCTCAGAGTTAACCTGTAGAAAAAGACAATATTTATAAAGGTAAAAGACAATAGGAAAACTGTATTATTAGCCGAAGCATTTCGTCTAACGTGTACTTTTTCAAGGTAAAAAAAAAAAGAAATGAATTTATTAAAACAAAATAACAACAAAATAAAATGTCCTTAGCAACTGGAAAAAAATAGAAAACGCTATTGTATTCATATTGTCAACTGGAGATTACGTCAAGTACTGTCACGTGTGTAAATATTGTTTATATTGTGTTGACGGATTAAACCATTTTCTTTTGATTTCTTGATACAGTTGTGTACGTTTGCTTGGGAGAGTAGTAATTCTGTTAGGAAAGGTGATATAGGAAAAAAGCCTGGGCGTAGATTAATATTTGGATAATATTCAATGGCGGCACTCTCGAGGATTTTCCTTCTGAGTGAGTTATTTTCTTTTTATTACTGTAGCATTTCTAAAATCAAAAATATGTTTGAATTTATTTCTATGTATCACTAGTACATTAGATAAGTTGTTTTTTGTGAGTTCTCTTTTGTGCTCATAGATGCGTTCTTTTTTTAATTTCTGTTACTCCAATATATTGGGAGGAAAAGTTTTGGCTATTTATTTTATAAATGCCTGCTTCAGAAACGTCTCCATATCAACATACGGACAAACACCAGGCATAAATAATACCTACTACCACTACTACTACTACTACTACTACTACTACTACACACACACACACACACACGTACACACACACACACACGTATATCCGAATTTCGCTTAGACAAACTGGAATTATTCTATACTTACACACATAAATCATAGAGACGAACGCTGCGTGGCAAGTCAAATGCACGGTAACACTGTTTATCCAAGGAAAATAAAACACAAAAATAAAAATATCAGAATTTCTGGTATTTTTAATTTCTCATTCGCTGATGGAGCTTAAATAAAATGTTAAAAATGTTAGATTTATAAACGTTGTCTATTTGTTCTTTATCTTATCATTCTGTTGGATTCCGATCTACACACACACACACATATATATATATATATATACACACATACATACAGGCACACGTATATATATATATATATATATATATATATATATATATATATATATATATATATATATAGATAGATAGATAGATAGATACACACACATACATACATACATATATATATATATATATATATATATATATATATATATATATATATATATATGTATATATATGTGTGTGTGTGTGTGTGTGTGTATTAGGTACCTCCACTATTTCGGCATAAATTTTCTATATTTAAGTTTAAAATGAATTTTTTACAACGAAAAAACATTTTTGAAGATTTTATTTTATCTTTAATTGAAAGTTTAATCATTAAAATTATTATTTCCATTAATTAAACAATTCTGATGTATTTTAGATAGAAACTATATACATTTGATTGCCAAATTTTTAAATTTTCTTAAAAACGGCCATTTTCTTAATTTGAAGAAATTTGTAAACAAACACCAATTTATCGATTTTGAAAATATTTAAGTAAAATAAAAAATTTAAAGTTAAAATAATCTGATTTGAAAGAAATCTTTCTTATAGCATAAAAAAATAATATACAACCAATTATTAACGATCGGCCCTGTTCATCTGATCCAACTATTGATGGATTGTTGAATGACGAATCGATGACAGCTACTACGGATGACCATAAATGACATAATTTTTAGAAATCTGAGTTTTAAAAAAAATCATTCTATTTGAGTATGACCCACACTAATGGAAATACAATACATAAAATAAAAATATTTAGTGAAATAGTAAATTAAAAAAAAAAAAAATTACTTTAAAATTTAAAGTTTAAATTTTACACTTTTAAAGTTGAACGGAAAATACAACCTGTTAGAAAGCAACTAAAAAACGAAATGTTATGAAAAGGCCACGTAAAAAGGTCACGTGACCTTGTTATAATAATGGCAAATACAGTATATCATATATGAGAATAAGGAATGTATTAAGTAAAAAAATACAACATAAAAAGTTATTTAAAAAAAAATAGCGCAACTAAATTTATTATACTTTGCAGTTTTGGACTCGTAATTTTTTTTCCACTTAATTACTACATCACCTCGAGGAACCAGCCTAATACAGAGCTTTACACGATTTTAAACTATTATAAATTATTATAATTAAAATTTCTTAAAAAACGAAAAAAATCTTATAAAAATTAATTATTCATCAGAAAAAATTTATTTCTTCAGACAATAATGTCCTTAATATTACTTATTTACAAAAGCACTTAAAAGCTTTTCTAACTAAGTAATATCATAGTTTTATTGAATTCATTATTTTTCAATTCAGAGCAGATTTTCAGTTAGATAGCTCAAATTTGAAAAAAAAAAGTAGGTTATTTACCATCTCCAAAGACTCCTACTTTTAACAAAAAAAAATTTCAGGAACCAGAAAGGTTTTGGGCGAAATTTCATGAAATTAAGTAAGTGTGGGGAGGGATGTAACATATTTTAAAAAAAATATTTTTTTACCAAAATCTTCTACAAAAAATATTTCAAAAATAATTTCATTCATTTGTGAATAAGTCCTGAAAATTTCATTAAAATCGGACAAATACTTGATTTTTACAAGAATTTCCAAATCAATATTTTTTCAACGGAAAAAAATCGCAAAAAAAAACTGTTATATGTATATATATATATATATATTATAGTGTGTATATACCCAGATCCAAATATAGGAACAGTTGATATGGTATGAAGAATACAAGATCTATACCTAATGCTGTACGTCTCTCGCGATGCGCTCGCGAAAAGTCTCCTAAACTGCAATTTTATCTTACCTCATTTGTATTTGCAGCATATATTAAAAAAATGCGTGTGTTATTTTGTTGTATTTTTTTTAAATGAAATAATATGTAAATTTCTTTATTTCCCATTCTACATAGAATATTTAAGTATTGACTTTATTCAGCTCAAGCTTTAGGTCAGGAGAAATAATTAAAATTATTAGTTAAAAAATATTTGCTGTGTTCACTATGTTTGTTTTGATTTTATATATATTAAGGAGAGAGTGAGAGAGAGAGAGAGAGAGAGAGAGAGAGAGAGAGAGAGTTACTTAGGAAGAAATACACAGAAGTATAAAAGGAAATGCGAAAGGATGCATTCAATAAAGGGAAAATTAAAAAGAAGTTTTTTTGGCTTTAAGCGGAATGAGGATAGACAGAAATTATATTTTGGTTACATCTAATAAAATTTGAAGTATATTAATCTACCTGGAAATTAGATGAATATCACATTATTCGACGCTTGACTGCAGGGCAGGGAAAATATAGAAGTGATCGGAACCTAAAAATCAGCAAAAATGACATCAGTACATTTAAATTCTTACGATTAATATATAACTGTTACGTTTTCAACTGTTTAAACACATGCAAATGTAAAACAAAATGATAGTAACGTTTTTGTAAAGTAGAATAATCTTTGTGATTTTAATAAAGCGAAGAAATCATTGCATGCTTTTGACTTTATATACAACCTCTTAAATTTCAAGAACACAGTTTCTCCCTCTGTAGTAATTCTTTAAAAACTGGTTTGTTTTCCTAACTTTGATAGGATAACATGCGATGATTTATCACTTACTGTATTTCCTGAATTTAATTGATCAGATTTTTTTTCTCCATATATGATCAGTCTCTCCCTATCTTTGGATAACAGCTTTTCGATGTTCTTCTGTCTTTACATAAACTAAAACACTCAAACTCTATACATTTTAAAAAATTGCAGGCGAACGCGCACGCGCACGCGCACACACAAACACACACACACACACACATATATATATATATATATATATATATATATATATATATATATAATAGCTGGCCACGCATATTCGAGGATACCCGTCTACCAGGGCGGCTAGCCAGTCCCTATTGCAGACGCTTGCCTTGGCACATTTGCGTTTTTTTCAACACCCACAGAGCCAAGAAGACCTTAGTTTCTGGGAGATAACGTGTTATTTAGCGTGGTCAACTATTGGAACAAAACCAGCACATTCAAACCATCGGTCACGATGACTTGTGCTAGCACAGCTATCGACGGCCCCCAAATGTTCCGTCTACTTAATTTCATTCACAAGGCTTTTCACTCACAACCCGTTATATAGTTTTCAGGCTCTTTCTAAATGTACCACACACTGGGATCGACCCCTTCAGACCAATAACATCAAGAAGTCACCTTCTTGACAAATCAATCGTTGTGAGACTGCAGGTCCTATGGTCAGTAAGCGAACGTTCTAACCTTTCGGCCATTCGTATATATATGCATATATATATATATATATATATATATATATATATATATATATATATATATATATATATATATATATATATATATATATATATATATTGTATGTAGTTAGGCAGCCTTTTTTCATTCATATATGTTTCATTAAATAATATAGACGTTATGAAAATATTATAAATAATATAGACGTTATAAATTTATAAAATAAATAGACAACATATATTATTTAATGAAACATGTATGAATATATATATATATATATATATATATATATATATATATATATATATATATATATATACGTTGTAATTTGAAAAATCGATTATTTCAGTTATCTATCCTTTATGTCTGTTGTTTTGATAATTTTCAAGAAGAAACCTGTAAGTCTGTGCGTTTGTTGGTGGGCGTGCGAGTTTATAATCAAGGTTCTTTTTCTGTTATAGAGATAATGGTGTGTGCTTCAAGAATGAATTCTATTGCTAGACAAAAGGATTAGTAAATATAGATTTGTTAAACCTTTTATTCACCCAATCTCATTCGGTAGATTACTCGCTGTTGCATTTCTTCTATATACCATATTAATTCTCCTAGCCTCCTTTCTTTATAATTTTTCTTACCAATTTTAACTATCTCTTATTTTAAGTATAAGTGTACTTCTTTGATAATAATAAATATTTTAAAATAATGATAATCCTTAATCACAAAAAGGAGACGCAGATATACAAGAAAAAAACATTATGTTTACTTTTTTTCTGAAAAATCTAGATAAACATTATTTTAGTGTATTAAAATCGCTGTTAACACTCGTGTAGATATGTTGCTTTTATTTATATATGTATATTACAGCTAATTTAAGAATTAACTAGAAGGAAAACACGTGAACACACGCACACACCTATATATATATATATATATATATATATATATATATATATATATATATATATATATATATATATATATATATATATATGAATGAGAGAGGGAGAGAAAGGGATAAATATACAGTTAGGGGAGGATTTGACAAAAAAGCAGGATCTTTATTCATCCAAGCTAATCTTGATAATACCCGAGAATCTTATATTGTTTGAGAAACATCTTTTTCCGTTGAGAATTTTTTTTCGTTTTTAATATTTTCTTATATCTTGTTAAACCTCGCATTGATCTGGTGCTGCCAATCAATTCAAAGGATATTACACAGTTACTTTTCAGTCACCACTTTCTTTTATGACAAATATCATTGACTCATTCTTAAATTATCTAAATTTACATGTAGCCTATATTTAAAAAGCATGTAGCTAATGCCAATGCTTAACGACCATGTAGGCAAAGTTTAACGAGAATGTAGTCAATGTTTAATGAATATGAAGTTTTTCTTAAACATATTAACGAGCAAAGTAAATCGAATATCCCGCTATAAAGATTGTATTATTCCTTCTTAATTTACTGTTTTCAAATTTGTATTAAGGTCATGAATTTCAAACAAATGCACAAAAATAAATTAATTTCAAAACCAGAATTTCATAAGTACAAAGCAAAATTTAGATATATTTTGATAATGTTTTGAAGAATATATTTGACTGTCTTATTTAAATCTTTAAAATTCTGTTACGTTTATTCATTTTTTCAACTTTCATTTCACCTTTAATTTCTAATAAAATAATTGATCAGTTTTATATCATCTGTATAATAATAAGAAAATCTATTTTTACATATTTCTTTTTGAATTTTACATTTTTTGTATTTTCCTTTCTATATTTTTACAATTTTTCAGTACCTTTTTTATTTTTATTTTCGAATTCCTTCTTTGTTCCCATTTCATACTTTACTTCATATTTGTAAGATATAGAAGAATGTGAAGGATTGAATAGCTGGCATTTAACACAATGTACGTAGACATCTTACAGACAGCAATAATGAAAACAAAATTTCAAGAGGATGATATTTGATTAGTTTTCTGTTCTGCAAGAAGATTTAATATTTTCTGACTTAATATATTTTGTACGCGGCTAACATCTTATTAAATTCATTGCTACGGTTTTAGTGTGATTGGCAATATCTCTACTTGACTGTGCAGCACGAATGAGTACACTTAATGTTGTGCAACATTTTTCAATGCCAAAAAGAAAGTTCGTCTCCATTCTTATTATGACTCTAACTGCACGAAATTCATTTTTGACAGCATTATTTATAATATTGTTTTTTAAAGTGCAGGGAAAAATATTTGTAAATAAATTACTATGATTTTGAGGGTTGATTGGATATTTCTTTTACTAAATTTCACTCAGTAGGTGGCTCAAGAATCACTTAAGCTAGATAGTTACTGAATGAGGTCTGTGATGTGAATGTAAGTAAAGACTGGGGATTTAATGGCAAGATAATTTATTGATGTTTGAACGTCAAAATCATAACATACATATAAATCTATGAATGAAGGGACTGCGAAGTTAATCAGCTTAATTTCTGACTTTTGAATATTTCAAAGAATGACTTTAACATTAATAAAATTCAATGAAATCTTTGACAAATGCAATTTGCCACTCATCTTGAGACTGGTTTTACCAGACCAATAAGTTGTGAAGCTTAAAAATCAAAATAAAAAAAATGATTGTACATAGAAAGCTTTGAACGGAAAAACAAGAAGCTTAAAAGTCGGCATTAGTATTGATGGCGTACTGCTGAGTATTTCTTTGAGGAATGACTGAAATTTATGTGGTAGTAATTAAAAATCTCAACATAAATAAAAACAAGACAAAAAACAACGCCCACAAGACGAAAATTAATTGAAAAACGACGTGGCTAAACATTAGGTATCCTTGATACCTACCTAAAGTCAATAAATAAAGCTGATGAAAATTTATTATTATTATTACCTATAATATTAATAATCTAAAGGTATATTTTTAAACTGAAAAAATGGATTCAAATATATTTTAGTAACAGTAAAGAGATTTAGTTATAATATCAACATGGAAGACAGCACAGCAAGCCGGTACAAAAAACGGCAATAATACTTAATGATGATGCTGTAATTTGTGGGCTGGATGAGAAAGAAGTTTAAGAATATCTCAGAATCCATAATCCAACAAGAGACAATGGAATATAACACCAGAAAGTAATGTTTTTGAAGAGTGAGAGCTATAAAGAAAACAGTGAGATGCGCAAAATGAGTTTGAAGTTTTTTAGACTTTAGTAATTCTTTAATGTAATAATTAGATACCTCCACGAGATCGCTAAAAAAGAGTATAGCATGATGAAAAAGACGCGAAACAAAATTTTATCGTCTAAATGTTTATGTTATTATTAAGAGAAAAGATCAAAGTATTTTTGGGGTATTTTACATTTTTTAATCGTTCCTAGCACGTCCAAAATTTTCGTTAAAACTCTTGTTTTTTTGAGTCAGCAAAATTGACCATTTTTTCCATTTTATAAAAAACTGGAAATCTTACCTTGAAATTCTTTTAAATATCGATTATCATTTAAACATATTAAACTTATTTTAAGAAAATCAGAAATTATAATGTTTATTTAAAATATTTTGAACCAAGCTTAACTTAACTTCTGCACCGATAAGATGTAATTTGAAAATAAAACAAAGCAGGTCATGAACTTTCGCGTCGCTTGACAGGTGATGAATGACATATTGACGGATTCCGTGAGACTAATTTGTTCTACAGAAGGATAAAAGTGAAATAATTTATATTTAAGTGAATAAATTATTTACCTCGTTATTTTTAAGGAAAACTTTCAGCGCTCTAAATTTTTTTCTTTTTGTACTTAGCTTTCACATTTACGTTTATGATGCTTTATTCAAAATATATTATAAAGAAATTAAAATAAGACTATTAAGAGTGAGATTAAATTTCATATTTCACAAGAAAGATATCTAATTAATTTATAGGTACATTTCTTATGAAATTTTATCAGAAGTGTACATAAAATACTATAATTTTATGTACATTTATTACATTTTACTGTGTTATTTGTATTTCCATTCATTTTATTATTAATTTTGATATTTAATTTATTGAAAACTGTCATAACTGAGATTAATATAAAAATAATATAATATAAATTTCATAAGATGATAATGATACCTGTAGGTACACTTCTCAGTTGAAATTGAAAAATCAAATTAACCTCTCTACACGTATTTCACAAAAGTAAAGACCTTAACAGCGGAGAACAATGCTTAACTCAAATAACGCAACTTAATTGTATTCTGGTTGGTCTTCCGTACGTTATAATTACAGCCTGATTATAAACACAAAATTACATTTCTTAATTACAGCGGATCTTCTGATTAGTCAAAATGATACAATTTACAACGCGCTAGAAATAGATCTATCTCATAAGGAGACTTAGGAAACCTGAAGCGGCTTTTAACTAATTTTATAATATTTAAAAAAAATTAAATGTAAAAATCTATTATAATTAAGAAATAACAAATAATTATATTAAAAATTCATTTTTCATCGAAAAATTTTTTGTTTCAGAAAATATTGATCATATTCATAAAAACAACTAAAATCAAATAAAAACATTTGAAATTAAATAATATCTTTGTTTTATTGAGTTTTGTATGTTACAATTCAGAGCTGATTTTCAGGTGGGGGTGTCAAATTAAAAAAAAACAAAAACATGATTTGCATTCCTCAAAGCCTTGTGCTTTTAACTATTGCAACCATTAAACTAAACTCGATCAAATTTCTATCGTTTTCATAAAATTAGTTATGGGGGGTAATAAATATATAAAAAATATTTCTCTCATGACTTTAATATAAAAAACATATTTATAATAATTTCGATAATCTGTGAATAGTACCTGAAAGTTTCATTAACATCCAACAATTATTTATATTTTTGCAAGATTTTCCAAATTAATGTTGGTCATACCAAAAAAAAAAAAAACGTGCTAAAAATTGTCATTTGTGTTATTTACTAGTTCCGCTGATACAAAGAGAAACAAGGTTTTTCTAATCAAAATTTAGAATGTTCTAAAAAGAAGGAAAAATTTTAAAAAATAATTAAAAAAAAACTTCGGTCTTTCCTCTTAATAATAACATAAGCATTTAGACGATAAAATTTTGTTTTCGGCAAGGTTGGCGTCTTTTTCATCAAGCTATGCTCATTTTTTAGCGATTTCGTGGAGGTACCTATGTAATAATTGATAACTGGAAGATGAAGTGATGAAGAAGAATAAAATCAGAAAACTTGTAATAATATTCAAAATGCATAATCGTAAAATAGTTCTTGGGCGATACCTAGGACTAAAATTATTAATTGTTAAAGCTTTTTAACCAACACGAATTTATTCGAAAACCCGTACAATACAGATAGCCACTGTGAACCTAACATACTGATATCAACACTTAGGTAGTGAGCTCTCAGTTTGAAACTAGGCTTTTATCAGGCAAAAATTATAAGTAATCGAATATTTCGTTGTCATTTCTTTACAACCGCTTAAGGAACTAATGATTATCTAATATCTCGCGGCTCTATTCTCGTGCATCAAATACATTTTAAAATTGATAGAATACGATAGAACAATAGCGTCATTGTAAGTGTATTGCGCATATTTGGCTATTTTTTATACACCTGTCATGCTCTTATAAGACTGGGTACTATTATGGATATATTGGGCTTCGTATCCAGCATCACTTTGTTGACGTGCTGTTCTTTTACTCAACAATAGCAGCTGTTGTAGTTGAAGGGAAAGTCAATTGAAACAGTGTTAAATTTAACGAAATCGCGTTGATAATTCAAAAGGAGAAAAGGCCATTTTGTCCAAATCAAAGGAATTGAAATAAAAAAATAACAATAAAAAACAAAACAGAAAAAAAAAAAAAACAGAAAAAAAACAAAACAGAAAAAAAAACAAAACAGAAAAAAAAAACAAAAAAAAAACGAATAAAGCAGTTGACATTTGTGCATATCTAAAGAAATGGATGAACGAATTGTTAAACATTTGGAAAAACAAAATAATGAATAACTTTTGTTTACAGCAATGACGTCATATAGTTAAATTTTAATAATAGAAAATTTAGGGGTGAATGGAAATAATTTATACGACAGTGTTACTTATGAAGCCAAGGATGTTAGAAATAATAGAGATTTGATGGTTCGATACTTTAAAGAAATCCTGAGGAAGAAGAAAAAATATTTTCGAAATTTATTTGCAGAATTGAAAATAAGATCAACCTCTTCTCGCTTTCGATTAAAACAGCACCTTGGCCATACACAAATATATTTTTTAATCAGTATATTTGAGTATATACATGCAAAAACATGTAAGACAACGTGCCTGTCGTGTCAAAACTCAAACTTATATTACCGTTCACAAGCTTCGTGAAATAAAAATCCCCGTATTCTTACTGGTAATATGGTTTCTTTTCCACATTTAATATGTATACATTAGCTATCAAGTCGACAGAGTGCTGAAAAATACTTCGCTCGATTCACTTTCTGAGCAAGCATAATTATTTTGAAATCTCTTCGTGAACAGGCCACAATATATATATATATATATATATATATATATATATATATATATATATATATAGTTACTATTGTAATGTAGATTATATATTTTGTAGTGTAAAATTAAAAAAATAGTATTAAAATATCGATTCTAATTAAGATAATTATGCACTGAACCGTGTTTTGAGAAGCGATCATATAACTTAGAAGAGAATTTTTAAGGAAACAATGTCAAATACTTGAAATTTCAGTGAAAATAACTAATTACAATGCATTAAGTAATATGCTTCAAATTCCCTCCACGCAGGAAGCATGCCATCGGACACAAAAAATCGCCTGGCTACTTGTCTTTTAAAATCGTTCTTCAAAAGGCCTCATATTTTAGAAAATCAAACGAATAAACAGGATAAGCTGTTGATTGAGAAAAATTAATTGGTTATTATTCAAATATATGTGCAGATTCTAATATATACGCTTACATTTAATACATTTGAGCTTCTTACATTCACCTGATTTGTTCATGCACAGAAAGTTACATGTAAAGAATAGAAATTAAGAAAACAGAATTGTTCATAACCATTTTGGTTCGTGAAACGTCACTTCCTTTTTTCTATTTGTTTGAAAAAAAGGAAAAGATTTTAAGAGGGAACGTATAAGTGTAAAGAAAAGATAGGAAAGGCAAAAGGGTGACGGAGTGAGACAATAGTGCTTGTTGACAGCAGCTTGGTGAAGGATTGGCGAGGTGTTGAGGTGATGGCTCGTCCCGAAAAATTTAAATCGACAGCAATGGTCAAGGGTTTAGGGACAGCACTTCCAAGCCTCCCAAGAGTGAGGTATGGGAGAGGAAAGGTGGAAATAAGAGGTAGTATGACAGTAAAGGAGGAAGGAGGGATACGTTTATACGATGGCTGTAGTAGTAATTAGAAACGCTTTTAGTAACTTTAAAACAAAGCCAGAGCTGAATTACGTATATTTAGGCTGGAGTTTTGTAATCAATGAACGTATTAAGGAAATCAATAAATTAAGAGGTGGAGATTTTTTTTGTTTTATTCTCTTTATAACATTTCAGTTTTCTCTTTGTAGTGTGATTGAATAATTTTATCTTGATTTCTAGAACAGTTGTAACTAATTTTTAGGGTATCGTGTATGAAGATTTGATTTAATTTACTATTCGCAGGAAAGTGTTTGTTAATTAGATTTAAGACATTGTGTGACAATATGGTAAGGCCTAATTTGTTGAAGGGAGGTGTATACTAAATTGATTTCCTTCCTCTATTGTTTTTTCTAGAGTAACTATTAGGTTGGTGCAAAAATAATGACGTAATAATGTTGTTTTTTGACGTTAAAAAATACGTCAAAAAACGACATTATTACGTCATTATTTGTGCACCAACCTAATACAATTTTTCATATATTTATTAGGTTGGTGCAAAAATGATGTCGGTTTTTGACGTATTTTTTAACGTCAAAAGCCGACATTTTGTACCAAACTAATAATTTCGGAAGATATATTGCCGCTGCCAGTAAGCATTTTGTTATTTTGTGTTTATCGAATAGAAAAGTGTTGGTTGATACGATGTTCAACGGATGATGGCATGTGCTTAATAACCGGAGCTGGATAATTGGAATTAGGATTTATATAAATCGGGTTAGTTGAGGTGCAACTAAATGCACCAAAACAGGGTTGCATATTTGTAGTGAGTAAATTGTTTTTGTTTATATAAAAAAATATAATAAATAATTATTGCTCTACTCTCGATACTGAGCCCTCTTTTGAATTAATGCTGCGAACGTTACAATTTATATATTATTTTCGTTCTCATTACATTAAGATATATATATATATATATATATATATATATATATATATATATATATATATATATATATATATATATATATATATATATATGTACATGTATACACTATCTCTCTCTTTCCCTCTCTCTTTTCTCTCTCTCTCTCTCTCTCTATATATATATATATATATATATATATATATATATATATATATATATGCATCTATGTATGCATATGTATACATGTACATGTATACACTATTTCCTTCTTTCCCTCTCCCTCTCTTTCTCTCTCTCTCACTCTCTCTTTCTCTCTCTCTCTCTCTCTCTATATATATATATATATATATATATATAGATATCATTATTGATCTATTGATAATAATTGATGTGTTATTGTTTATGATGAACAGTATATATGATATATATGCGGTTGCATGGATAGTAGTTTGTAGCCCCGGGTTTCACGCTTTCGCAATCTTCAGACAAACTGCTTTATTTTTGAAAAAGTGGATCTGTTTATGCTTTATTTGTGTTTGATTATTTGCGTGTCGTGGAGGGGAAAACATTTTCCTCTGTGTTTGGTTGGGATGACATTCACATATACATGGAGACACATACATACAAGCGTATTCATGTTAGTTCGTACATACACACCCATATTTATAGTCTTGGGCTAGATGCAGTTACACATTCATGCATAGGAGCACAGCTATGTACGAATTTTCATACTGTCTATTTTGTTTTTGATGTTTTCCTGTCGCCTCTTAACGCCAGCAGACATGCTCACATGCACTCATACATACACGCATATGTAGACACACACCTACACTCATTAATCTGGGTTTACTCCAACGACGTGGTTAAGTTGGATTCTGTCTGTAGACATGGTTATGATGTTTAGATTTTTTCCAACAATAACTTCTGCTGTGTTATTAACGATTGTGATTATGTTAATGCTAATATTAATTGTGATATCATTATTGATCTATTCATAATAATTGATGTATTATTGTTTATGATGAGCAGTAATTTTCTTCTTAATGTTGGAAACAATAATATCTACGATAGTAACAATAAAAAAAATAATACATAGGTTAGCTCTATCTATTACCAATATTGACCACTTTCCACTAAATACCGCACGCGCACACACACACACATATATATATATATATATATATATATATGATGACGGAAAGAAAAAATGGACGTAATATAGAGGTCTAGAAGCATAAGCGGAATTACGTATTCTAATTTTTAAAAGGAATTGAAGAACTGTTAGTGACAATGATTTGAATACATGTGCCTTTATCTGAATCGTTGTTCCCAATTTTCAGTGACGATATTTTTTTCTTAAATCATTTTGTACTGCCTTTTCAATTGTAAATCTTTATTCAGAATCATACTGCTATCGTTATATACTAAGTTTAACTTTGACGCAAATCAAGAAATATGAACTACCAAGTCATGATAAATCTTCTTATTAATGGTTATCCAATCTTGTTCGTTAACCATTACTCCAGCCGAGATGCCCAAGTTATCGGTCACTTGGCTAGATTCCTCTTCAGATCACATGATTGATGGCCTCACAGACTGATTAGCATTTGGTGCTAAATATTCTGAAAATCACTGAAGTATGTTATCTTTCCATGTCTGGAGCACTGATGCATGGTATTCCATCAAAAGTAGTGTGATGAAGAGAAGAAATAATTGAGAACTTAAGATGGTCTATTCAAATAAAATCAATTCGTTGATATGTTGGTGATGTGTAATGAATAAGGGAATAATTGTGGATAAGGTTGAGAGGAAGCGAACACATTTCTTTATGATTCTTCTTGTAAGTAATTTATTTAAAAAGAATAAATTTTGAGTAATCGATACATAAATAACAGTGAGTAGAAATTGATAATTTTATCTTGGACTAAGGTTCTAGAACTGAAACTTAAAAACGGCGTGGGGAGTTTATACAGAAAGAGAAGAAAATGAAGACGAACAAATAAAGTAACTTTTTTCGAAGATAGTTTTTTGTTGAGAATAAAATAGTGGGAAAGACAGAAAATGCTTGGAAGACAGAGAAAGACTTCTGTCTTTTCATAGGTAATTAAGTTAAAATTAACAACAGAAATAGAAAGGAAATTTATAAGTAACATTTTATTGAAAATATAACTGTAAAAGAAAAAGTCTGTATCTAATTTTAGATGGACAAAATTGTGAAAAGACGCAATACTGTTTTTTCGAACGACACCTTTTCTTATGAAAAATGTTTGGTGATACATACGTAATAGCACAAAGAATTTAGACGGAGCGAAATAATGCAATTTTAAAGACATGTATGTCTGTATGTATGTGTGTTTACATAACATTATGTCCTGTTGTTACAAGCTTTTGGGAAGTATTTGTATGAATGATAATTAGAATCTTTGTTAATGACTGTATCTATAGTTGATGTACCTTACCGTCATCTAAAATTTAATTGGTTATTTGTGACCCAAACAGCGACTGCACTCTGTTGCAAATATGTTGTATAGTTAGTAATTTGGTAAGCGTATCTTAGCTGTGGCACAAGACCAAGAGTATCGGGTACCCAGTGAGGATCAAACTCAATACTCAGTTGTAGTTGCTTCAGTGAGAAATATTTGTTAATCATTACACCACTTCGACGTGTCCCTGATGCTGTGCTATGATTTATTATCAAACAATGATATCATCAGAATAAGAACACTTACTACTGTTGGGAAGATGAAACTTGAGCGCAATGTGACATTACCTCCGTTCAATTCAACTGTGAAGAATCCATAAGAAAAATAATAATAGTCATACTATGAACACTGACCATAAAAAAAGGTAACCAACCGTAGTTGGGATTATAATAATTGTAAACTTCACAATCCTTTCCTAGACTGGCTACAAACCAAGGGAGAAGTGCCAAGTTCTTCTATTTAACCCGGAGCTAGAGAGAGAGAGAGAGAGAGAGAGAGAGAGAGAGAGAGAGAGAGAGAGAGAGAGAGAGAGAGAGAGAGAGAGAGGTGGATTTCTACATTTCGCAAGGGTATTTGCGCGAAAGTGGAAGCGACAAACTAGGCACTCCGATTTCCAATTCTGAGCTGCTATACCATCCGCACGTCCACAAAATATAACCATAAGAGGCTGTAAAGAAAAATAAATGATTACAGATCGGGTGGAAAATAAAACTAAATTGTAAAGATGCTATCAATTTTTCGCTAAAAAGAATTCAAAGTGTTCGTTACAACTTGAATATTACCGAATTAATAGAAATGAAATTCGATGTCAAAACGCAGTCTTTTAGTGGTGGGTAAGTGAAAACCCTTTGGTGATAATTTATCCTGAATTGCTTAATAACAAAACAACTGGAACAATATTGACCAGTAGAAATTACTTGAACTTTTGAATACTATTCCGTAAATCAGAATGAAAGAATAGCGAAAAGAAAGTTTAGTGAGACGAAAAATCTTTACAAAACAATACTAACAAGTTACAGTGTAAATACGTTGATTAAAACACAGACATTATCAATAGTGAAATAACCAGGAGGAACCGATGAACTAGGGAAAATTAATAAAACATCATATCAGCTAGGAAATTAAAAACTATGAATGTATTATCACTCGACACTATGTTTATTGACATAGACAAAAATAAGGAAGTGGAAACATCAATAAGAATGAGTGTTTAATGATCTATAATTGGACTTGCCAAACACACGCAACAATATATCGAAGGAATTATGAAAAGGACTTGTAATGGGAAATGAAAACAATCGCGGAAAAATTGAGTAACCTTGTAAACAAAGAAAAAAGTCTGTAAGGAAAGAAAAAAGTCTGTAAGCAAAGAAAAAAGTCTATAAGCAAAGAAAATCACTGAAAGAAAAGAATGGGCACCTAAAAAATATCAATATTTACTGTCATTTCTACTCAAAATAAATGCATCAGGTAAAAAATAATCAAAATGTCTGGGTCACCCAAGATTATTCATAAAACAACACACTTCATTTGAAAAAAAAAAGTCTAGGGAAGGAGAAGTATGTCGACTCTTCTCTAATTGTACTTCGGGACAAATTCATAAGGGGTTAGTCATAACAATCAAAATATACAAGTGGGAAAATATGGGATCATAAACTGAAAAAAAACAAAGACTGGAGGAATGTTCGATAGACATTTCAAGAGACAATCTAAAGTTATAGGAACCTGGTCATGGTTATAAAAAGGTCATCTATAGAATTTGGTTCCTTATTAAAGTAGAGACACAATTATTAAGACAGAGATTGATGCATATTTGTAAAGAGAAGATGAAAAGATGACGAATATTTAAGAAATTAATTTTGTAAAATATAATAGTGGTTAGTCCAATTTACTATGTAAATTCATTATAAAGTAACTCCCCTTACAGGAGCCAAAAGAAATATTCCTCGATGACATGATTTCTTTAAATGTACAAAACTATATTTATGTATTTGTAATCTCGAGTGATGAATCGATAGTAATATATGAAGAACAAACTGTAGATTATGAATTTTAAATTAAAAAAAAATGTTTTTTTTATATTTTAAGAAATCACCTGATAATATTTTTTTGGTTTCTGTAGGGGGAAGTAATTTACATTACAAACTGGACCTACTTTATTAATTCTTATAAAAATTAACAAAAAGGAAAAAAATGATATTAGTGGTCTCGAGTGCTTAATCTGTAGTGATATAAAAACAAATTGAAAAAATATATCAGTCTTTCTATATAACACTGAATACTGGAAAATCTCCCCATAGATAAACTGATTTGAAGAAATGCAAGTTGCTGAGAATAACATAGACCGATATTTATACTTTACATCGGGAAGAGGCATTTGACATTTCTAAGGCACACGAAGAAAGAGGCGTTGGAAAATTTGATACTCACAGAACAGTTTGAAGGCACCAACAGGGACAGGAAAAACAATGCATAACAAACCTAGCGAGCTTGTGTAAATAGTTTGCTGAACAAGATTTAGGAGAGATAGCAAAAATACAGTAATTATTAAGAGCTACAGAGTACAGGAAATTGAGAAGAGCTATGATCGTCAAAGTCACGAAAGGACATAGCACGTGGAAGAAGAAACAAATATGCCAGTCTGTAACAACGCCATGTTCAGATACGTAACATCTAGGGGGTTAATAAACAATCTCAGTCCTTGGTCTCACGTGCATATATGTGTGTGACTACAAAACGTTTGAATATATATCTATATATATATATATATATATATATATATATATATATATAATTTAAAGAAAAAACAGACCACTTTATGGCTCCATTTGAGCTCTCAGGATTTCACCCTCCTTGGGATTATCCATACCGATTACCAAGATTTTCATTACTTATCTCTCTCTCTCTCTCTCTCTCTCTCTCTCTATATATATATATATATATATATATATATATATATATATATATATATATATATATATATATATATATATATATATATATATATGCGCACATTTCATTGAATACGGCAGACAAAGTATTTTGATTTAGTTTTTTATACAATTTCTCATGTGATCTAACCATTTTTCTTTTCAGATGATAAATTATATAAAAACTTTCAGAATTTTCTTTTTATCTGAGCGCTTCCGGCTATACATTTATTCACTTTCAAGGTTCAAATATAGTAACTGTAAACAAGAAACAGTTTGTTGTATGTATGTATTTAAATAATGTTTTCATTTTCAAAACAGGCTCAATATATTGGTGTTCATATTGTCAATTGATGCTGTAAATTTTTTATAATGTTCTTCATTCTACTTTCATCTTGTTTATAATTTTCATTCATTTGATTTTTATAAAAATATTAATGTTATTGTTTATGTTTCTATTCTCGTCGTTGCTATTAGCTACCTTAGATAGAAAACGCATAATAGAAAAAAATGAGAAATTATATAAAAAATTAAATAAAAGCACCTTGTCTGTCGTATTCAATGAAATGTGCATGAAAGAAGGATTGCTGCCTAAATACACAAATTTTAAATTGCATGACATGGCAGCCAACAGGGAATGCGGCACTGTAACTTTCAGGAAAAACCTTGTTTTACGACAAATAATGAAAGCTAAGAATGAAATTCAACATATAAATAATGAAATCCAAAAACATATAGCAGTACTAAAAGACACTTTAACTGAAACTGAATATAATGAAGCACAATGCCACATCAGTATAAGTATTAATAATGATGAACTTGACCATAGACAAATAATTTCAAGAAAGTTGTTCAACTTATACCAAGGAAATATTCTACTTCCCAACAACCAAGATAAATACATAAACCTATCCAGTCACATATTAACGGATGATCAAAAGGAATTTCTAAATGTAGGACCAAATTGCCAACTCCAGCCTAAATTCGACCTCCTCACAAAGAAAACTGAAATTGAAATCTTACATCAATCATTATGTCAACTGGAAAAGGACAAATTAATAATACTCCATCCAAACCTCAAAGATCTCAAGGTAGAAGGTCTAAAAGATTATATTCCACGTAATAGAAACAAGGACATTCCAACAAAACTCAAAATTACTGCTAAAGAATTTAAAAAAAAAACCCTAATATAGTCATTAGAAAAACTGATAAATCCAATACTTACGGAATTTTGGATAAATTGGATTATCACAAAAAACTTCAGCACCTCATTGATGATTATTCTAAATTTACTAAATTGAATAAGAACACCACTGAATCTCTAAAGAAATATGTTAATAAACTCATAACATCCAACAATACTGTTGCAGGATCCCTAAAAATAAACAAAATTATTGGAGATTAACAACCTGGCTACTTATATGGTAATGTTAAAATACACAAACCGGGATACCCACTACGACTTATCATTTCGCAGATTCTAACATGCATATACCAACTATTAAAATTTGTCAATGATATTATTACTCCATATCTCCCTACTAACTATAGCATTAAATCTACCCATGAATTCCTACAAATACTTAAAAGCACAAAAGTAAAAACAAACCATGGAATTCTTGCGTCACTTGACGTGGAGAATTTATTTACTAACGTTCATTCTCAGAAACTATTGATATCATTAATTCGGTGTATAAAAATAGTTTAATAACCACCTCCATCAAGCAACCCAATATTTTAAGAAAACTATTTCTCGTTTGCACCACTAGAGATACTTTTTATAGCCAGAATGGTACTATTTACACACAAACTGATGGAGTAAATATGGGAAACCCTCTCGGGCCGTGCTTCTCTAATTATTATATGTCTTATATTGAAAACAAGGTTCTTACTAAAGTTATTAAACCTAAAATATATGTTCGTTATGTAGACGATATATTTATTTTAGCTGAAAGCAAGAAAGAAATAGAAAATCTGAAAGCTACATTTCAACAAAATTCCGTCCTAAATTTTACTTATGAAAAAATAAACTTCCTTTCTTAGATGTTCTTGTTCATTTAGTAATAATACTTTTAAAACTTTTGTTAATAAAAAAAAACAACTAGTAAAGACGCTTGCCATTTTAATTTCTCTTGTGAATGTCCTCTTAGATATAAAATAGATGTCATTAAAAATTTTCCTAAGAGAGAATACGAGAATTCATCTTCTCGCACGTTTTTCATTAAAGAATTAAACAACGTAAAACAAACGCTTATTAATAACGGATTTCCTAATCAATTGTTGGATTTCCATATTAGACATTTTCTGTATAAGGTAGCTAATAGCAACGACCAGAATAGAACATAAACATAATATTAATATTTCTTAAAAAAATCAAATGAATGAAAATTGAAAACAAGACGAAAGTAGAATTAATAACATTATAAAAATATGAACAACATCAGTTAACAATAGAAAAAAATTAGATTAATTATTTATAACAAAAAATTTAAAACCTCTAACCTTATAGTTAAAAATAATAATTCACCTCTTAGAACAAAATTAAAAGCACAAATATTATTTATGAATTTAAATGTTCATTAAGGAATTGTATTCCTGATCAATCAAAATTCGTAAATAATTATATAGTCTACTCTACATGTTTGATACACCTACACCTTTATGACCATAGTTCCATTAGATCTCATTTAAATATTCATGGAGACCTACCGGAACCTATTCGAAACATAATTGTTGATAACACAAATATAGCACCATCTACACGCAAAACAAGGCAAAACATAATGGAAGCCTTATTAATAAAAACAAAAAAAACAACACTTAATAATATTAACTATGAACATGGCAACGATATCTTGAAAACGTTATATAAATACATACATGCAAAAAACTATTTCTTGTTAACATTTGATATATTTCAATCTTGAAAATGCCTAAATGTATAGCCGAAAGCGCTCTGATAAAAAGAACATTCGAACAGTTTTTATATAATTTATCATCTGAAAAGGAAAATATATATATATATATATATATATATATATATATATATATATATATATATATATATATTTATTGTTGTGGTAGGATCCACCTAATTTGCATAGTGGAGTACCGACCATATAAATGTGGTTGGTACCGGGAAGAAGGTAGGAATCAAGACATTCTGAGACCGAGAGACAGACTCTCGGTGACTGTCGAACTCTGCATTAGCAGAGGGGAACCCGGACGAGGCTTTTCCGAAGGGCAAGGTTTCATCCGGGGAGGTTGACAGGGCCTGAACCCGTCTAGGCGGGTTCAGAAAGGCCATATTTTTGGCCGAGCCTACGGGCTCGTGGATACCCACATTAAAACGGCCTTGTGCCACATTCGATCCTCGTGGGTGGATTGATAAATACAGGAAACAAGAGATTCCTCGGCGACTGTCGAACTCTCTGCATTAGCAGACGGGAACCCGGACGAGGCTTTGCCGAAGGGCAAGGTTTCGTCCGGGGAGGTTGACAGGGCCTGAACCCGTCTAGGTGGGTTCAGAAAGGCCATATTTTTGGCCGAGCCTACGGGCTCGGGGATACCCACATTAAAACGGCCTTGTGCCACATTCGATCCTCGTGGGTGGATTGATAAATACCGACTCTGCCCGACTGCGACTCAGTCAACACATTCTCCAGGAACGGTCTTCCCAGACTATATGTAAATATTGTGTACACTTTCTTGTTTCAATACATTTTGTTCTAAGTACATTTTGTGTTGCATTATTATTCCATGCATTAGTCAAGTTTCAACAATGGCGACGAGGTAGAAAGAACCATACGAAAAAAAAAAAAAAAATAATAATTGATAGCCTTCAACAAGTGGGTCAAGTCATTGAGGAACCCAGGCTGAAGGAAAAAAATATTAATTAAAAGTCCAACATCTAACGGAACGGTGAAGGATTCTGAATTTCTGGATATTTAGAACTCGTTAAAGGACGACTAAGCAACGTTCACTCAAAAAAATTTGAAAGGTGTCGTAAGCGAATAACGGTGATTTTAAATTGAAAAAGTTATCTACGAGACACCCGTTAAAAAAAGCTGGCCGACTACAAAAACGTGCATGGAATTAAAAGGCGCACAAATACACCGTGTCGATTTTGAAAGGTAACGAACTTAAAAAAATTTTTTTTTTTTTGTTTGTTTGCTCAACAATATTTTATAGTGACGAATTTACCGCTGATAATAAAAATCAGAGGTTTGTCATGGAAATACGCGAACAGAAGTAATAATAATAAAAAAATACCAAAGTTGATTATCACGGGCTTGAATGTAAAAGCAAGACATAAAATAAAAAAGTCGTAAGTTGTTTCGATTTTTCTGGTCAGCTTATATTATATCCATAGATACACAAATTAAAGGTATATTCTTTGTTGCATGAACACTATCAGCTAAAGATGGATGAATTATCCAAAGTCATATCTGAATTATTCAAATCCCAGCAGTTGAGTCAGGTTGAATTATTCAAATCCCAGCAAAAATATCACGAAAAGCAAGAGGAAAGACTTTTAGAAATTAAAAAGCTAATACTGGAGAAATTAAACAACAATCAGGCAAATGAGGGAAATTCTTCATATTCTAATAACACCATATTTAATTCGCTGGAAACTTTCAACTATGTGCCAGACGAAGAAAAAACGTTTGAAGCGTACTTTAAACGATATGAAGATATTTTCTACACAGACTGTGAAAACTGGTCGAATTCAAGAAAAGTCAGTCTATTACTAAGAAAGCTAGGTACAGCAGAACATAGCAAATTTGTAGATTTTATTCTACCGAGAAGAACGAATGAATTGGAATTCTCGGAAACAGTGAAATTGCTAAAAGAGCTGTTTGGAGCAAATATGTCGCTTTGGCATAAGCGATGGTTATGCATGAATGTCACTAAATCCGACGTTCAGGATTATTTAACATATGCATCTATAGTGAATAGACATTGTGACAATTTCAGATTGGCAGAGATTACGGTTGAAGAATTTAAGTGTTTAATTTTTGCTCAAGGACTGGTATCCAGTAAGAGTGCCGAAATAAGACGTACAGTTTTGTCTAAACTCGAATCTGAACAAAACCTTACCCTGAAATAGTGTCAGCGGGCCGTAAGTTTAAAGAAAGAGTCTCAAAAAATCGAAGAAGCTGGCATTGCTTATATTAAAAAAATAAAAAAAACAGTCAAATTACCCATCAGAAAAAAATTGGAATAAAAATTCGGCGTATTTTAAAAATAGACAAGAAAAATTAAATAAGAAGAACGAGGGGAAAAAAAAGGTTCCACCATATAATTGCAGACGCTGCAACGAAAGACACTGGCAGGTAAATTGCTCATATAGAAATAAGAAATGTTTCGTGTGCCACAAGAAGGGACACAAAGGATCGTGTTGTAAAACGAAAAAATTCAATAGCCGAATTAGACAAACAAATTCGAATATCAAATCAGATAGAGATTTGAGGAAATATGTGACGACTGAAATATTTAAAAAGAATATCAAATTTCAACTCGATTCGGGTTCAGATTTAACAATAATAAACTATAAAACATGGAAAATTTTAAAAAGGCCTACAATAATGAAGTCAACGAAACGCGCTCGAACGGTAACTGGAAAGGAAATTAACTTTGAAGGCGAGGTTGTACTTCCCATGAAATTGAACGGGATCGTTAAAAAAATAAAGGTTTTCATTCTGAAAAATGGAGAAAACTTGATGGGTACAGATTTTATTGAAACATTCGAATTGTGGGATAAACCGTTAAACTCATTCTGCAGAAAAGTAGAAAGTAATACGCAAACAAGTCAGGACATTAAAGGTGAATTAAAGAAAAAGTTTCCGGAAACCTTCACACCTGGTCTTGAAAGATGTAACAAGTTTGAAGCTAAATTTGAATTAAAGAAAAATACTATGCCAATTTTTAAAAAGAAACGTATCGTGCCTTTCGCAAGTGTAGAGAAAATTAACGAAGAACTTGATAGGTTGGAAAAAATGGGAATTATTTCGAAAGTAGAATCTAATTCATGGGCTGCGCCGATTGTGTGCATAAAAAAGAAATCAAACCAAATCAGAGTCTGTGTTGATTTTTCGACAGGGTTGAACTCGGTAATCAAGGACTACCATTACCCATTACCGAGTCCGGAGGAGATTTTTAACAAGCTAAATGGTGGAGTTATATTTTCAAAAATAGACTTATCAGATGCCTATCTCCAAATTCCTGTCGAAGAGGAATGTTCGAAATTACTAGGGATAAACACGCATAGAGGGTTATTCAAGTACAACAGGCTTCCTTTTGGTATTAAAGTGGCACCAGCCATTTTTCAACAAGCTATGGACGTCATGTTGAATGATTTAGACTGTGCGTGCGCCTACTTAGACGACATCATAGTAAGGAGCGAAACTGTCGACGAACATCGAGAGCATCTCAATCAAGCATTTAAAAAGATTCAGGACTTTGGATTTAAAGTCAAAGAGTCAAAGTGCGAATTTGGTTTGGAGGAAATTAAGTATTTAGGTCACATAATCAACAAAAATGGCAGATGTCCAGATCCGGAAAGGTCCATTGCGATTAGAGACATGCCGACGCCCACTAATGTTGCGATGCTACAGAGTTTTCTGGGGCTCGCAAATTATTATCAAGCGTTCATTAAAGGAATGTACAATCTAAGAGCTCCGTTGAATGAACTATTAAAAAAAGACAAGGCATGGGAATGGACGGTAGAATGTCAGAAAGCCTTTGATGAAATAAAGAAAATGCTTACATCAGACCTCTTTTTAACCCATTACAATCCAAAACTTGATATTGTAGTGGCAAGTGACGCCAGTTCATACGGAATAGGAGCGTGTATTCAACACATAATGCCAGATGGTTCTAGAAAACCAATTGCACATGCTTCGAGAACTTTACTCCCAGGAGAAAGGAGTTACTCACAGATCGAAAAAGAGGCGCTGAGTATCATTTTTGCCATAACAAAATTTCACAGATACATCCACGGCAGACATTTTATCCTAGAAACGGATCATAAACCTCTGATCACTATTTTTGGTTCAAAGAAAGGGTTATCCGTTTATACGGCAAATCGTCTGTTGAGATGGGGAACCATTCTTCTCAATTATGATTTTCATATAAAGCACCTATCATCCAAAAATATAATTCATGCGGATAGCTTATCAAGACTCGTACCGAGTCAAGAAGAAGGATTCGAAGAATCCATTATTGCAAATATCAGAGCAGATTATGAGGTGAAAAGCATGGTAAACAACATTTTAAGAGAGCTACCGGTTACATCAAAGGAAATTAAAAAAGAAGCTGAAAGCGATGATTTCATTTCAGAAATAAAACGCAAAATGGTAGCAAATGACAAAAAAGTGCAGGAGATTTATTCAATTTGTGACGGAGTTTTATTATATGGTGAGAGAGTAGTAGTACCAAAAAAGTTGTAGAAAAGAATACTACGGGACTTTCATATGGGTCACCCGGGGGTTAATAGAACAAAAGCTTAATGCGAAGCTTTGTATATTGGAAAGGAATGGATGCGGATATCGCAAACATGGTTCATCGATGTAAAGGGTGTGCGTTAGCAGCTAAGGCACCACCTTTAGTACACAAACCATGGCCCACGTCGGATCATCCGTGGACAAGATTACACATTGATTTCGCTGGTCCAGTAGAAGATTATTACTACTTAATAGTGGTAGATAGTTTTACAAAATGGCCGGAAGTACTACGCTGCAAAAAGCCTACGTCCAATGCCACAACTTTTTTGCATGAACTATTTGCACGGTTCGGTGTGCCAGAGTGTATTGTGAGTGACAATGGTACACAATTCATTTCTGAAGAATTTAAGGAATTTTGTGAGTTATATCAAATTAACCACATAACGACGCCGCCGTATCATCCGAGGTCCAATGGACTCGCAGAAAGATTTGTCGATACTTTAAAGCGTGCGCTGAAGAAAGCCTCAGGAGTTCCAACGGAAAAGGCGCTTCAGCAATTCCTACAGGTATACAGAATTACGCCAAACCAGAGAACACACTCAAACATGTCACCAGCTGAACTAATGTTCGCTAGGAAAGTTAAGTCAGTGTTTGACAAGCTTTTGCCAGGAAAAAATAGAGTAAAGAATACTATGTATACAGCGAGAAAAAGATACACTTCCGGAGAGAAGGTGTTTTTCAAGTGCTACAAAAACAACGTTGAGTTCTGGGAGCGAGGCATAGTGGACAAGAGAATCGGTGACCTGATTTACATAATTAAAGGCCCGAAGAATACTCATAAAAGGCACCAGAACCAACTTAAAAAATGCTACGTTCTAGAGCATAAAGAGAGTATACCGGATGAGGAAGAAGATCCCATTGATGTAATGTATGATATGTTTCAAGTAGAAACTCCGCAGAATATTCCTGAACCGAGAAGATCCGGTAGGAAACGAAAGTTCACGGAACCATTGGACGTGAATCCAAAACGAAAAAAATATTAAAAGTATGCAAATGGATCTACAAAGAAATAGCCATAATCATCAACCCATATACGAAGCCAGTTTGAAATCCAAAAGGGATTCCAAGTCTTGGGAGCGGGGTGTTGTGGTAGGATCCACCTAATTTGCATAGTGGAGTACCGACCATATAAATATGGTTGGTACCGGGAAGAGACGGTAGGAATCAAGAGATCCAACCAGAGACTCTGCCCGACTGCGACTCAGTCAACACATTCTCCAGGAACGGTCTTCCCAGGAATATACAAAAGACTATATGTAAATATTGTGTACACTTTCTTGTTTCAATACATTTTGTTCTAAGTACATTTTGTGTTGCATTATTATTCCATGCATTAGTCAAGTTTCAACATTTATATATATAACACCCACTATTTTATTCATTATTCTTAATTTTATCTATTATCGTTCTGTCTTTTGATATCAATCACTAAAAATGCCGATAAACGCCCTAAAAACGCCCTAAAACCCTCATCTTCTAGACATTATCTGGTCGTCGTTTTTCTTTTCCCAAAACCAAACTTTATTTCATAATTGAAGAAAAACAAGCAAAAAAGACACTTATAAGAAATGGAGTGCTGCAATTTAAGAAACCGCTATGACACGAGAAGACATTTGAAAAATGATGAAACTTACATCCAGCAAGGCAATTAAAACTCTGTTATAATGATTCATGTTGAGCGAAAACACCCAAATATTGGAAAGTTTATATTGAAGCCTAGGAAACTGCTTGGAAATATAAAAAATAGATAAATACATAATGCTTTCAGAAAGTAAATCCGTTGGTCATTTAATGAAACTTATATCTCATAAAATTACAAGGGAAGAATGCTTAATGCAGAAAGAGCGTGTACATGATAAACACTATGAAAGTAGGAATTGTTCTATTGTTTTCTCTATCTGTCTGTATACTTGCGTGTGTTATATGCGAATTTGAACATGTATATATAAGTATATAAATATTGAAGGAGGGAGACACACATTCGTACTTTTTACTGTCGTTCTGCCAACGAAGGTTTTGAAATTTGGCAGCAACAAACTAGGCGAATTTTTATGAAACTTTACACAGATTAAGCCTTCATAAAAAATGGTAATGAGGCAATAACAGAAATTGGGTGAAGAAATTGCTAAAAACATTCTTTTGCTATTATGGCAATAATGATTAAATGAATAATTACTTCCTTTTCGCTGTTGCACATTTTAAATGTTAAAAATAAAGTTTATATCAAAATTCATAAGTATAATGTATAGATAAATTCATATTTTTATTGGAAGTCATAATTCCAACCTAATGGTTTCTTTTCATGATCTTGTTTTATATTACTTACGTAAACAACTTTTTTAGTTGCATTATGCATAAACATAATTGGTCAAAAGATAAGAAATTAACATTGACACATTGACAAAACAAGATTTCTACCATGAAACATTGTTTATTTACTATAGAATTAAACTGCCAAATAAAGTTCATTGCTTTTGAAACAAACATTATATTTTATTTATTATGTATTTTTATCGAAACAACATTGAGAAGTTTTTTTTTTAATTTACACAAAATCGGTTTGTTTTTTACATTTTATATGTCAAACAAGATCGGTCGAAAAAGGCCAGAAGCATAAATGACATGAAGAATAGAAACAAGTAAAATTAAATTTCGAATGTTGTTTAATGATTGTTTTAAAGTTGTTATTCTTTGAAAATGCAGCAAATTGTTGTTGTTCATATTTCTGCAATTTTTATTTGGGCCATTGGCGACATAGAGGAAGGAGGGGAGGACTGATTTCAAAAAGAACAAATCTGATATTGTGTTCAAATACAAATAACAAAAATGTATTAAAGAAGATTTTAAAGAAAACTCGACTCACAACCCGTCTCGAAATTTTATATATTTTGAAACCATAAACTGGAAAATTATTAAATGAATTACTTCCGATTAAAAAAACAAAAACATTTTGGTTCCTGTTATCAAATCAGATCTTCATACATATACTCCCTAAAAATTACAATTATGATTTAAGAATATCTTCATTATGTTGTGAAAAGGTTTAGATAACAGATTTCTCAGGAAACATCAGTGTTTAAACAGACAAAAAATCTTGCAAGTAGCTGTCTGCAGCGCCAAATATGGTTAAAGATATTATCCAAAAATTCGAATTATTGTGGGTAATATATTTGGTAAGAAACAAACTAACAGCTGAGATTCAAATATATGCATATCGTACATCGATATGTTTATTTTCTACATACATAAATGCTTACATGTATGCATGAAATGGCGCACAAGCACAGGTACACATATTTATGTATGTGTAATAGACCCAAATACGCATAAACCTGGCGATTACACATTTTATTCATTGAGTTATCTTTTCACTTACAAGAGTATCAAAAGTTTTCCAATATCTGCAAATATAGAATTCAAGTGATAAAGGGAAAACCGCCATAATTTTTTTTCTACCTCTCCCCCCATATTTATGAGGCTAGATCAGAAAGTAAAGGCAATTTTGAAATGACACAGAAAAAAGGGAAGCGCTGACACGCGACACGATGCGTGAGCATGGGACGGCGGATAGCTAGCGGCGCGCTGTATTTCCTTGTTCATTCGAGTGGGAAGAAGCAGCGTGGTCAGATTTATGAACTCGGCGATTGCCCCATCGAGAAACGACGTGCCATAGTGCGCCTTGTGTGGACAGAGGGAGTCAAACTTTTGGAAATCCATCGTCGGATCTTGGCGCAGTATGGAACACGCATCATGAATCATCGAAAGGTGTAGGAGTGGGTAGAACGCTTTAAAGCAGGAAGAACAAGAGTAACGGGCGAAAATCGGTTTGGTCGCTAGTCAACACCGCGTAAACATCCAAAGTGTGGATGACTTGATCAGAGAAACATCGACAAATCACGTAAGCACAAGTGGCGGCAATTGTGGGAATTAGCTTATAAATTTGCAGAAGCCATAGGGCATGATTTGGAGTACCGTAACTTTTGTGTGCGTCGGGTGTCCAAACTAGGAAGCAAGTGCAAATAAAAGTATTGTATGGAAATTAGGTTCACTTGTTGATTTACCCTAGTAGATGAGAATGCTGGGAAAGAACAAAATGATAATCGGTGCATATTGATAGACACGCTGTATGAAATAGATAATGGATATCTTAAAAGGATAAACAATTATATTATATAATATTAACTATTATAGCTGAAAGTGCCTATCAAGCTTTAGATAAGAATGGTGAAGCTCGAACTTTTGCTTTGGATATCTCGAGGGCATTTGACAGGGTTTGGCATAAAGGTCTACTTCATAAATTGAAAATTTATAGTAAATCTTGGATTAATTTTTAAACTGATTCAGTCTTTCTTATCAAATCTCGAAATTAAAATTGTCTTGAAAGGCCGGTCTTCTAAATTTAATTGCATTAATGCAGATATTTCCCAGAGTTCTATCTTTGGATCTACGCTGTTTCTAATGTTCATAAATGATCGTCGGGATGTCATCACATTTTAAATATGATGACAGTTATTTACTGCTGTCTTAATATTAAGTCTGATCGGTTCGATAAGGCCAAATTGGCAGCTAATCTAAAAACATAACCTACAATCTGGAGCAAGGAATGGCTTGTTAATTTTAATGCCTCCAAAACGAAACTGTTCTCTTCTAATCGTCTGAGAGAACCCTTTTTATCTTCCATAAGCATTGGCAGATGCTAACATTCAGGAGGGTGACACGTTGCGCCTAACGTTTTCTGCTGACATGAAGATTATATTGAATCAATTGCTAGGTATGGAGTTAAGAGATCTGGTTCACTGTGTCGTGTTAGACAATCTTTTGTGCCAGAAACTATCTTACATACTTATCAGTACCCCATTCGTCCTTAATTTTAATATCTGGCCTGGTGATTTTGCTATATCCAAAGAAGAATCTGCAATGTTATTGATCGTGACTTGTATTTCGGTTTCATTCACTTTCTCACTGCTGTAACGTAGCTTTCTTGTGCGTATTCTATAAATACTTTCATAGTAATTCTTCTAATGAACTTATCTTATGGACTTTATTGATTTAAGCGTATTTGTAGAGTGATAGCTGGATTTCCTCCTTTTTCAGTTAAAATTGCTATATGTAATCGTAATTTCTATGCTAACAATTTCTATCTCACGTCAATTAACTTTGATCTTCAGAAATTTAAATGCAATTACAGTCATTATCTTCTGTCGTCTTAATTTCTGTTCATTTGTTGTTCTCTCTCCGTAATAATGTTTCTTTCTCATATTCTCTAACATTCAGTAACTCTTTGCATTTTAGGGGCTTTATTCCCTTGCTTGGGATGAAATGATTAAAAAAAAGTAACGATAAAAATCAAAACAAGAGAGATATAAATCTAAAAGAAGTCAGTCTGATTATGCATACAGAAATTAAAAAAAATAAGACTAAGCGTCTCTGTATTTTCAGAATTTCTTAATGGAAAAATGTAATGGGTGTTCTTAGTATATTTTTCACACCTATATAAAATTCCACCAATAAAACTATTAATCTGAAGAAGATTTTGTCATATAATTACCGACTATTATTTTGATATATAGATTTGTATATCACGTCTTACAAAGATGTACATTCAGATGTAAGAATGTTTGAATATATATATATATATATATATATATATATATATGTGTGTGTGTGTGTGTGCATATATATATATATATATATATATATATATATATGCTAAACATGTTATATTAGACATTTGGCTAAGTACCTAAATTTGTTTTAGAAAACATTGCTAGTCGACAATTGTGACATGAGGAAGAAGCAGTAAAAATTTGATTAAATGAGGACAGAAATTACTGGCGAGGCATTCCGAATGAAATCAACTGGAAACAGGGAACACACTGCAAAGAAAATCAATCCGATCGACTATAACTTCATTTCCGGTCCCTTCTCTGCATTCCTACTAACAGTGTGTTCAAAGCTGATCACGAGACGTTTAACGTCTCTACAAACAGTTCCATCCAATCGATAGTTACCTCGACGCGGCAGTGCCGAACAGCAAACCAATCATGTGTGATTGGATCAGAACATGATAATTTTACCTCCAAAATAAATATAATTCCAAGAAATCTTTTACGTTTCTTAAATCTGTTGTCTCTTAGAAGTCTGTTGTCTCTTAAGAAGTCATGATTTAATTATCATGAACGATTTATTTCTCTTCACTTCTATTTTCTTTCTTCTTCACTTTAAAATAAAATAAACGACTGTATATATATATATATATATATATATATATATATATATATATATATATATATATGTGTGTGTGTGTGTGTGTAACTGTATTCATGTTTACTTATTTGTGTATATATTACGGATGATAATTTATATTTTAGTTTGGTTGTGACTGTATTGTGACACTGGTAGAATTAAATGGGGATTAAATGGATTAATGTGAAACCCTGTATAGGAGTCGGAGAATTGGAATGGTTATAAACGTTAAGGTAAAAACACGAATTGAAATATGGAGTAAGGAAAAAGAGAAATGTTGTTTTTTTTCCTTTCTTATAAACAGTAAGGCAGAATGGAATATCGGGTCCAAAATATGATTTGAGAAATGTGGAATGTGGATTGCTTATCGGCCGAGAAACACTGGATTTTTATGATTCGCGAAACCGATAATATAAACAAACTGAAATATGTAAAGAGATACAGACGAGACGAAACAGAAGCGGATGAAGGAGCTGCTTAAGCCCACGTGACCTGCTACCGAGAGAATTCACAACCGACATCTTTCTTTGTTGACTGAACATGCTCAAAGTTTTAGAAGAAAAAACAGACTGTGACTATAGAGAGTTTAACAGGAATGGTTAATTTCATTGTATCAAAAACTAATATGGTTGCTAAAGTTACCGTTTTGTTAAACAGTAAATTTGTCAACCATGAGACCTTCATACATAGTTCTGCAATACGTATATAGGTAAAATTACTACCATTAGTATAAAATTTCTCATTATTAAATATCCTTTTCATTTGTATTTAAGTATCGTCTTTTTCAAATATTTATATAACTGACAACAATATTCACCAAAATAATGCCATTAACAAAAGTGCCATAATATTCTCCAAAATTTAGCATAACTACTCTAAATTCTATACATGACTCATATAACAAGAAATTGCTCCTCTGTTCATAAATGATCTTGGGATAAAATTATTGAAAATTGATTCCTGACTATGATTTAAAAATGTCAATTCGTTTCCTTATATTTCGTACATATCTTCGTTTATAGAATTTTCGGATTATAAAATACGATTATGATTTTTGTTGTTTATGGAAAATGTTAATTTACATCTTTAAATTTAATTTTTTTTTTATCTCGAAATTTTCTCAGATTTCTTAACTTCAAACGAAAACTTTTAGGGCATTTCGTTAGACGTTTCTTAAAAGTCTTCTATGGTATGCTATGTGAAGAAAATAACTTTTAGATGAAAAACATGTGATCGTTCTTGTTTAAAAGTTGATATATGCATATAATACACACACACACACACACACATATATATATATTGATGACATTTATAACTATGTATTTATTCTGCTACTGGAATATACTAAAATGGAAATAAATGCCAACGGCAAATGAAAATCTTCAAATATTGTAAAATGGAGAAGGAAAACATATTCTGATTTGAAGCCTTTATTTCTACTTAAATATGGGATTTGCATATAGATCAAACAATGATGTGATAACTTTCTCATTCTCTCTCCACACACACACACACACACACATATATATATATATTGGTTTATTGCATCGAAAGCATGTCAAAATCGCTGCACAATTGCAGTCGTCTTTCGATGCATATGAAATGCATCTCATCAGGCGATTGTAAATTACAAGATTGTAAATTGGCAAGTGAACAATTCAAAAGCAAAATACAACCTCGTTTACAAAAAAAAAAAAAGGAAAAGGAAGTTATATGTTTGTGGGCTTTACTCAGATTAACCAATCGAATATGGCATTAAATTCTTATACATACACACACACACACCTACACACACATATATATATATATTCTAATAATATATTTTACTGATACATTTTTCTTGGAAATTATGGATGATCTTACATATTTAATTAGAAATATATCCAAATCAAGAGACCAGCTGGGGAAATGCCGTTGGATGCCATAAAAACCAATAAAATATAGTAGAATAATAATCCTCTATATTTTGTATTACATCCCATAAAACCACTTGTTATAGATAGCACAGAAGCAAGAATTGCCGCGATGATGCTGCGGCACCATACTCCATCGCAGGACTGACACAGATACATGCTCAGCATGTTGTGTATTAATCAATTCTAATGATAAACTGAGTAAATAAGTACAGACCATAGATATGAAGAAAAATAAACCAACAGTAACTGGACCAACTGAAGTTTAATACGCTTTATTCTATATTTGTAATGCCATAACAACCGATGACAAATTGTTTTTTCTTACATCTAAAATCATATATGAATATTTTTCTTTGATGGCCATCAAAACAGCCATAAATTGTGAAACATCCAAAGTAACACATGCATGAATGATGAGAAATCTGCAAATAATACTGGATTTTCTTAGAAGTCAATAAATGATACCGGAGTTTTGCTTTTATTTTTAATGCACGGTTTTACGGTAGTCATTAAAGTAAGTAACCCTTCCTGTAATGAAATTTAAGTGTATTTAATTTATTCTGAATACAGTTGAACTATGCCATATTATAATAATTGTATATTCAGAAAAACAAATACATTCAGTAAATGGGTGTATAAAAATTATCAAATATGAAATAGAATCCAATATCTCACCGTTATTCAAGATATTGAAGTAGGTCAACTATGAGTTTTTGAGTTACAAATTGTAATCCTTTTAATGTGCATGAATAATACGCAGTCAAAAACAAGAAAACAACATTACAGAAGACATTTCAAGAGGCAAATCAAAGAAATTGCATATGGGATGAAACAGGCGCAAATACAGTATTTGAAGAGAGGAATAAGATTCTAGTAATATCGGCTTATAGAATAAGATAATATTATAATTCAGAGCAAAACAAGAAAATAATAAATATTGACGAGGGAGAGATATAGATGAGCTCATCATGCAACTAACTGAATCAGAATTAATACAAAATTTGGCTTGATTGCTGGGAAATATGCAAACAAATTCAATTTCACTATACAATGAAATTTTATCAACACAAAACAGAATCTTTTTTAAAGATTAAAAATAAAACATTCAAACAGATCTCTCAATTCAGACCAGAAAATCAGATCTAGTTATCATAAGCAAGAAAATTTCTCAGACAGTATAGGTTAATAGTTTGTCAGTCTAAGAAAAGTGACAAAAGTACCTACAATTAAAAAAATAGAAATTAAATGAGAACACGAAAGTATCAGTTTTTTTTCCTCTGGTCGTTATTGAAGTACCTGGAATATTCCCGAAGTGACTTTCAAAACTATTGAACGACTGAATTATCATAATGAAGGATTTTGAAGATTTAGTCTCATTTAATTTATACTGAAAATCAGAATATATCATTGATGTAAATAACTCAGTACGTACAATTAATAATCAGTGGAATAGAAGGAGGAACAAAAGGTATTGATCAAAGATGAGAGTACTAGCGAATGCAGTTGTAGTATTGACACTTTCTGGAGTTGTAGCTGGAGTAATAGTAGTGTTTTCAGTGCTCATAATAGAAGAAGAATAAGAGGAGAAAGAAAATATTGGGATGGCAATAAAAACACAAACCAAATACTGAGAATTAAAAAAAAAATAGACCAAAGGAGAAAATGGAGGCTAAATAAGATTAAGAAAATTAAAAACAAGGGAAAAAAGTGTATTTTTTGGCAGCTGGTTATCCAAAGTAATTGAAAATGTCTTTTGAGTCTAGACGTCAGTCTATTTCCTTTTTCAGAGGAGCGAGTCAGAATTTCGTTTTCCAAGTCACTAAACTCGTCTGATTTAGTCTTGCCCATTTTTCTTTTAGATTGCTTCTGTGTATAAGGCAAGGAAACATGGCGGGCAGATGTTTGGGGAAAGAAAGAAATATACTGAAAAGAGTAAATAGAATTTAGAAAAGTGAAAAATAAGTAAGAAGTGAAAGCGAAAATAAAGCCTTAGCATGTATATATATATATATATATATATATATATATATATATATATATATATATATATATATATATATATATATATATCACTATTGAAGTATTTGACCCAGTACACGCACATTTGTAGAAAGATATACTTAAAAAAGAATGACAATAAATCATGAGATATGTTCAAGCACATATTAAATACAAAAATGCATACAATTCCCTTTTGTTCATGCGCATAGGTCAATATGTGTGAGTGTGTGTAGGAATATATGAATAAAATAAACATGCGCAATATATAGATACATATATACATGGAACATTGGCATAGAAATTATACAAACATTCGCATGTAAACTTGATTGAAATTCGAAAAGAATTGGGAATAAGACATAAAACAAGTTTGCTTTAACATTTCTATAAACAAACCAAATAGGCTGGCAAACGCACGCACACACACACACACACATACCCTCTCTCGCTCACACACACAGAGGAGAGAATAAATAAACATTTTTATTCTGAGTACTTGAGAATTCATCAGTATTAAATCAAATTTATTGATTACAAAACAGTAAAAATCACACACACAAATAAATAGCACGGTTTTGCTATAGGGTGGCTGTTGAACAAGCTTTCTTGAAAGTTAAATTTGAATTCACTATAATCGATTTGGTTGCTAAAATATTTAGAATCATGTGATTTCACCATACAGTGAATGTCATTTTTGCAACTTAGGGAGATATATTCTGAGTTTAGTCGTCATATTACTTTCCGAATTTCTACTAGCCGTGTTTCTTTTCCTTTTTCCTTAATTATATTAATTCTTCCTTAGTTTCTTGTTGACGACGGTTTGCTTGCATGCTGTGTATCATGAATAAATCGTTTTTAGTAGGATAAGTAGGAGTAGGGTATGTAGAAATATTAGCTTTATTATATTGTCGTCAGATTCTAGAGTTTCATATTCACTACTACTTTGCTATATTTGTCTGATCTCAGGCTGATATATAGGCATTCTAGATTGGACATAAACTACATGTAATTGCACCTACTTAAATCACCAATATGACGTAGAACCAACCAAACCTGTTGGAGTCTTGAGGTACTGGTGGATACTCTGAGTTAGTATTAATAATACTATGGCCCCGAAACCATACCTAAAGACAGGGCATCATCTGCTGAGATTGTTGTCGCAGATGTTTTATTAATTTCTCTTTCTTTCTTTCTTTCTTTCTTTCTTTCTTTCTATCTATCTATCTATCTATCTATCTATATATATATATATATATATATATATATATATATATATATATATATATATACATATACATATAGAAACACACACACACACACATATATATATATATATATATATATATATATATATATTAAAGAAAAATTTAAAGAAAAACAGACCACTTTAAGCCTCCATTGTAAAATAGTTTATTTCACCAGAGACCTTTTAAAGTACCCTGGATCTTCAGACATCACTTTCAAACAGTGAAACGTAAAATGAAATGAAAATTTACACTTTTGACGGCTAGTATTAAGATTATGTAGTTTAACAGAGAAGGTAGCGAGAAGTGGCGTGAGACAAGCGAGGGTTTAATTTTATATTTCTTTCTATCATAGTTAATATTGCAGAAGGAGAGGGTAAGGATCACACATTGACCTATTTAATCGGTCAACTCAACGGAAATATTATGTTGAAAGGGAAGGAGAGAAAAAGAGAAAATGAAAAAGAAAAAAAGGGAGAAGTAAAGCGAAAGGAGATGTATTTAGTGTTTACGGAGGAAGAAGAGGGGGTGGTATAGTTTTAGCAATTTAGGATTTTATCGTTTGATAGTAATTTAAATGTTTGAAAAAAAGCCACGAAGAAATTAATTTAATACTTGTTAGCAATTTTAATATTCAACTCCTCTACAAATAAATTAGGGATTTAATATGAGTTGAATACTATATTTAAAACCACATATCATCCAACCTAAAAATCGTAAATTTTCTAGACGTTACATTTAATCCCGACAATAACACCTACAAACCCTTCCAAAAGAAAAAACAATCGGCCATATAAATAAATATCAACTCAAACCACCCGAAAGCAATTATAAACCAAATTCCAAATGCAGTAAATACAATAATAAACAAACTGTCTTCTAGTAAAACAATTTTAACCAAAATAAAAAGTAGATTTAAAAACACTAAATTATATAGATAAATCAATTAATAACACATCCATTAAGTCCAAAAATAGGAAAAGAAAGATTATATAGTTCAACTCGCCTTTCTGTAAACTATCTCGTATCAATATAGGGAAACACTTCCTAAAAGTAATAGATAAACATTTTAGTAAAGATGAACTATTGAAAAAGATGTTTAATAAAATGAATTTAAAAATTAGTTATTTATGAATGAACAATGCAGAAAAATTATAAGCTCTCACAATAGAAGAATTATTAGAGAATTTCATAATAATCAATTACAAAGGGATCTTAATGCAAACCAATTGAAAAAGGAAACATCTACCTGTAATTGCAGGGCAGGAATATGCATGGCAGAAAGCCTGATATACGAAGCTACAATTTTCCCCAAGGAAAATATAAAACAGAAAAAAATATATATAGGAATAACTGCGGGAAATTGGAAGCAACGTTTTTATAACCATCGCCAGTCCTTCACAAATAGATCTAAAAGACACCAAACAGCACTATCAAACATTATTAGGATTTGTTGGAGAACGTCTTAACCTCACAAGTGGAATGGAAAATCGTTTCTAGGGCTCGAACTCCAATAAATTTCAGAGATCGATGTGACCTGTGTATAAAAGAGAAGATCCTAAAGAGCCTGTCTATATTTCTGGGATGAGGTATTATGTACATTATTTACATTATTCGGACTATGGTCCTCATCTTTTATAGTAAAAGTATTAAAATTAGAAATATTTTTTTAAATTTAAACACTTAATTCACCACCTAACGTTAAATGTAAAATTAAAGAAAAATTTAAATAGATATAAATATGAATATATGTAAATATTTGTAAATGTATGTGTAAGTATTTATATATGAATATCGATACATATGTGTGTGTTATGTGTGTTATTGCACATGTAAATGAACGTATGCATATGTGAGGTTTACATAAATGTGTATGTGGTATATATATGAAAAACATTTTAAAAATATTACCTTCAAATATTATTCCATCTTAATTTGAATTAAGAAAGAAATATTACCCATCTAAAAATAGTTACAAATTACATTCATGAATTAGACTCAAACTGATAAAGATGCTACCTTAACAGTCATTTACAATATTAAAGATTACTATTAGTAAACTTTTATATTTTAAATCTTATCATTTTTATTATTATTAATGTGGTTTTAAATATAGTATTCAACTCATATTAGATCCCTAATTTATTTGTAGAGGAGTTGAATATTTAAATTGCTAACAAGCATTAAATTAATTTCTTCGTGGACTTTTTCAAACATTTAAATTGCCATCAAACGTTAAAATCTGTTTTTTTACCTAAATTGCTAAAACTATACCATCCCTCTTCTTCCTCGGTAAACCGTAAATATATCTACTTTCTTTTTACTTCCTCCTTTTTTCTTTTTCTTTTCTCTCCTTCCCTTTCAACATATCATTTCCGTTGGGTAGACCGATTAAATAAATCAATGTCTGATCCCTATCCCCGCATTCCTCAATATTAAGTATGATAGAAAGAAATATAAAAAATACACCCTCGCTAAACTCGATCATGTCTCTCACACCATTCCTCGCTACATTCCCTGTTAAATTACATAAACTTAATACTACCCGTCAAATGTATAAATTTTCATTTTTCGTTTCACCGTTTGAAAGTGATGTCTAAAGATCCAGGGTACTTTAAAAGGTCTCTGGTGAAATAAACTATTACAATGGAGCGTTAAAGTGGTCTGTTTTTCGTTAAATTATTAGCTCTAAATTTACATTGAGCTCTCTGGATTTCATCCTCCTTGGGAATACCCATACGGATTACCGTTTTTTGTTACTTAACTACATTGATCAAACCAAACTCATAAAAATGATATTGGTCATACCACTACATGCCTATCTAGACGAATCATGTTGTACTTACCCCACCATAGCTCAATTAGGACTCATTTAAACACACAGAGAAACCTACCAAGCACCATCCACGACAGACTAGTAGAAAATATAAGCATAATAGCCTCATCCAAAAAAAAAAAAAAAAAAAATACTGGAAGCACTAATATAAAAAAGAAAAGACAACACTCAATAACATTAACTATGAACACGGTCACAATGTGCTGACCGTGTCTGGAAAATTCTAAATTTAGACACATACATAAAAAAACCCACACATCCAGTTCAAAATAAAAACCGTCCTTGATAATGGCTGAAAGAATAGCCGAAAATCTTTTGACAGTTTTTACACACTTTTTGCCTAGAAAAGAAAAAAAGTGTACTAGCACAAGAAAAATTCAAAAGCGTAATTGTAGTACCTTGTCAATCGTCTTCAATGAAACTTGTATAAAAGAGGATTTCTGTCGTATATATATATATATATATATATATATATATATATATATATATATATATATATATCTGTAATTATATATTGTAATTAATATATATATATATATCTGTAATTATATATTGTAATTAATATATATATATATATATATATATATAATTGCATATATATATATATTCATATATATATATATATATATATATATATATATATATATATATATATAATGTAATGAAAAACAAACCACTTTAATGTACCATTACGATAATTTATTTCACCTAAATCCTTTTTTAAGGATTCAGGATCATCAGGTAAATCTTCCAACAACGAATTGAGAAAAAAAATGTGATTAGAAATTGATGGCTAGTGTAATTTTTGTAATTTAATAGAGAGGGTTGAGAGTGGTAGTTAAACAGACAATATAAAGTATAGGGAGGGGTTAATTTTATATCTCTCTTAAGTATGTTTTATATTGGAGTAGGAGGAGTGACAGAAACTTGACCTCTTTAGATGGTTAATAAAATGGAAATGAATTGTAGAAAATGTATACAAGTGAGTCTTATGGTAAAGAGAGAGATAGGGGGAGGGGGAAAGAGAGATGGAGTTGTTATAATTTTGTTTTAACAAAATTATGTAAAAGATAGTTTACAATGTTTGATAGAAAATTCGATGTCTGAAAAAAATTTTGTTATTAACTTAAATGTTTAATTTTTTAAATATATATATATATATTATATATATATATATATATATATATATATATATATAGACTAGGTACCACCAAAACTTCGTAAAATGTCAGTATCGCATAATGATAACAGGTCCAAAACTTAATAAAAACAAAGTTTCATCATTAAAATGTTTATGTTATTCTTAAGAGGAAAGAACAAAGTATTTTTAAAATATTTAAAAAAAATTTTTTCTTCCGTCTAACACGTTTTAAATTTAGATCAAACATCTCGTTTTCTTTTTTTAAAACCGTACGACTTGTGGTCATCGCTTTTTTTCGTGTAGCAATTTTGGGGGAGAACCCATTGAATTTGAAATTATTGCAAAAATCAAATAATTGTCTAATTAAAATGAAACTTTCAGAACTTATTAAAAAATGAATGAATTTATTTTTGAAATTTTTATTTTTAGAAAATCTTGGTAAAATTATTTTTTTTTTTACATCTGTACCTCCCCCAAATTTAATTTTATTAAATTTTATAGAATTTCAAAAAGTTTGCAAACTTTTTTTTTTTTTTTTATAAGCAGGACTCCTTGAAGAAATTTTGTTTTTCTCAACTAATGCCATTTTTTTAAAAAATTCTGCTCCAAATCGTAAAAATAAAAATTGCAATAAACTATCTAATTATCAAATTAGATAAGTTTTTATTTGCTTTTATAAATAATATACATTAAGGACATTATTATCTGAAGAAAAAAAAAATTTCGATGAATATAGAATTTTTACAACAATTGTTTGCATTTTTCTTTTATTTTTTTTTCATGTTTTTTCGGTTTTTTTCTTTAATTTTCAATAATGTCTTAAAATTCTTTCATGCAGCGCATTTGGTCGGTTATTAGGTTTTTAAGTGAAGGCTATATTTACTAAGCGAAAATTAAAAGCTTAATACAAATAACGCTACCAAAACTTTTTACCATAATAAAAGTTATTTTTTTTTTGTGCGTCAAGATGTTTATTTTTATTTCTTGGTATGGTGTCTCGCAAGTGATATTATGGTTAAAAGGTCACGGGTTTCAAGTCTTGTCTTCCACTATGGGAAAGCCCTTGACATAAGTAAAATAAGTGTACAATTATCTAAGTAATAAAAGTTTAAGTACTTTAAAAATTTAATAAAAAAATAACTTTAATAATTCATAAACATCAAAATATAATAAAGAATAAAATGAAAAAATAGGATCTTAAAAAATATAAATATTAAATACTATAAATTTTAAAGTATAGATTTATCTCTATCATTTGTGATAACAGATAATTATTTTATTAATTATAACTCAGTTATTAAATTAAAAAGTGAATTATTGAGACAATATTAATAAAATTATATTTCAGTTGTAAAAATGTAATAACTGAGTGAGATAGATGTTAATTAATAATTTTTATTATTAATCATAATTTAAGATAAATATTAATATAATTAATAATATAATTTATAATTAATATAATAATTAATAATATTACATCTCAGTTATTTAATTAAAAATTGTAATAACTGATAATATAGTAATTAATAAAATTATTTATTATAATTATCTACCATTATAGAGGTAACTACACAATTTTAAAATTTTTTATAGTATTTTATTTTTAAATTATTATAAGAAAGCATCTTCAAAATTACAGTTAAAAAAAAAATCATTAAAATATTAGATAATTGCTTAAAATATTTTAAATTTTAAACATTACTTAATAGTTAAAAAAAACAATAGCAAACCATTCTTACTTAGAATTCGAAAAATTGTATCAGCTCTGGTCCACCATACTAAACCTGTCAACACATACGGCCATCAAATTATCGATGGCGACTTGAGAAAACCAAGACTCCGTGGTGAAGAAATGCCTGTCTAGAAAATTTCATGGTGTAAGTAAGTGATGTTTGTTTTAAAACAGATTAATTAAACTTTAAATTTGCTAATTTTACGAAAGTAACGTTTCAAAAATCTATATGTTATTTTAGGCGTTTTTTTTTAAAACAAAAAATTATTTTTGTTTACATTTCTCTAAAAACAAAGTTAAACATGGCCGTTTCGATTAGTTTTTTAGAAGAATCGATTAAAATCTTTATAATTTCTAGTTGAAATACAATACAGAGTTTTCTTTTCTGGAATTAGAAAATTTAATCCTTTAGCTTTCAATTGAAGCTGGGGGAAAGCTTCAAAAATGATTTTTTATTTATGAAAAATACATTTAAACCTTGGGTATACCGAATTTTTGGGAGGTACCTAATATAGACATGCATATATATATATATATATATATATATATATATATATATATATATATATATATGTATGAACACACACACACACAGACATATATATATATATATATATATATATTTGGAAGGTAAAATCTTTCCTGGCATACTGACAACAATCAATTCTTGATAATGGCTAAACAGTCGAAAGCACTTGAACAAAAATACAACAAAGCGTAGACTTTATTCACAATTTGATTTCGTTGTGCCATAAGTTATTCGAATGGAATAAGTAGAAGTGGAATAATACAAAAAGTTAAATACATATACGTTGTTGGTTAAATTTAACAAATCTCTTTTGAATTAATGCTGTCTAAATCTATCTTATTTATGTTACATGATTTTGTAGTGAACAAAATAATAACAGCACAAAACTTAGACGTACCCTTATAGAAAGAACTGTTAAATTTTCTGCCATTTCTACGATGAAATGAAAAAAACGATGCAATGAAAATAAAAATATTCCGACATCATCTATAGCAAGAAATCCAAAATAATATTTCTGCTACAGTAAAAAGGAACATATTAATAATGAAATATCCCATATAGAAAAAGCTTAATAATTTATATAACGGAAAATAGAATTTCTTCACTAGGTTATAAATCTATAAGCACCAAACAACAAAAGGAATTCCTCGGTCGAGGACGAAACTCCCACTGTTAGTCCAAATTTGACAAGCATATTAAAGAAACTGAAATTGAAATTTTGCTAAAACGCAAACCAAAGAACAACCCTGGACGACGAACTTCACTTAAGGCGAATGTCAATAAAAAAAGTCAGATATAACTTGAAAAAAATGAGCCCAACTATTAACCTAATACATCGAGCGTTCATTATAATGAAAAAAAAAATAAATTAAAAAATTTAAACAAAGATTAACAAAAATTTAAACGAAAACTGAAGATCGTGATGCTATGTATCCGATGGAAGCGCTTTCATAAAATTAAACGTTGAATTTAGACAAGTGCTGTTCCCAACTGGACGCACAAAGGTAGTAATCGATGAAGAGAATCCAATCGGGAGGGTTTCGTCTTCCGCAGCACACTTTTATTTGCAGACCCGGCAGAAATTCGTACTGTTTGGATGGGCCTACGACAACTGCGGTACTCACTTGACCTTACAACTTTTTATTACTACTTATTTCGATCTTTACAGAATTTTCTTAATGAGAATAACTACATTATTCTGGTACCAGTAAAAACTACTCAGAAGGAAGGCTTTATTTTTGAGAGGATGGAATCATGAAGTTGCCTGAAAGATGGGAAGAGACATATATATATATATATATATATATATATATATATATTCAAATAACTAAATATTGTCTGAAATTGCCGTTAAAATGTTTGTTAAGAAGCTTTGTTCCCACCCGGAGCAAATATTACCTTATTAATGTAATCAAGCATTGACAATTGTAATATGATTTCTATTTTTTAATCTTTGTCAAAACATAATAGAATTTCAGTGATGAACATATTCCATATCTGATATATTAGCATTCACATATCTAGCAGTTTTATTATCATAGCATATACGTGTTTGAGTTACTTCCTCACACGCGCGCACACACACACACACATATATATACATATATATATATATATATATATATATATATATATATATATATATATATATATATATAGAGAGAGAGAGAGAGAGAGAGAAGGGATAGATAAACTAATAGCTGTCTATCTATAATAGTAGATATATAATATATATGGATTAGGATGTATACATTTTGTCGATTCTATGTTTGCATAAGTCAGTATTTTTAGTATATGAATACTGTATATTTTATATACACATAATTTGCCGTTCTTTATCTAGTACCTGCATTAGAATTATTAGGCAAAATATTATAGTTCTACATTTAGGGTAAATAAAGAAAAAATGATTATTTGTTACATCTTTCATTTCTTTGATGTTTCCTCCCAACAAATATATTCCCGTACTATCAAAATGAAAGGCAGAATCCAAGAAAACGTGTTTCCTCCCATAACTACTCTACTTCTTGGCATGAATCTCCTGATAAGTGGCCAACAGCGAAACGCGATGCCCTTTCAAAGATATAGATCACTGAAGGTCCGGTTTGTTATTTCTATTGTCCATTGCAAGAGTATGTATCTGTTTTCTCCGAGTTTGATAGATGTTTTGTCCGTCCTGTGCCAGACAGCAAACAAAACGTCCACTCATCAATCTCCTCAGCTAAACTATTATTCTTGGACGACTAGTATCAATAGTGTCGTGTTCAGATCTCATGACCCCTTTACGACATTTGTTCGATGTTGGTGCCGACTGTTTCTGTTTGTGTCACAGGCGGAATCGATCAAAAGGAAAAAGGGAATTTTAAGCTTTTCTTCAAGTGTTCCCTATACCGAATAAAGAAACGGAATAAGAAAGTCACACACACGATCACACACACGTATATATATATATATATATATATATATATATATATATATATATATATATATATATATATATATATAAGAGAGAGAGCGCGGGAGAAGAGAATGAATAAGAAAATTTTATATGGTTGGCTCTGCAATGTCACTAACTTTTGTGTCGCGTTTCTAGATGAAAATATTCAGTCTTAGCGAGTTTCTGTTTTTCTTGCACCTAATATCAGGCACATGTATTTTATCATTTTAAAGATTATTGATAAACCGTATAAAAGATGCTGAAGGAATAGTGTTTTTTTTCCTTTTCAGCTCACGATTCTGTCAGCCATATTAGATCTCTACAAAATGTCCAGCCTAAAAAAAAAAAAAAAAAAAAATCAACAAAACAACAGATCTTTACGTATCAAGAAAGAGTGTGTCAGGAATATTTGGATACATTTTCATTTCTGAATTTTATAAAATGATAAATAAACTAGGTTGAAATTCGTTTCCTTAAGTATTATTGGTATGAATTACATACGTTTAAATAGATAAGGCATAAAACCAATACTTAACTGTTGGTAAAATATGTACAATGCTTTTATTTTCAAAACTGATATAATTTGTGTGAAACCGTAAATATCGGTGTAAGTTCCCTTTTTTATAAATAGTATTAATTATTTGTTTTCCTTATAGAAGCCTAAAATATTCTTACCAATAATAGGAACTACAAGGCTTCCATTTTTGTTCTGTATCGCAAAGATATGCACACAAACACTCTCGAAATTTATGCAATTCAAATTTCCTATCATAATCTTTTAATACATCTTGTAAAAAATCTTTTTATTGACTGTATGTAATACTTTCCACTGTTTTGGAATGTTCATTGTTTTTGTCAATAGAATGAAAAACTTTATTTGAAATTATTTAATTAATTTTATGTTTAGAAGAGATCGAAATTTAAAGAATACGAATGAATACGAATGATGACATAAGTACATGCAGATGACTGTAGGTTTATTTTTTAAAGTAATTTGCTTTGATCCACAATCATACTAGTTGACATGTATCGATTTGTTTACAAATTGTAGTTAACACGTTTTTGACACTTAAGTTTCCAGTCTTTACTAAATCAAACTGCAGAGTAGTGAATAATTGACAATTAAATTTATAGAAAATGTTAATTACGTAACACATCGGAAAAAGAAAGCACACACATTTACTAATTCAACGGGTTTATTACTATGCAAATAAAACATTTTGTATATGTTACCAGCTCGTCTATTTTTCTTGTATCCAGCATTGATATGCTTGGCCAATCGGCGAGCGAGCAAATAATTTTTCTTCTTGAAGAACATGATGTCAAGTAACTGGAGCATCTATTGTATCGCTGCAACAGCGGTGTTATCTGGGTGAAGTCGAATTTCCGATGAATATCAATTGTGCAAAAATGATTCTGTATTGGAGCCAATGTTGATTTTAAGACCTAGACGCATTCACAGTCATCTTAAATTTACAGTTCCGAAGAGAGAGCTAAGAAATTGGCAAAATATGTTCTGGGATGATTCAGAACTTTCTCATTGTACGACCAGATATAAAACGCATACTATGTAACACTGGACAGTGAAGATGCTCATCGAAACAGACCAAAACGTTTACATAAGTGTCATTCTGCTCCACAACAACACCACACTACACACGACCAAAACTGAGCGATATGGTTTTACTGCATCCATCACAGAGTCTTCACTTGCCTCTTTCTCATTGCCATCTTTTCGGACACCTCATTTATCCAGGAAGTGCTTGTAGGCAGAATACGCTATCGCTGCAGAGGTGCAAGTGTGTCTCTAGTTACTGGATACTTCGGTATTTATGCGCATGTGCACAAATGAAACAATTGTAATAATGCCGATGGTAAAGTAACATTCTCTTATTAGCGATGTGTTCACATTCTCTATAGTAATCAACATATAGTAAAAGTTTGCACCTTACTTTTCAGACATTCCTCACAATCTACTCATAATTGGTGGTGGAAGAAAATTGTGTCCGACAATCTTTCAAGATTTGGAAAGTCAACATTCTAAATCTCTGTTTTTACTTGGGGACAAATATTAGCAAATGACACCTGAGTCAGTTGATTATTACGTACTTTACATTGAACTATTCCCTGCATATTTTCTTTAGAAAATATTTGTTAAATTCATTGTCTGGAAGATTAAATTTTGATTCTCCAAAAGACAATAATGACCTTTTATTGATTCAGACATTAATATATTTTTTCTTTTCTTGTATTTAATTATTTCTGAAATGCCTGAGCGTAGATTTCAGGCAAGACACACCTCAGGGTTTCAGCAAGTTGAATCCATGGCTCAGCGATGATGACAAATTTACTGTGAGGAAACAATGCTGCTACTGTTTTGAGTTTGGGTGATAATTACATTAAGCAATGTTGGTGCAAGATTTTGCTCTACGCTACGTCACGCCTCAATAAATGTATAAAAATGAAGTAAGAAACATGTAAAAGTAACAAAAGCAGCCATAGTTTTAATTATTTTATCTTGCCGTCTAGGCTTGCAGTTGTACAATAATTTGGGGCTCAGAGTTATGGAGAATAACAATAAAATAATGGGAAAGTAGAAGAAAGAAACACATGCAAAAGCAGAAAACTATGTCGATATTCATAAATAAATAAATAAATAAAGAGAAAGAAAAACAAAAACAAAAAAAGAAAACAACGGCTAATGAGAAGGAAACACTTCCTTGTAGGGTAATACATGGAAAATAGCGAAACAAGTATTAATTACAATTTTTATATAAACTGAAATTAAAATACGAAAATAATTAATTTACAAATATATTCTAGGCAATAAAATTGTAACAGAAATTTTATTTAAAAAATCAAAATGTAGAAAAGGATAAAATATTTTTGTAGTAATCTGAAATTTTATCCAATAAAATCTTTATGGGCCATGAGATTTAAAACAAGTTTGAAAGCAGTTTTTAAAATACTGTAAAACTACTTTCTTGAATTAAAAGGTGTGTTAGAAGTTATAAATTCCTATCCATTATCCATACGCGTTTTAAAGAATCGTTATTTTTTGTTTTCATATGTAAGAAATGTATATGGTATAAGGTCATGTTTATTCTTGGGAACACCCCGTCACCCCACACATACATTCATACATGCATACATACACACACTCGCATACCTATATCTATCTATCTATCTATCTATCTATCTATCTATCTATCTATCTATCTATCTATCTATCTATGTGTGTGTCAAATAGTTTTCCTTACATTCGCTGGAGTACGCAATCGTTTCTTTAACTATAAATTGGTGCATGAGATGAAATAATTTTTATATAAAGCTGGTAGAGAGATTTAAGTATTTTGGTAGTTATTTATTACATTTAAAATTTTTAAAAAGTTTAAATTTAAAGTCTTGTTTCGGCGCATAATGATAACCACTATTTACATTTATAATTCATGCTTCCCCTACATATATAATTCCATCAATAAGAATATTATTTTAGTCTGATGATATCCTTTTAAAGGTCAAAAAATATTGCATAGAATTCCTCCATTTTGTTATTCACTTGCCAAACATAGTTCAATACATAGAAATGTATATATCACATCTTCCCACATGAATATTTTGTATGCGAAACATTAGATTTTGCTTTTCCCCATTAACCACTCATTATACTTTTCAACTAAGTTAAATGTTAACTCACCACTGAATAATGTTGTAAAAATCATATGTAGCTGTCTTTGTTTAAAGAAAAAAATGTGCCATAACAACAGTATTTTCATAGATTCTTTTCATTTAATTTTTCATTTTGAAGTACTTTACACAAAATAAGGTTACTCTCAAAAATAAATTGCCAAAAAGATTTATAAACATCGGGTGTGATATTAATTACAAAGGTAAGTAGAAGCAGATGCAAATGTTGAGAGCCGGAGCACTAAAAGTGACATATGCTGCAGAAGATAATCACTTGAATATTGTGATCAAACGAAATAGAAGGAAAACTGCTCCAGAATTGACAACTGAACTTAATTTCGCTTGACAATAACCAGTGTTGTTTTCAACTGTGAAAAGTAAACGTAGATCAGCGGCTATCGGGAGCGGGGGGTGGGGTGTGTGCATAGCCATCAAGAAATCCCTATTATGGAAGGGGAATAAGCAGAAAAGAATGTTATGGGCAAAAAACATATGAACTGAACATTGAAAGTGTATTTGAAATGTTTGGTAGAGGAGACTTTATGTGAGAAGAAAGCCAGTAGGAAAACTGAATGATAAAATCGATCTTTCTAACGATTAAATATTGTGGTGGGTCTGTTATGATAGGGATTGTTTTGAGGGACTGAGAACTGGAAATTTCATACAGGCCAAAGGAATCATGAAAAAAGAACAGTATCGATTTTGCAAAACATACTATACCATCCAAACATAATTAAAATAAATTCACATTTCAACTTGACAATGGCCCAGAACACTCTTCTAAATTATGGCAAAACAGCCTCGAATCATAAAAAGAATTTATGACTTCACTGCCTTAATCTTCTGAATTCTCTTTCACTGAATTAATATGGGAATTAATGTGAGAAGAATTGGATAGTATAGTTCGAATTCAATACCCAAATAGTGAGCGAGTGACTTTTCAGTGAGTGAAAGACTTTTGGGGCAGTTCTAACATCTACTTTATTTTCAAAAACTGTTAGAAAGAATCCAAAAGAATTGTAAAGGTAGATGATGGTTTTACTGACAAAACAAAGTATAATGATGTTGTATGATAGTTTTGTATAGTTAAGTGCTTATTCTTGTTAAACTAAATATATATATATATATTCACTTCAAAGTGAAATAATTATAACATAACAATATCACAAACTGGCTCATTCTTATACGACCAGAGTATAATACTGAACATCACTTGAGAAAGCGTATATTTTACACCTCGTTCAAATAAAAACAAAATGGAGCTTTCCAATCCGATGAAAGCTATGATAATATTTATGAGTGATTTGACATACAACTTTTAATGAATTATCTATCCATCATACATGGAAAATAATCGGTATCTTATTAACTTCTGGAAGACCAATTCAATCAAGGAAGATTTGAAAGCAGGGATTGATTAAAATTATCATGGAAGTTACAATCAATCCAAAATTGAGCGTAAATGATAATAAAAAAGATTAGAAGAACGTTGAAACAAACAAACAAACGTGTCTCAACAAGGAACATCAGCTAAATATTACTTATTACTTAAAAGTGTTGATTATATATACACAAGTCATTATAATAAATGAGTAATTATTATAAAAAACTAGCAGCATGGCCCGGCGTTGCCCGTGTTTGATTCAAAAATCGTACGACTCATACAGCATTCGCTATCACTTGACTTAAAATATTTTTGCCTTCCTTGCCTTTAAAGGAGTGCCTTTTGCCTTACTTCTTGCCTATCTCACACTGCGAATTTTTTCTAAGCTCTATACTAAACATTAAATCTGTTACGAAAAAAGAACTAAACAAAATGAACACAAAACGATCAGCGTTAAAAAAGGACTCGTAACTGGAAAAACCGAATGAAAAAAGAATGTTAACAACAAATACTTTTTCACACCCAAGCCAGTTCTGCGGAATCAGGATCAATGTTCAGTTTAAGCAAGCGAATGAGCCAATTGGAGTAAAGTGACATGCAGATTTAAATTTTTACCACTTGTGACGAATGCAGCTATCGATTTTTTTTGCATGCTAGCATGCTAGTTAACATTCGTGTCAGTCAGCTGCTGGCCAATAGAATCTTCCTGCCTATTCGTGGCAGCCATTCTGACCAGTACAAAATGGCCGCAAACTACATGAAAACTGCCATAGAAGCATCAAAAAATCGATTATTTCCACTATCGATGGGAGTTGGGGAAATGCAAAGTCGGTCTTGGCCTTGCCACTAACTTGGAGCATGTGCATGAAAAATTTGGTGCAAATCCGTCGAAAATTGCGGTCGTGCATTCGTTACACACACACATCCTACCTTTTATAGATAGAGATAAATATCAGTTCTACCTTATTTAGTTTCAATTTAAACTGTTTTACAAACATTAATCGATTAGATAAATATCACCATGATATGAAATTAAGAAAAATTAATAAAAGTAAGGACAATAATGGGTATAATATTCTTGCTAAAATCGTAACGTGAAAGTGAAAATCAAAAGTTCAGTTCCTGTGATTTGACTGGCCATTCATTGCATCACGAAGATTGTTTTTGACAGAAAATTTTTTAAACCGATTGAAGAAATGACAGATAACTTGTTTGTATAAAGTAGTTATCTACTCTAAAATAACTTTCTGCTCTTTGTTTATTTTACATTAAATTTCCAAATTACATGTTTGCTGCTTCTGAGCAAGCAAAACTATGCGCGCCTAGCTTACAATTTTACAAATTAATTTAAATTATTTTCAGTTATTTTAGTATGAACTGTCCCAGCCCTTTCATTTGCAAAATATTATCAGTCAGTTTGTTTTGTAAATTAAATTCGTACTTTTGTTTATCATGTCACACCCACTAATGAAGAATTAAAAAGTGGAAGAGAGTAAAGAGAGAAAATGACATTTATATGTTAGGTATTTCCTTGGGCTTTTACACCGAGGTACAAGTTGGCATTTTTTCAATACATTCATCACAATATTTATCTTTATTTAGTCCCACTTACAGATAAATATCTGCTCATTTATTATATTTTCTTTTTTATCAATTTCGTGTTGAAATGTTTCTCTTGCTTGCTGTCATTCTTAGAATTTTGCTCTGAGTAAAGAATGCTGACAATTCAAAGGTCAATATAACCGCGTAAGATTTATAGCGGAAAAGATAAGGAGAATATAAGAAGAAAGAAAGAAAAAAGTGTGGTAAGCCCCAAAGGTTGACAACTGCATTAAAAAATGTCACGTTTTATGTCTATCAGGGCGATTTATTATGTACACTAGCGAAACACCTAAAATCAAATATTCTAGAATTACACATATTATGAAAGTTATTCTTTTATAATGAAAACATACTTCAAAATTTAAATTTGCATTAATCTTTTACTGACATGTTTGAAAAGGTTAAAAACAATTCTATAATGTTACATGATGATTATCACTTAAATCTATTCATGTTTTTTAGATATCAAAATAGGGATATGCGTTAAGAAAACTGGACGATTGTAAATATCGAAATTGATCTGCAAGTTTTAGTCAGTGAATTATTTTTAAAAGAATTGAGAGCCCATTTATCAATACATCATTTGGCGCTTGTACGATGTTCTAATGAAAAGAAAATCTTTGTGTTTAACGTAGTTTTCTACTATATCGAGGCGTTTTGGTTCTTTTTTCGCTTGTATGAGAAATGCATAACATAACACTGGTCAAAAAAAAAAAAAAGAACAAATGGTGCAGTCACATCAAAAATCTTTTTAGCTAATTTGAGGGTGGTGAATTTGAAAATGATCTTACGTTTTCTTGGTAAGCTACCAATTTTGTTGTACAGAAATGCCTCATTTTTTGAAAAAATAAAACAAAAAAAACAATTTCATTTGTTTTCTGTATACATGATATTGACCGACGGCAATATTTCTTAAAATAAAATTGTGTTTACTCATTCGAAGAAGAAATCCATTTTCGAAACGGAATATGCTAACTACTTTGGCATATAGATCACAGATTAGGAGAAAATAAAAGTAAGCAATATATAAAGAAAATAAAAAAAAATACTGAAATTTGAATAGAGTATTTTGAAATATGAATTATAACATGCCTTACAAGTAATAAACGATGCGCCAAATTTTCATAGTATGTATATGCTTTAATTGCAACAAATTCACTAAAACCAATTTACAACATGCGAAAAAAGAAGCAGAAGAGGTGCGTGGTGCAGCAGTGAAAAGAAGACAAAGTTGGGCCGTGCTACACAGAGTGTTGTTGCTAGTATAATATAATAATGCAGAAGGATGTACACTTATGTATTGTAGACTATGCAAAATAATTTGATAACATACGGTAGAAAGAACTGTTTGAACTGCTAGGTAAGCTTGATTTATTTGGGAAGGATATTAGAATAATTCAGACTGGGTGCAAACCACCTGCATAGAGACAGAAAATGAGTTGTCTAGTATTTACTAGTTTTATATCGATCAATTTTATTATTTTATTATATTATTATGTGTGCAATCTTGACAATATACGATACACATATAACACTGTATTGATAGCATACACAGAAGGAAAACTACAGGACCTCTCAGATAAGGTAGTAAATGAATGTAAGTAGAAAGGACTACCATTTATAAGAAAACAAAGTATGACTCTTAGCTAGATAAAAAACTAAATATAAACAACGAATTCGAGATGTCAAAATCAAACACTTAAATTTAAATAATAGATGTTTCAACGGAGGATCGAAAATGCAACACCAAAATCCGAACGCACATTCGAATAGGAAAAGATGCATTCCGAAATTTAAATAAAATACTAAGAAACAGGAAAATGTTAGTAACTAAGAAAAGAGTGTTGGACAACTATGCAATATCAAACGTCCTATATGGCAGAAAATGATGGTGAATATCACAGATGAAGAGAAAACCGGAGGCAACAGATATGTGAGCTTACAGAAGGAAGCTGAGAATACTATGGACGGAGCGCACAAGAAAAATGAATACAAAAAGGAGACTTTAAATCAAAACTAAAAATAGGCAGTTGAAATTTCTTGGGCACATAATGAGGAACTCATTGGAAACAATTTAACTGGAGACCTCAACATATACAAACCATTGCTAAAGATGTTGGAAAAATGGTAAGGTCCTTATGCCGCTCCAGAAAGTACTTGCTATGCTTTATCATTACAAAAGCTAGATTAGACCAAAACTGGAATATTGCGACCATATCTGCGTTTGGATCGAATCAAAGTATTTATTTTTTGTTACGGCCAAAGAATTAATTGGCAAATTATGATGAATATGAATTAGTACAAAATAAGGATTTAATCTTGGTAGCTTTACTAAATTCAAAATTGTTAGAATGCACAGAGCATTACATGTAATTGGTCATATACTGAAATAAATGCTGTTGTCACCAGTATGTATTCATTCTTGAATTTGGATATCATTGTTAGTATTCTAGAATCATATTTAATGCACACATATACGCATTTATATAAACATCAATATAATTAAACGCTTATGTCTTCTAAGAGAAACATAGAAAACTCTTTTCAAAGTAAATATGTCAGTTACTTAATATCTATGCACTAATATTTATGTTTATTCTTTATGCCATCTGCTTTTATGCGTCTCTCTTTACATGTATTTCTCTATCTGAAATATACCACTATATTTTCTATAACAATACACATTACATAACATATAGAAATATCCATTTATATCGACAGAAAGATATTCTGACAGCTTAACAAATTATGTGTGGCAGGAGAGAAAGAAGTAAGGAAAACAATTTTTAAAACCATCAAACTTAACCGAAATATTCAAAGCACCACTGACATTGTAAAGATCAGTTAATCGCCATCTTCACTGAATCGTCAAGATTAAAAAACAGTGCTTTGTTATTCGTTGTTGCACTCATCCCTCTTCTAAAGTAGAAATTCTATTATTTCCTGCTTAACTCGGCTTAAAAAGTACTTTACTTCTGACGAACTTGGTACGTGTCATCATACATGCAGATATACATGTTTGTGGGCTTATTAAAGATTTTCGCATATATAAAATAGAAAGATGAAATATCTTTGAGAGTTCCATTCGTGTCTTATTTAGTCGTTGCTCATATTTCATGATCATATTTCGTCTATGTGAAGTATGATCAAATGATACAGATAAAATGATTTCCTTATAAATTTATCCGAGTCGGCATTTGAGACTGAGGAATTATTGTATGCAAGCTTCAGTTTGGTCATATTCTCAATTGTATACTCTAATCCACTCAGATTAGTATACTTACGATATTGTCACAACATTTCAGTCTTTTATACACATTATTGATTATAGATGTACATCTATTAAGGTATTTGTATATGGTTGTTTTTATAGATTCATTTTAAGCTTGTTAGAGAAAAAATTCTATTCTTTTCATTGTCCACTGTCAGTTTAATTCATAGACTCTAAACAATCAAATCACTTTCTTTTCGATTGAGCCATTTAGGAAAAGTGAACTCGCTTGTAATATTTATCAGATAAATTTTCACGAGGATGCACGTTTTTTTTTTTTTTGTGTGTGTTGAACTGATATTATTTGGAGGTGGAAATTTTAAAATAATTGATTGAAAATGAAAATAGTACGACTTCACCGTGAGGGGTGATTTAAAAAAAAATGTCGAATAATTTCACTTCATTAAGTAGACGAGCGTCTGAACTGAGCTTTGTATAAATGGAAAATTTATGTATGTTGGTCTCTTCTAAAATTTGGACGACATACTAGGTGTGCGTAGTTAAACCGAGGAAGTTATTTCACCAAAATTCAGTGTTAGAAGTCGATGGAAGCACAGGTCATATAATTCAACTATGAAACTACTCACCTTAATGGAAACAATCTTCTGAGTGCATGACAATGTGCCCAGTCACACGAATTGTATATGACTTCAGAGATATAATGAAACAATGCACTATTTACCCCACTCCACAGATCTCAATGCCACTCTCTACATACGTGACCTTCCAGGTTATGTATGAATTTTTCGGCGGGGACACAGAGGACTAACCTTATAAAATAGGTATATATATATATATATATATATATATATATATATATATATATATATATATATATGCCATATATATATATATATATATATATATATATATATATATGCTGATAAATAAAAAAAAATGCATATATGCATATAAATAAAACAGATGTCATTTCAAATATAGGTTTAATGTAGGTTCCTCCATTAGGTCACGTAAAAAAATCAGCATATCACGATGAAAAAAGGTCCATAAATCAACGAAAACAAAGTTTTGTATCAATATCTTTATGTTGTTATGAAGAGGAAAGACCAAAGTATTTTTTAATTATTTTTTGAAATTTTTTTTTTAACCAAAATTTTGTTTTTTTTACGACAGCGCGATAAAAAAAAAAAAAAAAAGGTTTGTTTTATTTTGCGCTTTTCCCGAGGAAAACACACGTTAATTCAGGAAATTCTTGCAAAAATCAATTAATTGTCGGATTTTGATGAAACTTTCAGGACTTATTCACAAATGAATGAAATTATTTTTGAAACTTTTTTTAGAAAATCTTGTTAAAAAGAGATTTTTTTAAAAATGTTTCTACCCACTTACATATTTTCATGAAATTTCGTGAAATTAAATCTTCAAGCGCGGGATTTGTTTTATTAGTTATAAACAGGACTCTTTGTATAAAGTAAATCACCAGTTTTCTTTTGTAAAACAGTACCCCATATCATAGAAAATCTGCTCTGAATTATAAAATTAAAAAAAAAAACTATGACATTAATTAATTAGACAAGCTTTCACCTATTTTTGTAAATACGTTATACTAAGGACATTATTTTGTGAAGAAATAAAAAATTTTTGATGAATAATGTATTTTTTACAAATTTTTTCCCATTTTAAATTTTTTTTCATTAACTTAATACTTCAAAAATCGTTTAAAATTCTTTATTGCTTTCAAGCACGTAATACAATGATAACGTTAATGAAAAAGTAAATTTACGAATCGAAATTTGAAAAGCACATAACATTCGTTTGACCCAAAATATTTTAAAAATAATTAAAAAAAAAAATGTATTGAAAAAACGTTCATAATTTCTACGTATGGAAATGTATACATGACATAATCCTTAAAGAATTTAAACAATTATCTAATTAATAAAAAACTTTAAACTATTATCTAATTAAGAAAGTATGAAACAAAAAATAGATATTACATAATTGCTGAATAAAAATGTTAATATTTAAAAAGTACTAGTTAAAAACGAAAAACCGCATTCGCTTACTTTGCAAAAATTGTCAATTTTGATCATCCATAGTAATCTGTCATCACCTCGTCACAATCAATTTCTTTGATAAATTCAGACACATCGTTAAGAAATGTTTGGATACAAATTTTTATGCTATAAGTAAGTACTGTTTGTTTCATATCAGATTAATTTAACTTTAAATTTTCTAATTTTACTCAAATAACGTGTCAAAAATATATAAATTTATTTTAGGAAGAAGTTTAAAATCAAAATTTTGTTTGTTTACAAATTTCTTAAAATTTAAGAAAATGGCCGCTTTTAAGAAAATTAAACAAAAATCGAGCATATATTTGGCATTCCAATCTATATAATTTCTATCTGAAAGACACCAGAATATGTTACTTACTGTAAGTAATAAATTTAATGCTTTAGCTTTCAATTAATAACAACATATTGAGGCAAAACTTTGTTTTTGTTGATTTATGAGCCTTTTTTAATCGTGATATGCTGCTTTTTTTACGTGACCTAATGGAGGAACCTAGTTTAATGACAGCATCAGATACTATCTGTAGTCGTAAATATTTCGCCAGTACTTTGCACGCAGGAAAACTGTTGAAGGTCATTGGTTCCGAAGATTCTATAAACATTGAGAAAAAATAAAGTCATGAAATCCTTTGCCAGTTATAAACCTACCGAAACGTAGCCATGATGAATCTCGTAAACAAAAGTTTTATTAAAGAGGGAAAGAAAGTTAAATCATTTACGTTTGGCATTTACGAGTTGGCGGAAATTTAGATTAACATCTTTTCAGCTAAGATCGCGTTAACTACTCGGGATTTGTTTATCTACAAATATTTACATCAATGAATTAATGATTGCTGTTGCTGAATATGTTGACTTAACTTGTAAACATGACACTCTGCGGTAATACGTTCAGAATCTTAAATAAATAAAAAACACATCTCTTAGGGAATTTGTATTCCCACCTCATCTGGTAAAACTTGGAATACCTGCATATGAAAATGATAGTGCATAAACAGACCTCAAGATTGGACAAAAAGTGTATAGTATGGGCATATGAATTAACATTGTATGATAAGTATCAGTTTCACACTTCCATGTGATCATGAGGCCATGTGATACTACTCCTTAGCAGATTGTATATAAACTTAAGTTACTATAAGCGTTAGGCCTGAAAAGTAGAAGTGGCCTGTTTTGTCCCACTTCCACTTAACTCCTTCCCCAGCGACACACTCAACCCACTTTATATACAGACGGCTAAAGTATAATATCACTTGGCCTGATGATCTCATGGTAGCATGAAACTGACAGTCATCATACAGTATTAACTCCTGTATCCACCTGAAGCTCAGAGCGATTAGAAAACTTGTTAGTAATGAAAAACAGTCATGGTATAATCTAATAGAATATCGCTCTAGAATACCCAAACATTATGGTTTACCTAAAACTCACAAAGTAGGCACCCCGATTTGCCCCGTTATATCATGTATTGATAGCGCTCTCCACAATCTGACGAAAGCCATAACAGAAATTTTAACACCTCTCCTTGGCACAATAAGCCCATCCCATATTAAAAGTTCAGTCAACCTGCTTGAAAAACTAAGAGGGATAAATATGACAGATACACTGATGACTAATATATATGTTAAATGCATTTACACCAACGTCGCGATTTTTAAAATAGCATCTAAAACAATGAAAAATAAACCTCTCATTATTAGCTAAAATCATAAGAATTTGTCGATGCTTTTTCAACCTTAGTAATAATTTTATGAACACAAATTTGAATTACCAATGGGTTCGCATTTGAGTGGGCTTTTAGATTATTTTACCAAAACAATCAATAGACTTCAAATATACTGATGCGATTCGATTAATATATTCACGCAAAACTACATTATCTGACTTTGTAGATAAATTAAACAAAGTTGAACATACGATAGAATTCACCTAGGAAACAAATAGCACTAAACCCTCCCTAGATAAGTTGCACCGTACTGGAAATGTCTGAAAACAAAGTGTCGATCTCAAATCAACTTTTATTTTTTAATCTCCATCACCTCAAGCAAGGTCGTAATGTCACTAAGACAAAAGGGATTATAAGGTGTGGGAGAATTAGGAACAGAAACATTAATAATTAGCATAAAAAGAAGAGAGTAATCAGATGGACAGTAGATAGCGATTGACATTGGATTCAAATGTTTGCAGATTAAAGTTGGCTGTAAAGCATGGAACCAGAAGGGAGTTTCATAAACGAGAAATGCAATAGAAGAAACATAGAAGTCATGTTAGCATAGAACTTCCGGCTACATCTAGCCAACTCAACTATATACTGGTGAGAATACGCCGGTAATCAAGTATTGCGCTTAAATTCGTAAAACCTAGGTATCATGGCGAAGAGTTCATTCGAACAATTGCCATCGAAGTATTGCTAGAAAATGCTAAGGGAGGCATATTTACGGTGGTGGGAGAGTGATTGAAAGCAAGATGCCAGATCAGGAACAATAATATTTCAGATTCTTCTTTGGATCTTATAAAGAAGCTCGAGGTTTACCTGGATGGACTCCGGAAATTAAGTGTCAGCAATATTCTAAGCATGAACGAATGGTATTTATGGAAGATAGATTTTGGAAAAAAAAATTTGTCTCGCCCGTCACAGTAAACAAACTTTCTTAGGAGCTGGCCTAGCAAGGGATTCAATATAGTCTTTCCATTTCATATCAGCAGAGAACGTGAGCCCGACTAGATACAACTAGTAAATATGATCTCATAAATGTCTATTCGAACCATAATTGCAAAATAAAATCAGAAACTATTAGGTTGGTGCAAAAATAATGTCGTTTTTTGACGTTAAAAACGACATTATTTTTGCACCAACCTAATATTTGATTCTATTTAAGGCTACTCAAAATGTGTAGCCCTCAATAATTATATGATGAGGAGAAATACATTTACCATATTTTAAATCACCTGCAATATCTTAATTATGCCATATTCAACACAAAAAATCTTTTAAAATATTTACAAATAGAAGTGCGGACCATTCTGACAAACATAACGTATCAAAATATGTTATTCTGCCTATCAATTCTATCACAATTAAAACTGAAAAGAATTTATCTAACTTTAACATAAAATTTATTATAACTCCTAAACAATAAGCAATTAAAACAATAAATGACTTAATACAAAGCAAAATGATATTAAGTTAAAAAATTAAAGGTGGGATTTACTCACCTGTAATAATTGACACATAGGAGAAAATTTGAGTAATTCAAATAAAAGTTATATGGACATATAAAGGATTTTTTTTTACAAAACAACATAATCAGTGAATTAGTTCTTCACTATAATACGTTTGGCTATTATTTCGTTTACAGAAATTCTATTTAAATTAAAATAGAAAACGATTTACTTAGACGAAAGTGTATAACGAGTGATTTAACTGTTAGATCCTTCACAGTGAAATTCTGAGAACATTTCACTTTTAGGATACTTAATAAGAAAAGTGATAAAACGATGAGCAAAAATAAAATCTAAATTGGTTAGACTATACAAGGTGCGATGGATAAACTGTTATTGAAACTATGCAGAAATTAAAATAACACCGACATTTTAACATTTTAACAGATATATTTACCAAAATTGCACAAAAGTATCTTGAAACATGAAAGAGAAAATTCATTCAATAAAATCGTCATTGGCTTCAACTACAGCCTCCAGACGACTTCGGAATCTCCTGCAACGCTTCTGGTACTTGATATAGGCTTTCGTGTCGACTCTGAATACCTGTGGGAAGATGAATGGAGGCATAAGTTTGCCATCACTAGTGATCAGTCTAAACAACATGATATTGACTGGATATTTGATTTTCATCACTCTCGGTACATCTCTTGCACTGCCCTCAGATTGACTCCCAAGCACGCTGAAATGTTCGTTTTGGAACTTCCGGCGCGAATGCCAAGCAGTACAGCATGCCGTTAACAAATTTCTTGCGTCATGATGCTCTTTTTCTCAAAGACGGTGCTCAACTGACCCTGCTATATTTGTTGTCGATAAAATCAAATACAAACAGCGCACATGCGCGAAATAAAAAATAGGGACAATTTACCCATTGCACCTTTTATATCCGAACACATATATTAAAAAATAAATTTTAAAAAATTCAGCGTTCCTTTCTTTCATTTTAGTTACATCAACGTAAACATCCTTCTGATGAAGTCTTAAAGGACAAACGGCATCATACGAAAAGCTTTTTTTACTTTGTCTTGAATTTTCTTAACACATTATACTGACTGCCGAAAGAAGGATTGAAATGTGGTACTGGGTGTAATCAAGCAGTTTTGAGTTTTATGTGCACACACGTACACACACATAAGCACATACATATATATTATCTGTCTCTTCGCTTATCTACTGGCGTTTTATTTTATCTAGACTTCAGAAACTAGGTTTGTGAACTGCAGACTCAATCATCTGTTTTTGACAAATCAAGATTAAGAAATATAGAAATATGTAGCAATTTAAAAAAGGACTTTGATTAATTTAAAATTGTTCTTTTATACGTCGTCATCTGTTCTCTAAGCCCGTCCATATTTCTCCTAACTTCCCCCTCACTGATTCTGCGGAAAAAGCCACTATTTTAATTTTAACATCAATGTTTCTATATACACATACACAAATTTCATATCTCAAAGTATTTCACGTATCTAAATAGCAGTTCATGCGCATATGAATAAACTGTTGTGTCAAAAGTTAGACAATACATTGTAGGTTTTCTCTTTCTAACTTTCATTGAAATTGACTGAAACCAGGTGACATATTATTAATATAATAACTAATATGGTAGTGTAGCTGTGGCAAATATGGGGCATCGATAGAATTTAACAAAGGTTTACTGAGGTCAAAAGATGTAACTTTTATGTGAATTCCGCATATACATCGGCCGCCTTTTAAAACTGCAGGCACCCACAGGTAATGCAGTTATATGGTCACTGTCTCCTGCCACGGAGGATTAACAAATTATAAACTGTACATTGCATTCCATATTATTTCGAAGTCGACAAACAATAAGGGTACCATAGAACGTCATCGATTAATGTAACGTGGCATATGGTCAATCATAGGAATCAAATTTACAATTCTTTCCGGCAGACGGTCGAATTTGTGTGTGGCGGAAAATGCGTGAGACTAGTGGATCCCGCCTGCCAGTAGGTTGTTACGATAGCTTTGTAATGGTGTTGGGTGTATTCTGTTGGAGTTAGCAAGAACCACTAGTGAAACCGGAGATTATAGTGTTCTTTGTGCTCTACATAGATCTTGCTGCACATCTTATATATAAAGTACAGTGTATGCGTGTTTGTGCGTGTGTGACCAAGCAACTACTCCGCTTCCTGATTTCAATGATTCATAATTTATATTTATTTATTATTTGTTTGAACTTCATTTTTCAACTGCTGTTTTTGCCGCCCGACTAATTTTCTGGATTTTACCCTTTATGTTTTGAGCGTCATTTTTGGTTGAGTTTTTTTTTTTATTACCGCCTTTTTCACGACTGTTTGAAAAGATTTTGATTTTTTCTTTCCTTTCTTTTTGACTTGCCTTTAGGTGAACCTTGTTTTATTTGTTTTTTCGTTGTAAAACCTTTTTTGTATTTATCTGTTCTTTATTTTTGAATTTATTTTGCTGCCTCGCTTTTGTACAAGTTTTCTGTATTTTGTTTAACTGCCAATTTTTTTACGAAGGCCGAATGATGACCAGGTCACTCCTACTGTTATCGGGGAACACTTCGCAGCGCATCCGGCGAAATACTGGGCGGTTCCTTCGATAGCCTGACCGGGGTGGGGGGGGTGGAGTTTTGAAATACTACTAGATCGAAAAGTCTTCCTCTCCATCCCCAACCGTCTGGTAGTAGGGAGCTTGAAGCTGCCGGTCATTGTGACAAGTCTTAACCGGTATTCTGGAAGTGTGGAGTGACTGGTCACCTCTCCTCTTACTGCCCAGAGAAGGACTCTGGAAGTCAAGCTCCAGCTGACTAAAATCCCCCTCTGACCGCGTCTTTACCTACCGACTCGCCTGTAATGGGCATGCCAGCTTCTGGAACCGGTACGGATAATCCTCCAGTTGGCCAAACATCTAAGTCCACATTCCCCAAAAAGCCATCGTCCGCTGCTAGTGCAGTTATGGAGCAGGGGAGGGGGAATGGCTGGTTGCTGGTAAGGCTAGAGGGAAGCGGCAGGCAGCGGGTCCTCAGTCCCCTGAAGCCCCAAGGACGAAAGACACTTACAGCCCCACTCCTTCTGGCAACGTTAAGGGCGATGCCCTGACCTCTCAACTGTCTCAAAAGAAAAGTAAAGGAAATTTGACACCGGATTCAAGAAATCTGAAAAAATAAAGGAACTCAAGGAGAAACTGGACAAGCAGAAAGAGACTCAACACCAAAGCCCTATTCCTTCCACGTCCTCTACTCGGTCCTCTCCTTCACCTAAGAAACGACCTTCGCCTCTGACAACACCACCCAAACCTCTCAGCAGAGATACCAGCCCTTATAGACATCGTTTTTTTTACACCCCTCTCCACACACCCAATCCTTCCCCCATTAAAAATATCCTCCCACACCCCTCTGCATACTCCCAGTCCTTCCCCCGTTAAAAATGCGGAGATGACACCCCCTCTTCCAAACGTCCCACTCAGGAGCTGAAAGATAAGAAAAAGACCAAAAAACACATCTATAACTGGAAAGCGCCAGGGATTACGGCAATCGTTTAAAAGACTTGAAATACCTTCTTTCAATAAAACAGTTTGCCGACTTGGATGTTGAAGTGCCGCAGAATGTCCCTCTTGCCCAAAGGGTTTTGACTGTAATCAGAACCGGCCCTGGAGCTAAGCAAATTTGGGCAATGCTAGATGAGGCCATCATGTCGTACAATATGGCCTTACCTATTGCGATAGTCCAGAATCAGCAATTGAAAAATTAAAAGAAATATGTGCAGGGAGGGTCCCAGTTTTAGTTCACCCCTTCCTGTATAGAGTCATAAAACTTTCTTTCCCCTGGGATATCGGCGGAATCTCTCAAAACGGCTCCATTAAGACTGAGATGGGCCATGGATCTATGGGAGAAGCTGTTGGTATCCTTATCCCGACCATGTTTCAACCAGTACCAAACCAGTACTACAACCCTAATCTGTCTTCATCATGGCACTCTGGTTAGCAAGTATAAATGTCCGGGGCCTGAGGTCCGAGTATCTCAGGGCGAGGCTCTCTCGCGACCTTCAGCGCCTCGGGGTGAATGTTTGTTGTGTGCAAGAGACCTGGTTTTCTACTTATGACCGTGAGGACGTGCTGTCTAGTGGGTTCTCCCTTTATTCAGCATGTTTTGATGGTCGTTCGAGTGGTGTCTCTGGGCTAGTGAGCAAGTCTTTGAAGGCTGCATGTACTGTTGTCTTCGCAGATCCGGTGAGCAGGGTTTGCGTGCTGGATGTTACCATAAAGGATAAGGTTCTACGTCTCATTGGGGTTTATGCGCCTAATAACCATTCTGATCAGCCTGCTTTGTTTCGGCAGATCGGGCCGTACTTTATCTCGTCGGGTAGTTTTAGTGGGAGATTGAAATGCCGTCCTTGACCTCCATAAAGATCGTTTTGGGCATAATTCAGGTACTAACAACCGGGACGTGAAACCATTTCGGGACTTTATCAATGAGTTTGATAAGTACCGGAATGAACACCCTTGGGAGGTAGTATGGATTGGACAAATAGTGGCAACTCGGCTGCTGTGACTCTTGCTAGCTACCTTGACCGAGTCTTAGTTAGGAGAGTCGATGTAGACCTCTTAAAGTGTCCAAGCTTCTATTACATCGATCATAGGCTTGTCCGGGTCCGTGTAAACTTAGATAAGCCTAAGGTTAGCTTGGCTGGGTACTGGAAATTAAACCGTTCATTATTTGGTGAGCAGGATTTCCGGGACCAGCTCTTACTAATGATACAGAGGAAATTGACGGGGGCAGTTGTTGGGAAAGCCTGGTGGGATAAATTAAAATCCAAAATTAGAATGTTTGCTGCCGATTTTAGTCGTCGACTCAATGTAGATAGATTAGCGATGCTATCGGCTTTAGAACAAAAAGTTGATCGGGCAGTGAAATCCCGTGATAGTGGGGAAATAACCTTAGCTAAGGCAGAGTTTTCCTCCTTGCTTATCAAGAGGGATCAAGCCCTGGTAGTTAGGGCTAAGTTAAAAAGAATGTTCTCTGAGGCGACGAATATGTCCGCTGAATTGCGTGCAGAGGAAAATCGGAGCACAGCTCGGCGACATATCGCGTGCGTCACATTGCCGGATAAGCGGACCGTGACTATAAACGCGGGCATATGCGAGGCCTTTCGGGATTACTTTCAGGAACTTTTCACCAGGGAGCCTGGTCTGAGCCCTGCTCGGTTCGACGCCTATTTAGCCGACTTTCCCTGTCTCGAGGCAGCTGAAGCGGTTCGGTGCGAGAGTCCCATCACAGAGTCGGAAATCTGGGAAACGCTGAAACAGGTTGGCCTGGATAAATCTCCGGGAGTAGATGGTCTTCCTTACGAAGTTTACTTGAGGCAGTCGCCCGTTTTTGTTCTTTTGCTGGAACTGATCTTCAACAACTGGATGAAGCAGGGGTCTATACCCTAACGATTCACCAGGGTTATGATCAAGTTGCCGTGTAAGGCCAAGAACGGTGGGGATGGGTTAAATAACATTCGCCCTTTGACTATGTTAAACACAGAGTTAAAGATTTTGGAGAAGATCTTACCCAACCGTCTGTAGCTTGTCCAGTCTAGTCTGATTAGATCCGAACAGACTTGTGCTGTGAAGGGCAGGACTATTCACGATAACCTACACCTGGTACGCTTGAACTTAGAACAAGTCGACAGTGAAACTGCGCTGATCAATTTAGATCAGTCCAAGCCTTTCGATAGGGTTGACCATCGTTTTCTGGAGGCTGTACTTTCGGCCGCCGGTTTCGGACCCGATTTTCGCAGCTGGATCCAACTTTTGTATGCGACCCCCGGTCTGCTGGTGCAGGTGAATGGGGTAAGATCGGAGCCTTTCGTATTGTCTCACTCCATTTGTCAAGGTTGTCCGTTTTCGCCTTTGCGTTGGAACCATTCCTTCGCAAGTTAAAGGCGGTTAGGCATCAGGATATTGTTTTCCTGGTTTGAACTTGGGCAAGCCATCCCTGGATTTAGGCTAGAAGTAGGTTCTATTTAATTTTTTTTTAAACAAATAGTTTAGGGATTTAATATAAGTTAAATACTATATTTATTAACACATTTATGAAGAACATATTAAAACAATATTTTAAATTATAACAGTTTATTTACCCGACCGACTTTTTTAATATTGTAAAAAATAGTTACGGTAACATCTTTAAATCTAATTTATGAAAGCAATTTGTAATTATTTTTATATGGGTAATTGCTTTCATATGATGCTCCGTTTATTTTAAACAGTATCTTTTTCGTCTGGCTGCCTGAGTACTCGAGAAATAAAGTGTGCCCTTCGCCAGGACTCGAACCTGATCTCCACTATGCAGCATAAATGACCGTCTCAAAAATAATTCTTTAGAAATTATTTTGTTTACGTTTCTCATACGAAACTAAGTAGATATGGGGTCTCGAGAATAACCCTAATGCGTTCCAAATGCCAAATAGTAACTTGTTTCATTGTGAAGTTATATATATATATATATATATATATATATATATATATATATATATATATATATATATATATATATATATAAAATTACTTGAATCGCACATAAAATTCTGATGTAATACAACACAGCTCTATTAATAAATATACATATTATCCCTCACCGTTCTCATGACTTTGGAGTTTCGTGCAAAACGAAATCTTCACCTGTTGAGCATTAACTAGTCGTTACTTAAAATGAATTTAAAAATATATCGCCGTTAATTATTCTATATATTTTGGGATTATACTTTTTAAAAATTATGTCTTTTTAAAAAATTAAAAACAAAAAATATATTTCTCCAACATTTTATTTGGCAATTAAAATAAACGCGATTACCACATGAACGTAAAAGATTTGTATTTATTTATAATTATTATTTTTTTTAATTTTAGAGTAGTTGATCCTCAATTATTCAATTAAACGGATCTTACATAACCTTATTAAAAAATAGTAATATTAAAAAATTAAAGTAATTACTAACAATAAATTATAATATATAATAAACCGTAATATACACTAAAATCAAAACTGTGGTTAGTATTTGATGTGGGTGCCAAAGTTGGGCCCACAGAAGTAAAACACGGAACACGGATTAGATGTAAGAAAGATATATTAACAACAGGTTACAGAGATAGTGTAAGCAGAGCTTACTATAAGTTAGTGTCCAACACTGGTAGTCGTACGAGACTCTCTCTGTGTCACTCTCTATCACTCTCTTTCACTCTCCTCTAGAGTACTATGTCGCTTACTTAATATAGTCCCGGAAGAGTCTATTGTGTAGGTAGTTTCCGGTCTCACAATAGTATTAAAAATTAATCTGTGTCTACGTGTAGATATTTGTTTTTATGGCTAAATGTAAGAATCAGTTCGATTATCTTGTTTAATAATCCCTGGTTATTTAAATGTTTTAATATAATATTTTTTCAACCAAACATAGGTTACATTTATTTTACGTTACTGATACGGTTTTGCCCTTGCTATAATTCTTCAGGTAATTGAAAGGTAGTTGCCGGTATTTTTCAATTGCCAGAAATGATTAGAGAGAGCAGCGCCGTTTCTTTATTTAATATTAGCCAAAGTTATTCAGTGATGGTAGAAGCGAAAATTCCGAGGATTTTCGGTAGAACCAAAATAAAATCGAATGTCGCTACCGGAATGTATACTCGCTCAATATACAATATTATCGGTCATACATTGATGATGGACGGGTAAAAATCAAATTGAATCAAAATATCAAATTGAATGAATATTCATTCTTTTTATGATATTAAACCATTCTATGGCTTCCGCTCTTTTCTGCTACTGGTTGATTCCTAGAGCACGTTTTGATGTAATTGCACGGCCATTCAAGGATGTTTTGGCTGATTTTGTCGTTATTAACTTTCAATGGATTGAGTAATCAGTATTGAGGATTGTTTAGAAAATTAACTTTATGGCTTTTAACTGTGATGAATTCTTGTTGTTTGGGTAATTTGTAGATTCTATCATCGGTATATATATATATATATATGGTGCTTGTGGTATTTAAGGACAGGTGATTATACGCCTGCGGTTAAGTAATAATCAATTATTTTATCTTTTCAGGGCAACATTGGTGAACTATCGGCTTAAGAATGAGATGAAACGACATGCTGTAATTGTTACGATATACGGAAAGAACAGCAATGTTTCGAGTGCATGTTTTTGAAAGTTGCCCAGTCGTTTGTGCACAAAGTTCGGAAGGATTGAAGAACAAAGTCAGTTTCAGCTTTCACAAGAATCAGCCTGAAAAGCGATGAAGCTTGTTTTTTAAGCTTGTAAATCTAAAAAAAACTCAATAACACTTGAAATAGGGGTCTTTCTCAAGCAGAATATTTATAAAATGTGGGGATATTGGATTATAATTGTTTCCACTCAGATTATTTTCAATCCATGCAATCTAATAAATATTGATTGTTGGGAACAACAAAATTTTGAAATTATTGCTTATATAGTATATTCTTCTATTAACCAATAATCTGTTGAATTTTTTCAAAACATCATCAGCACAAAAAGATCGTCATCATCAGCAACAGCATCTTTGTCATAAAAATATCTGACCCAACAATATTTGCTATGGGTCCCATTATCTTCATTTCCATCATGACCTCTTTCATAAAGGAATATATTTTAAGCTATCGATTAGTTGATCGGAGGACGCAGTAACCCAAGACTAAAATTGATTGACACACTTTGATTGGTAGAACGATCATATTTCGAAGCTCAGCTAAAAGAACATTGATATGAATTGATTGATTAAAAAAGAGAATTGAATATACTCAAAGCGTAAAATATACGAAGCAAAAAATTCAAAGAAATGTCTGAAAGGTAACCTTTACAAAATCTTGTGATATTTTTGGATCTGAGGCTTTTCTCTATTATCTATTCGCTTTCGTTTTAAGAACAAAAAAGACGGAAAATGTATTTCAGCTACGCTATTCCATTAGACCGAATACATTCGATAACGCGCAATTCGGTTAATTTCTAATTTTGCCCTCTATCAATGTATTCGAGGTGAGAAGGGAAAGTACAACATAATAAGAATATTAGAGAAAATATAAAAGACAAAAAGAAAGTTTTAAAAAAAAGAAGGAAGTAAATAAGGAAAGCGAAAATTTCATGTCTGAGAAAATATAGGACGTAAATGTAGTAATGTGAGACAATACTATTGATTAATATATATATATATATATATATATATATATATATATATATATATATATATATATATATATGTATGTATATGTGTGTGTGTGTGTCTAAAATAGAGAGAAAGAGAGCGCGCGAGAGAAAGAGCGATGTGAGTGTGTGCTGCTGAAGAAGAAAAACAGTGGGGAAATAAGTAGTGATTTAAGTTTATTACTTTAATCTGCATTTTACCTGCATTTAGAAGTGATATTCTCATTTTGTTCAAGTTGTACCTAATTATATATGACATTACACCATATAAAATACATCGAGATATGGAAAAATTGAAATGGATGGCATAAAGCAGCCAATAACAAGACGGGGGGGTATGCAGAAAAAATGAAATGAAAAACCTTCTTACATATGGTGTGTGTGTGTGTGTGTGTGTGTGTGTGTGTGTGTGTGAGTAATCGAATAAATGACGTTGTGTTTCTGCCGGATTGTGCTTGCATGTGTGTGCGCTCTTGAAAGAGCGCCAATAAATATTTGTTTATCTCTAGTCGTAAGCGTATAAAAGTTGATAAAATTTTATTTAACTTTACTGTGACTGGAAAAAACGTGAGTTGTTTTCATTTACAATTCTGCTGCAAAGAGCTTATATTTTTTTTATACTAAAGCATCTTTTAATAGGTTTTCTAAATCGTTGTTGACATGTATATATCGGGTAATAAGATGTGCATTTCTTATGGCAAAGGCTGGATTGTAGTATGAAATTCGATAGAAAAGCAAGGTAATTAAGCCACTAAGACGCAACAAAGAATGTGATAAAAAATTATTAGGGAGATAGGACAGCCAAATAATAGGTTTTAAGAAGACAGCCGACAAATGACTTTACATTTAAATTTTTGATGTACAAAGTTGACTGGAAAGCAAGAAGAAATTGTTATCATAGAACTAATGGTTACATCTAGTAATTTCAACTGAAAAATAATGATACCTACCTACCAATCTAGTATGGCGTTTAAATTCATAAATCAAGATACCAAAGAGGAAAGTTTATCAGAAAAGTTACATGAAAATATTTTTAGAAAATACACAGGGAAGCTACGCTAAGGCGGCGGGAAAGTGACTGAAGCTAAGATGACCAGATTCCTTTGATTTTGTCATTAATATGTTTAATATAACAGAAGCACCATACCAATCAGAAGACCCCTTTAACGATGTCATTCAGAACTTAACAATCATTTTGATACAAAGGTCAACAGTATATACGAAACGGCCGTGTTTCAATATCAAAACTAACACTCTAACGAGAATATAGGAACCTATATTCGGGTATTGTTAGACTTAGCGGAACAAGCCGACTTCTCGGAGAGAGAATCACTAATGCAGGATTGGTTTCAATGACATGGATTTGTCGGGAAAAAAACTCAACCTGACCTCATACTAAAGTGAGGAATAACAAGTGCTCATCAACATGAACAGGTAAAAATGCAAATAGAGAAGCAGCAGTCTCCAGCACTCGATGCAATAACAAAGGATACAAGCAAACAGATGCAAGCAGACCTAGTGTCGTAGTTCACGTCAATCCTCTGTCCATAACAGCTGCGTAAAAAGGGGAACAAATACAAAACTTAAATTCAGAAATGGCATATGAAAATTGACTGTCCAGCTAAAGTACTTTAAATGTGGTATGTCAAACCACTTTGCTATTTGGCGTATATTCCAAAGAGTGGCGACTGTAGAGAATATCAATGGCCGCGCTACCTACTTTCTCGGCGCAGAACATTCTAATGAACATGACTCAAACAATTAAAGATTTCTGGATATGACGGTCAATGTAAAATTTATACTGGTGCTGACCTATCATTGATGTCCTTGCACCAATATCAAAAACTCAGTTTAAAACCTTCACTAAGACATATTAAGATATACTTAGAGTACCATGTGGCACCACGTTGGTCAGCGATGGTGCCAACTAGCTTCTTTACCAAATATTATAAATGGAATTATTGAGGTTTAATATGAAAGCAGGGTTTTTGCCAAGAAAAAGGTTGATTGTTGAAGGTACGCTGTTGAGAAGCTCAAACCAACTTAATCCGATCAACATGGACAAACACTGGGTAGTAGAGATAGTTTTTGGCCATGTTGACAAGGAGTGGGGAAATCTTAAGACAGAAATCTTGAATATACGAATGTTGGCTGGAAAACCAACAGAAAAATTATCTTTGGCTAGTGAGAACTCGATAAAAATAGAAAAGAATTTAGTATATGCGAGGGTAAGTAAAAAATTATCTGCACTGTCTCCATATCTTTAGGTTTGTCATACTTCCTTCTGCTCATGCGTGCTTATAGTTGGTACTATTGTGGTTATGTGATCGAAGTTTGAACTTGATAGGGCTGATTTTTTTTGCTGCTGTTACAGTGTAAACATAGCCGCTCTGCTAGCAGTGTCCACCAAGTAGGAAAAAAGAGCAGTGATCCGATTTTTCTAGTGGGAATGTGTCAGGAGGAGAAATTAATTTTAACGCAATACTTCGACAGTGCACTAACGCGTAGAAGTGTGTATGAGTGAATTGAGAAGTTAAAAAGTGGCCGAAGAAGCAGGACGTACGTCAACCTTCACCAAAGACTAGAAGATTCAGCAATCTTGAGTGATGGTAATGGTGAATTTGCGAGTTATCATCAATCAAGTAGCAGGTTCTCTGCAGATTCAGATAAGTGTTCTATGTTCCTCGTAGCCCAAGTCCTTTATCCGAACTCCTATTTCAAATGGTTAGCATAGACTTGTGCGAAATAAAAGATAGTTTGTTCCTTGTATTGAGGGAATATTTTTCTAGATACTGAACATTAACGCAGCGAATGTTATTGGGAATCTGAAAAAACATATTCGTCTGAGACGCTATTCCAATGGCATGAAAAATATTTCTTTTTTCATGTTTATAAAATCTATAATAATTTTCATACGTTTATATAAAAGTGTCAAAATATACATAAAATAATGTAGTTTTTTTCATAATTCTAAGTAAGAATTCAAAATGTCATAAAATGTTGCTGTTTTTTATGTTCCTATATACAAAAGATAAAATATGAAAGAATTTGTCATAATTCTGATTTTCATAATTCTATATAAAAAATGCTAAATATTGATAAAATATTTTTGTTATTCATATGTCTATAAAATGCTAAATATGCATAAAATATTGCTGGTTGTTATATTTCTATATAAATTATCAAAATCTTCATAAAATAAAGCTGATTTTCATATGGTTATATAAAAATAAACATATACATAAAATAGTTCTTCTTTTCATATTTATATATAAAAAAGTCAAAATATGAATAGAATATTGCTATTTTTCATATTTCTATATAACAACGTCAAAATATCGAAAGAATATAGTGGAGTTTCATATTTCTAAACGAAAAAGTCCAAATCTGAATAAAATATAGCTGATTTTCATATTTCCATAAAAAAGGCAAGATATTCATCAAATACTACCGTTTTTCACATTTATATACAGGAAATAGCAGAATATGCGTAAAATATTGCAGTTTTCCATACATCTATAAAAATGTCAAAATATGTTGCTGTTTTGATATTTCTAAAATGTTGCTGTTTTGATATTTCTATATGATAAAAGACAAAAAATGGTAAAAAATATTGCTTTTTATTATATTTATGTATAAAAAATCAAAATGTTTCTGTTTCATATTTCTATATAAAAAGGCAAAATATGCATAAAATATTACTGATTTTCATATTTCTAAAGAAAAACTTAAAATAAGCATAAAATATTACTTTTTCTATAATAATTCTATATAATATTCAAAGTACGCAAGAAATTTTGCTGTTGCCAATATTACTATATGGAACTTTCAAACTATACATAAAATATCGATGATTTTCATATTTCTATATAAAATGGCAAAATACGGAAGATTTTGATTTTTTTTATCATATTTCCACTGTGAATAAAAAGCTGCTGTTTTTCATAATTTTTGTAAATCAAAAAGGGAAAAATATGCATAACATATTTAAGATATATCTATATGAAATCAAAATACGCATTAAATATATCTTTTTTAATACTATCTCAACATAGAAAAGCCAAAATATTCATAAAATATTCTTTCTTTTTCATAATTTTATATAAAAATGCAGTGTATGCATAAGATATTGCTTTTTTTATCATATTTCTAAATAAAAAAGCATGGACTGTTGTTGTTTTCCATTTTTCTATATAAAGAAGACACAATATGCATATGTTGTTTTTCATATTTTCATTAAAAAATGTCAAAATATGTATAAAAATGTGTTTTTCTTTGATATTTCTATATAAAAATGGAAAAATGTTTTTTAAAATATAACCTTTTTTTATTATATTTCTATATGAAATTAAAATATGTATACGATGTTGCTATTGTTTTTATTTCTATATACAAAGTCAAAATATGAATGAAATATTGCTTTTTATGATATTTCTATATAAAAATGGTAAATTAGGGACAAAATTATACTGCTTTCATATTAATATATAAAACCATCATATGTATAAAATTCTAAATGGCATTGTCAAAATATGCCTAAATATTTCTTATTTTCTTATTTCTATATGAAAAAGGCTAAATTCCTAAAATAGTATTTTGTTATCATTATTCTACATAAAAATTATACGTATGCATGAAAGACTTCTATTTTTAATATTTCTATATGGAATTATCAAAATATGTATAAAATATTGCTTTTTAACATATTTCTATAAGTCAAAAAATGCAGAAATTGATGTCGAACTTTCATATTTCAGTTTTAAATATTGCTGTTTTTTATACTCCCATATAAAATAGAAATATATGCATAAAATATTACTGGTTTTCATATTTCTACAAGAAAAGTCAAAATATGCCTAACATACTTGAATATTTCTATTTAAAAATGGCTCAACTTCCTAAAATATTGCGTTTTTTAATATTTCTATGGAAAAAGTAAAAAAAAAGAACTAACAAAACTAGACAAAATATGCATAAAATATTGGTTTTTTCATATTTCTATAAAAAATTAAAACATGCATAAAATATTGGTTTTTTCATATTTCTATAAAAAATTAAAACATGCATAAAATATTGGTTTTTTCATATTTCTATAAAAAATTAAAACATGCATAAAATATTGGTTTTTTCATATTTCTATAAAAAATTAAAACATGCATAAAATATTGGTTTTTTCATATTTCTATAAAAAATTAAAACATGCATAAAATATTGGTTTTTTCATATTTCTCTACAAAATTAAAACATGCATAAAATATTGGTTTTTTCATATTTCTCTACAAAATGCGCATGCATAAAATATGGTAAAATATGCGTAAAAATTTTGCTTTTTCTCATATTTCTATATAAAAATGTTGAAATATTTATAAAATGTTTTGATTTTTATATTTCTATAAAAGAATATCACAATTTGCATAAGCTACTGTTGTTTCGCATATTTCTATATAGTAATGTCAAAATATGCATAAAATCTTGCTGCTATTCCTATTTCTGTATGAAATATCAAAATATGCATAAAATATTACTGATTTTCATATTTGTATGCACAAAAGGCAAAATATACATAATAATTACTTTTTATTCATATTCCAATATAAAAACTCAAAACATGCATAAATATTGTTTTTTTATTTCTATATAAAATATCAAAATATGCATAAAATTTTACTCTTTTTATATTTCCATGTAAAAATGTCAAAATATGATAACAGCCAACAGTTTATATCAACCGTCTTAAAAATCTTCTGAAACCACTAGCAACCCCTACTTTCCTCAAACAAATAGACAAAAAGGTCGGTAAAGATACCGAATTGCATCCTGCAGCAGAGAGAACCCTTTTTTTTCATTATACTTGCATACAGAGCTACAGCAACAACACCAACTTGAGTGAATATAGCCGACAAAAAAATGTTTCCAGGCGTTATGGAGATGGAGCAATCAACTGTTATTAGGTTGGTGCAAAAATAATATCGTTTTTTGACGTTAAAAAAATACGTCAAAAAACGATATTATTTTTGCACCAACCTAATATATTCGGCTTCAAATCTAACACATCTCCCTCTGACTTACGCTGTTAAAATCACCAACAACGGGATGTGAACATCACAATGGCAAAATTACAAATAAAAACTTTGTCTTCCGATTCCAAAAAGAAAAAAGAACATTCGAAATTTAAGTTAATCCTTATATTAAACTAATCTTTACCGCCTAAATCAATGTGTAAAAGCGAGTTGAATCCCATATACAAGATATAAAACCGACTGGATTCCCGGCAACAGGCAGATGCTGACATTTCCACACGGATTTCATCACCGTGACATTCAGCTTTCCCCATTACTACACTAGACGCAGACATCAAACGACTTAACCACTACCTCGAACGTCATAAGGCATTTCCTAGGCCACTTTTATTTTGCTTAACTGTTTGAAAATTTGGCAATATAATTAATTCTATTTTATATTTAAATTTCGTCTTACTTTTCTTCTTATCAATAAGACCATTATTTATTGCTACCTTACACATGTCTGTTTCCCCTACAGCAATTATCACCCATATAAGCGTCTGACGGCAACGGCAACTCAATGAAGTAGAAACACCACTCTCATCTACAGTTCGATCAGCCAGTCTAATGCGACCCTCAGTATATTACTGGTACACCCAACTTAATAACTGGTATAAATGCCTAAGCATTTTTCATTACAACACATTATTATGCAGATCTTGGATCGCCAGCGTCAATGGTGTAAACTGTGTCAGGTTGGACTCTTTTTGGTGCAGACCTGCGAGGGCGAAACCAGAAACATCTTCACTTGTCTTGTGCATTCAATTTTCAGATTATGTTCAGCAAGTCGACAGACTCTGCTTGCTTCCAGCCCTCAAACTTCCCAACTATTTATCCACCAAATATTCTCAAATCATAAAAAAATTCTTCTATCTGCCCAAGTACTCCAGAACAACATCCCGCACCCAATGATTTTTTAGGATCAATAAGTCACCTTTGTACTCTTACAAAAGAGACAACTAAAATAACCCACTGTAAACAAATTATCCGCATTCCTGTCCGATACCTTGAGAACTAAAGGAAGGAGATACAAAGAATTCATCTTACGCAATGCCTGCACCCCTATTAGTAACAGTAGTTCTGGACAAACGCTAGAAGAACGAATAAAAAAAAATCATATATAAAAAAGACGAAACGTCTCATTGTTATTTCTTAACTTACCAATAAACTGTGTTCAATGTTTGCCTTGAGTTTCCTCATTCAGTTTGTTCCTCATTCAGTTTGTTCACTCATATTTTTTGTATTAATAATTCTTTCAATTGAAATTGGAATTTATTTACTATAAAAGCTATTATAAACTGGAAACAAATGAGAGAGTATCAATAAATCTGTAGCATGACAAATTATATTATGTGAATTATATCTGAAATTTTCAAATTATGGTGTTTGATTTATGTGATCAGTGTTGAACTGTTGAGTTAAGTGTATTTGCAAACAAGGAAAATGTTCAAAATATAATTGTGTAAAATAAATGCTTATTTTTCATTAGTCTACAGAGTTATTGACATAATCATTTTTACGGAGAATGGGAATATGAATTGTTAAAATTTTCATTCGATTTTAGGAAAAACAGTCGGTACAGAAGGTGTACGTTATTTCTAGGATATAGATCGATAGATAGGGAGTACAGAAACGTGAAATAGATTGAATAAAATTAAAAAAATATCAAAATACAATGTATTTGCTTTCGATTTGATATCAAATTCAAATTTAATCACATCATGAGTTGGCAAGTAATAAAGCTATCCTTCAGTTTCAGACCACGCTAATAAAAGATAATGGATAGTCCGCTGAAATATTCTTAAGCGAATCGAGTGGTAGTTTTTGGCTAGTCATGGAATTTTAAATACATTTTCAATATAAGAGTGACAAAATAAATGTCGATTATAAATCCTATATCGATCCAGTTCCTGAGTCGATTGATCCCAATACAAAAAAAGCAAACTTTGATCTCGCATGTAGCCTACACAAGAACAATCAAAATATAATGTTTTTCTAATTAAATATATTTTCAAAACATTACGAAAGAGACCATAGAAATTTCATGGAAATGATCAGCATTAAAATAAACATTAAAATGGTAACAGGGCATAACATGCATACATCGCATAGGCCGACATAGAAAAAAAAAATTCCATAGATACACTCGCACACTCATTTAGCTTCCATTTTTTCTCTCCCTCAAACATACTCACACAAGACATTAATTTATATCATTTATGTTTCACTATACAGACTCGTATGTTCAATGTATATTTCTTTATTCTTTATATCGATCCTGTTTTAAGCGAAATTTGTAGTTTGAAATATTTCATTGCAAAATTAATTTTATTAAATTTGAATCATTATGTGATAAAAAAAAAACAACAAAAAAAACAAACAAAAACGATGAACTAAAGAAATAATGAATTTGCATAATAAAATAAATTGCTTTGGATGAAATTCTTCACATACAAGTTTAAATAAATTTGCTGAAAGGACGGAGAAAAACACTTTTCTGAAGGATTTTATCATTCAGGTAGATCTTTTTTCGTATATACTGTAATATTTGAAGAAAAACGAGCCAATTTTCTACTCGAACAAATACAAGTGAAATTTAATTCTCTAAAATATGGCGGAATACAAATAATTATACAACTTATATTTTTATATGAGTTTAATCTCTAAAAATATGAATAATATATTAATATTAAATAGTATAAATATACACATTTTTCCACTTGTAATGTAGAGAAAAGAAACCAAAATAAAACATTCTGAAATTGTATACTATGTAAAATTTTATAATGCAAGTCAGTGTTTCGCAAAAATTGTTATTTCCGTTGATAAAACGTTCCAGATATATTTAAATCAGATATCGTTTGAGTTCTGTATCAGGTTCTGTATCTGATTCTGTAACCTACTCTTATTCAAAGTATATTTATAACATAGGTTAACAGACACATCTGTTTTATTAGTACAATATACCATACACTTGAATTATTCATTTTAATTTTATATAATCTTACATGTGAATAGAACATTTTCACATTGTGTAACTGTCATTAACCTTTCATTAAAGGATTACATTTTCTAGTTAACGTTACTTATTTTTGTTACGTGTTTATTGTTTCCAAGGGATATTTTTCACTTAAATATTGTTTTTTTATGCTCATATAATTAACGTTTAATTATGGACTACAGAAGTTTTTACTGGATTAATATCTGTAGAAACAGCAGTCACCTCTATTAATTTGGCATCTTTGAAACCTTTACGGAAAGTTGAAAAAATATTAAGATTTTAGAATGAGAATGGAAGTTGAATATCCCTTGTCCTGTAAAACGTTTTGTCTAAGAATTTAGAAGCATTCTGTTCGTTTATTTGGACACCGCCATTGATTTTAAAGGATCTGTAATTTTACTGGTACTTTGATGTGTTTTGTTATAGCCAAATTTGTTGTGCTCACTTTCATATAATAAATACGATATTGTATATGATAAGTTTTTGTAAAATCATACGTATTAATACCGGCTTTACTTCAGTTAGGAAATTATGAATATTTTATTTATTGAGCAATATATCAAATACTGTCCATCACATTTTAATTGTGACATCATATGTTTCTTTTGACCGATACAAATTAAATCGGCTGTATTTAAAACTCGTTAATTTGACTGGTACAAGGTACAGAGAAAGAGAGAAACAAAGCGTGACCGATCGATGAAATTACGTTTTTTTAATGTTCAACTGGAGATTATATAATTGCAATCAGAATTACAAATATTCTTATGTTTGTCATTTTTTATTCATACCGAGCAGCCATTAGTGATTTGAACATGAATTAATGAAGTTAAAACAAAAGAAGAGAAAAACAAAATTTGTATCTAAAGTAAACTTTGGCTGAAATGTCAACAAACAAATGTCAATATATAAGCCAAAGAATTTTTCTACCTCCTGGTGTTGTGCCATTTAAAAAGACGCAAAAGAAAAACGATGTAAAAACAAATTCAAATGGAAATGGAAAAAAAGTAGACATACTCTTATAAAAAATCAAGTAGGGTTCAGATAGATATTAAAATAAAGGTGGGGAAATAGAACGAGTCAGAAGAAAAATAGAAAGCCTATGTAAGTTGTTGTAGCTAGCTAAATAAACGTGAAAATAATATATGTATTTGAAATAAATATTTGAAAGATTAATAATACCGAGAAATAATATATAACAATAAAATAATAGGAAAAATTAACGGTAAAACAAATTGGAAGACAATATAAAAACGTGTAGCTTAACAGCAATAAATGTGAAAGAGTGTAAAGAAAGAAAGAATGCTTATGCAATTAAGAGAGACACCATAAGAGATAAGGTTGAAAGACACATTGCCAAGTAGAATCTTATCAAGCGAAAAAAAGAGTAGTCATCGATGATGTTACATGGATTCCACATTAGAATTGTAGAATGCTTCAGGTCCAAACGAACAAAAGAGACACGGAGCATAACGAAGAAAAGAATAATCGAGAAAACTTTGTCCTTCCATATTAGAGAAAAACATCTGAATGTAGCTTTCTCAAATTTACATTCCCGTTTCCCCTTTGATTTGACAGGTATCTCTTTAATTCAACAATTAGTAAGAAATCGTGCAAATCAGCGCCACTGGTGTTACCTTGAGAAAGCCAGCAATTAACTGATAAGAAGGAAATGAATATCTTTCTATTCCGCTCGCTACATATCTTGCATATTCATGAAGATAGCCATAAGACCCAGCTTTCACTCGCGTAATCTGCTTCGGGAGACTATCTCATTGGCAAAGACAGTGGCCAACAGAGAAAGGTATTTCTTATCAGGCTGGCTTGATGCAATGAACGTGATATTCGACATTGCCATTAAACATGATCAAAATATAATTCTTTCCATATTCCAAAATAAAGATGATACCCGTCAATTTATAGTCCTAATATATATATATATATATATATATATATATATATATATATATATATATATATATATATATATATATATATATATATATATATAAATATAAATATATATACGTTAGTAGTGTGTGTAATAGAATCCAAAACAAAAATACAGATAATGAAACAAAGTGGAAAGGATTTTTTAACGACTTTAGTGGGTTCGGCTTCAAGTTGGAATGAAATAGAAAATTGTCAATAATTTAAATTTCCCCCATCATTTCTGAGGTCTAGTGAACCCAATGTGATTGTTTTAGATATCTATATATTAGAGTCATCATTGTCTGTTGGATTTTAAATTGCCCAACTCAGAGTAGATCTGTTTTTCTCTATTAGCTCGTATACCGTTGATATTGCTTTTGCTAAGATCGGTGATATTTATGTATGGTCTTGTTTTTAGCTTTATTGCCAAGAATTGTGAGATTAGTGCACTCTCAATTGCATTTTTTCCTTACTGACATTTTTTTCTTCTCTTTTGGTCAGATTGGCATTTATTCAGTCAAAAATGTGGGCAGATGTATTACAGTGAACTACCAGTGCGTTTAAAGTTCTGTTATGCAACATATCTTTTTTGAGATTTCTGAATGTTTCGTTGATATACACCATTAGAAAGTTTGTATCTTTTTTACTCTCTCTCTTTACACACAAACACACACATATATATATATATATATATGGGGTGCATACTGAAAATATTGCCATCTATTTATTTCTATAGAAACTGCACCAAAAGAAGAAGTACGCTGTAAGATTTACAAAACAAATTTACAGCTACTAAACACAAAGTCGCTACCACCGTGATCCATTTTTAATAACAATGAAAATCAACCTGTATGCGTTTATATATGATCTGCACCAGCACAACGCATTTTTTCGCAGTAGAAAAGATGTTCATCACCCATCTTTCATATTTTATCCGCTGAAAAACTGTGATCGGTGGTCTTTAGACTAGTGTAGGTCCTGATGTTATTATATTGGAAGGAAAAGAATTATCCATTATTTGCGGAATGATTCAATTAATTAGACTGATGGAGTCTAAAAAGTGTTTGAAGAAGATTTGAGAGGAAGATATATATATATATATATATATATATATATATATATATATATATATATATATATATATTGAACATTAAAAAATATTAAAAAAATAAAATCTTCAGATACACTGGATTAATATTCTTTCGATTTTTTTTTTATTATTATTTCATTTAGATACCTCGACTAGTTTCGGCCAAAATGGCCATCATCAGGAGAAGAAATATTTCTGCTTGCTGGTAGCAGTGAACTACAGAAATGAAGGTCTTGGATGAGAAAATGAACTTTTGTCTGTTGTTTTCATGTTTTTTATTTTTTTATCTTTTTAACGTGAATCTTTTAACATTCCTTGTGTTGGTCAAACAGTCTCTTTTAAGTTGTTATTTGAAATAAGAGTTGGCTGGATCTATGCTGCTCTGAATTCCCCTGGTCAGTTAGACAGTTTTATTGGTCCTAGAGAGGGGATGTGTCCCTGTTAAATGTTTGTGTGTGTGTTATTTGGTTCTTAAGGAGTGAGTGAGTGAGTATGATATGTGTAAGCGTGTATATTGCTGTGGGTGTGTGTTATCATTTGGCTCATTAGGGAGTGAGTGATTATGATGTGTGTAAGTGTGGGTGTGTGTATAAGTGTGAGGCCTCCACACCTCCATAATCATGCCTGTCTTGTGTACGTGAGAAATGTGGATAGGTTTTGATTTGTAGTGTCATATATTAATACTATCTATATTGTTAAATTTATGGTTTAGCCTGGCTGGATGTTTTTAGACGTTGTATCCACTTATTTTCATGGAACTCTAAAATCTTTCTAATGTTATCTGCTCTGAACTTTTCTATTCTCTCAATTATAGTGAATATGGCATGGGCTTTGAAATCGTGTTTTTCTAGGCGGAAATGTTGTTCTACAGGTAATAATTTTTCATGGGGTGTAATATATATATATATATATATATATATATATATATATATATATATATATATATACTCGTTTACCATTGCACTCCTCATTTTTTTCTCTCGTGTAGAGTGTATGACGTACGTCTCGCTTTCCTTTTATAAAAGGGTTTCATTTATATGACCTCCAAATATCATATTTCCATCAGGATTTACGATATCGCAAAATTTTACTTTTTTTGCGTTTTCGTTCACCGTTTCCTATCCTTATATCAAAAGTTTTCACACTTTATTTTATTACACTTCATAATTTCTTTCTTTATTTCTCCTATGTTAGTTTCTTTTATTTTAATCTTCAATTAATTCATTTTCTTTAGAATAAACTTGTATATGCTTATTTATTGTTTATATTTTTACGTTCAATCTACAACACACTTTATCCACGCCCCATAAATTGATGCGTCTCAGCTCATTCGAAAGTATTTACATTATGGAAAAATAATGTTTTGTAATTGTGAAAAAATAATGTATACATGCAGGAAAATAGATACATACATACATACATATATATATATATATATATATATATATATATATATATATATATATATATATATATATATATATATATATATACCTAAGATTTAAATGAATTTTTGAAAATGAAACATCTATAAACTTTTATTTTATTTTTAATTTCAAGCTAATAGATTAAATATAATATTTTAACTAAGCAAAACACTTGGGTTCATATCAAAACAAATTTGAATTAATTGGAATAAAATTTATATTTTAAGTTTCTAAAATGGCTGTTTTTAGCCATATTTGAGATTCTCACGGTTCAACAAAATTTTCTTTGTTAAAAATATTAAAAAAATAAAATATATTTTTTTGAAACTTTATTTGAGGAAGATTAACTGGTTTAATTAAGTTTAATTAATTTGATTTGAACTAAATATCGATTATTTTAGTTAAAATATACCAAAAATTATTATTCAACACGGTAATAGGTGTTTTATGAAGCGTTAACAGCTCTCGAAATTTCATCCATAAATTGAAATTATTTTCCTACGGCGAACATATCTGCAAAAATTACTTGACAAATATAACGTGCGTGCCATTTTGATATAATTTGTATAATTACACACTAATATTAACTTTTTAGGAAAATATTCTAAGGAACGGAATGTTTTATTGAATTTTACGCACTTATTAGCTTTAAATTTACTATAATTAACGCTCTTATTTTCTGATAATGTCGTGTATAGATACCTGTGTTGATAAAATTGAAACGTATATACACAGGCGCAAAAAAAGTTAAATTATTTTAAAAATACTGTGGGACACTGAATTGTAGTGATTCATAACTAGTAAATATAGTTTTTACTTACTAACAATATCCCCTAACCAACATAAATTAATACGGGATTTTAAAATTTCATAACTTATTCTAAATTAAAATTTCATCAATTATTCTAACTAAAATTAAAAAAAATAAAAACAATTATTGTAACAATTCATTATTCTTCGAAAGTGTCCATAATATTAAAAGATTTCCTAATTAAATAAATTTTTAGTTTTATTGCATTTATTATTTTATAATTTAGAGTAGATTTTCGGTAACTGGAGAGGTTTATTACAAAAAGAATTTAATGATTTAAATTCTCCAAGGTATTCCACGTATAACTAATATAAACATTAAGTTGGGAGTAACAGAAGTAAAAAAATATTTTTACTGAGATTTTCTAAAAAAAAAAAAAATTATAAAATAATTTCATTAATTTGTGAATGTCGGGAAAGCTTCATTAAAATATGAAAATTATTAGATTTCTACAATAATTTCCAAATCAGTGTTTCTCACCACAAATAGACGGTAAAATTTCCTATACCATTCTTATACTTGCTGATGCATGAAAAAATTAACTAAAATTTCCAAGTGTTCTGAGAAGGATTAAGAAATATAATTTAATAATAAAAATATCATTTTGTATTTTCTTTTAATAATAACATAAATATTTTGACGATAAAACTGTTTATTTTTTATTAATTTTGAATCATTTTTTATCATGCTATACTCATTTTTTAGCGAATCTAAAGGAGGATTAAAAGTAAATCCAGTACTTCTTTAGAAATATATATATATATATATATATATATATATATATATATATATATATATATATATATATATATATATATATATATATATATATGTATGTGTGTGTGTGTGTGTGGATAAAAATGCTATCATCTCCATTTGATTGAGATGTCACGTGGGTCACGTGAAGGTAGCTTAGTGACGTCACTTTATACAGTGAAAAAATTATTCAGTCGGTTTATTTTAGTCAAACGAAGCAATCATTTGTTTGATTCGGGCTGCCTCCAGCATATACTACAGCTTTATGGTTTCATTTCCCACTGGGAACATATCTTCCCCAGATATAGAAAAAAATCAACTTCGCAGTCTTCAATTTGGGAAGATCCAGGATTCACCGTTTTCTGGATGAATCCGGCTTGCTTGAATCTGGAGTCCTAAACATAGATTCCCCTGAAACACAGAAGAATCTTCATATTATATGTAAGACACTACCTTTTCATTCTCCGTTTATTCTGCTTGTTCTTTGGATATATGTTATATTCTGCGTGGGGGACGTGTAAATATATAAACATAATTGTGAATATGACTTAGCAATATAAAAGTTTTTTTTTTCTGGAAACAAAGCATATTTGCCATCCTTTTTTCTTTCAGTCATTCCCTTCCATCCGTGAAATACGGTGTTATTATGTCATGAATATAATAATGACCATAATGAGGATATATTAGGTTGGTGCAAAAATAATGACGTAATAATGTCGTTTTTTGACGTATAACGTCAAAAAGCGACATTATTACGTCATTATTTTTGCACCAACCTAATACAAATTGCAGAATAAGGTTACTGAGAGTACAATAGAAATTCATTATCTTCTTCCATGTTTTGATTTAGTATACGGATTTTTGCATATACAAAAATATTTGCAGACTTGCAATAAGAGCTAAAATAATAAACTTTCAAATAATTAGTACCAATAAAAATCTAATACTGATGATGAATTTTTCTAAAAGGTTGTTGCTTTTATGAATGAAGTATTGAAGCGATTTTCAGTCTCACATTGACATATATAACAAAAGAATTCTGAATTCAAGTGTTTAACTAGAAATAAATATAGTGATAGATCAACAGAATAGTTATATTCTTCTTTTCATATTAGATCTTAATTTAATATTGTTTTGTTTATTTTATCCAAAAACTGTTGCAAAACGGAAACATCATAATTACATACTCAATATATATTAACAGGCTTTGTTGATTTTCTAATGCCAGAATGCAAAATACATGAAGATGTTTCTTTCTACATTTCCTATTATTGAATGTAGAAAATTCAATGTGAATAATGAATTCAGTTGTACAATAGGCTCTGAGGTCACATATATCTTTATATTTTCATATCCACAAGGATTAATTACTCCAGTTCACAAAAATAAAATTTTAAAAATAATTAAATTTTATAAACGTTATTAGGCGTTGTCCAGTATATCTGGAAATTCATTGTAAATTGATCAACCTATTGAGGCTCCTACGATATGATTACTTAATTAAAAAAAAAAGTTGATAAGATAGCCCTAAGCGTCGGAGATTGTGGGGTAAGCCCAGTCATACATCAATATCGGCGGCAAGGTCGAATATTCATGGTTCGAAGTTTCTGCTCTGCATTTGGTGCGACCAGCTTGGTGTAGTTTATTATGAGCTGCTCAAACCGACCGAATCCATCAAAGGGAGATCGCTATCGATTACAACTGATGCGTTTGAGTCGGGCATTGAAGAAAAAAACGGCCGCTATACGAGCAGAGACCCGACAATGTGATTTTTCAACATCACAAAGCTAGGCCACATTTTTCAAAACGGATGAAAACCTACTTGGAAACGTTTAAATGGGAAGTCCTACCTCATACGCCTTATTCCCCAGGGATTATACCGTCCGATTATCACTTGTTTCGATCGATGGCACATGGCCTGGCTGAGCAACATTTTAATTCTTATGAACATGCCAAATAAAAAAAGGGTCGACACGTGGTTAGCCTTAAAAGACGCGTCGTTTTTCCGACGTGTAATTCAAATGCTGCTAGAAAGATGTGCAAAGGTGGCTAGCAATGACACGTTTCTTACTAATTTTTGTATATAAAACATAGCATCATGAAAAATCGGCGAGAACTTATTCAAGGTCCTAATAATATATGCACATATTAATTATATCATAAGCACTACAATCGTCTCCTGCTCCTCTTTATTTTATCTGGGTTATTTATTTCATTTAATAATAGCTTCTAGGTTTTTGAGTATTTCTTGCATTGGATGCTATAGAGTTTTTTCATAGCTTTTGAAGGTTGTCCTGATGTTATACGGACCGCAGATCCTTTGTTCACAGTGCACGGCTTACACTGTATTTCGTCAGGTGATAAGATAATCTGCTAGAGAGCGTGGTGTATGTGTGAGCGATGTATTTAATGTTGTTTTTTATTATTAATGTTGGAGATGTAATCTCCCAGGCAACATGAGAATTCATAGACAACATTATTTTTTACATAGTGGGATTTTTTTAGGTCCGTTTTTTTTGGTAATAATTAAATGAGATGTTTTAAAACTTTTATAGTAGATAATATATCTTAGGTATTTGTTAGAATCGTTGAGTAATATGTATAGGTGAATTATGTTTATAATTGTTCGTTTTTCGTCCTATTTATAATTAGGGTGTGTATCTGATTACGATAGAATAAGTTAATGATATATTAATGATATAATAATGATATTAATGATATTAATTAATGATATATTAATGATCTATTTCTTTCTGTTTGTCAAGAATGGATCTTGCGTTATTTTTTCTAAATTTTCTTAAGACTAATTTTATTTGTTCGTCGATGTCATGGTTAGGTAAGTTATTGTTGATTAGAGTTGGCTTAATGTTCCTTCTAGTATACTCTGTCCGAAGAAGAGATTACTTTGGCCCAGTAAATCATGTTTTCATAACTATTAGGTTGGTGCAAAAATAATGACGTAATAATGTCGTTTTTTGACGTTAAAAATACGTCAAAGGACGACATTATTACGTCATTATTTTTGCACCAACCTAATAATATTAGGTTGGTGCAAAAATAATGATGTTTGTGCGCGTGTATTGAAAAGGGGATAGGACACAGAGAAAGAGGTAAGAGATCGGGAAGAGATAGGGAACAGTAGAAATTCAAATAAAAATCTCAATCAGTTATACGAAATATGAACGCCATTTTTCATCGATATTTTGCTGACTTTCTTTTTCTATTCTCACATATATTATCTATCAATCTATCTATCCTTATATATATATATATATATATATATATATATATATATATGCGTGTATATGTATTTATTCATGCGTATCCACTTAAATGTCTACTTATCTTCATTCAAACATACTAGTGTTTGTGTCTCATTATGCTCTGCTCCATATCTGCTTTTAAGTTTCATTCAGTCTTGTTTTCTTAACGCATCCATAATGTGCGTGACTTGCGTGTAGCCTGGTGTCCTATCGGCGCCATCTTGTCTGTTATTACGCCCTGAGAACATGCCAAAACAGTGACCAGACCTACCCATTTGTGACAATGATTTCACATCATCATAAAAAAGAACCCATTCTTTTATGGTCATGGATTAGACTGGACGCACGGCACTCAGCGATTAGAACTCGATAACCGTTGTACAATCAGGTAGAACTATCGAAAAAATCTCAGGTTTATATTAATGAACACTGTCTGCCTGTCTCTATCTCAGAAACACATAGATAGATAGATAGATAGGGATAGAGAAAGATTATAGAGAGGAATACAAACATCAGCCAGCTTTAAGGATTTCATTTACTATCTGATATAAAAAAGACAATTTACTTTTTGTTAAAATATATTTTTTAGTATAGCAGCTCTCTGTACAATTTATCTAATTACTAGTGGCGTGAGAATTTTACTTCTTTGCGCGTTATATTCAATTGACAATTTAAGTTAGAATCGTAATCATGCTTTTTTCAGTTGATGCCTTTTCTATTTTTCCTCTAGTACGTCTTCTTAAACCTCCTGTAATGTTCTACATTTTTTCATTACAGAACATATGATGATATAAAACAGTTTTACATTCTGTAGCAGTTGTTCTCTTCATGTAATGAAGATAATCTAGGCACACCTTGCATGTAGAAAGTAACTGTTTATTTTTATTTAGCATATTTTTAAACGTTGATGTACAAAAATAATGTTAAAACTCAAGCAAGATATTATTCATACTTGTAATAATTTATCGTAATGATTATTATGAAAACAACTTAGATATGTGATTATTCGAAATTATTCGATTAAGCATGATTATATTCTCTTAATTTTATTTACCATATTTCTGCAGGTGTTGTAATTTTAATTATTGTTACATTTATACAACAACAACAACAACAACAACAAAATAATAATAATAATAATAATAATAATAATAGTAATAATAATAATAATAATAATAATAATAATAATAATAATAATATTGTATTTTCAGATTTCCATACCAGAAAAATCTGATGGATTTCCCTTAAGATCTATTGACAACGAATCCCCTCAGTACTTCCAAACTATTTTTCCTATTCTTGTAATTTTAATACTTCCGTAATCCTTCTTTAATATGCCAAATCTATTTTTTTATTTACAAAACCGCTATAGGTCACTAAAAACGATAAGGGCAATGACCATTTTCATATTCCAACATTTTGTATTCATGTACTCATTTTATATTTTTATATTTTGTGACAAAGTTAATAATTATTAATAATGATAATTTCATTCGCACAGTTTTCGTTTTCAGTCAGCAATCTTGTATTATGGGTGTCCGCCATCAAGTTGCATCTGCTCAGACAGAGAGCAACTTTTTCACAACATGTGTAGTGCTAAGCAACGCAAACTCCTGAAGCAATAGAATGCTAAGTTTTATTACTATTTTCTCAAAGTAGGAGTTCGATAATATAGACGCCATTCCTCTAAGGACAATAGTGGCCTGAACGCCTCTTGACCTTCAATCGGGAGGTCGGTATATTTCTTAAGCTTTTAAATAACTTTGACCGTGATATTATGTTCACGAAGCCCAGCAATAACGACGACGAAAGTTTTTCTTGTTTCTTTTTCAACAACGGTGATGTCTTGGTGGTGGAATAGATTTCTCACAATGAGAAATCCTAGAGCCGAGATCGAATTTCAGTCGAGTTCCTTGCATTCAGTTACGCGCTAATACTTCAGGTATGTATCAATCGACTCAGCAATAGGTTAAATAGTAGAGCAAACTGGATTCTTTAGCCGTGATAGTAACTTGTCTAAGATAAGAGAAAACTAAATTCGAAACTGGTGGAACACGGGGATAGCAACCACATAAAGTACAAACCTACTACTACCTATGGAAACCACTATGACAATATTCAGCATGCTTAGCGTTTTAACCCCATAATCCGCAGGGAGTCTACGGATGAGTAAGAATGAGTGATGTCATGTTTGGTGGCTTCAAAGACACGGTCTGTTTGGATGTTGAAATCCCACATGATCTTGATTATTATTATTATTATTATTCATGTTGTTTATAAGACAAAAATAACAGTAATATAAACAATAATGCAAATGATGACCATAACAATAAATGTTATTATTGCTGCAGCTTTAATTTTCATTTGAATTAAATCATAATTTTTAAAACCATGCAGTAACATTTTAATGTATTTTTATTATTACCTGTTGCAGTAATTTTAGCTTTATTTTAACTTTAATACTAATAATTACGCTGAGAAAAATGTTAGTGCTGAGTCTTTCAAGCAACTAAAGACCCAAGATGATCATGAAAATTGAGTTTGGATCAGTTTCACTTTAGCTGACAAATCGGTAAATTCTGACGACGTAGATTTGAGTTTATTATTATTTTGGCGAGAGAAAAGTGGCCAGATGAAAACAAAAAGCTGATTGATTGATGGAAATATCAGATTTGGAGGAGAACACCACTTTTTTTCCTATGATTTGCAATCTGAGTCGACTGGCCAATGAGCAATTGCTTCTATTTCATGTCAACACATATAATTTCCTTTGATGGAATTCAACAACGACATACATATATCGCCTGATTGGGTTTATACATGAAATTCGATCTGCATTTTTAACTGAATTTGTGTACATTTAAATATTTAAATATCTAGGAAATGATTTAACAGAGGATAGAAAACGTGATACCGAAATCCAAAGGCTCATTGGAATAGCGAAAAATGCTTCCCAAAAGCTAAACAAAGTATTAAAACAGAAAAAAATTCAATAGAAACATAGAAAAGAGTACTGAACTGTTATGTAATATCAGACATCCTGTATGGGAGTCAATGCCGGACAATCTCCTCACAGATGAAGAAGAGACGAAGCAACTGGCATGTGGTTTTACAGAAGAATGATAAAAATCCCATGGACTGAAGAGGTTTTTGGGAAATTGGAGACAAAAAGGACACTATTATTAAAATCATAAAGAGACAATTAAAATTTATAGGGAACATAATGATAAAAGAGGGGGTTGGACAATTCGTCACTCATATGGTATATTGAAGGCAAGAGAGACAAAGGTAAGCAGCAATTAACTTATTTAACGATCTTGTGTAAATGGTTGGCAAAACAGGATTTATGAGAGATGGAAAAATAACAAATTTTGCTCAGAGCTACAACGGACAGGAAATTGCTGAGAGCCATGATCACCCACGTCCTCAAGAGACATGCCAAATAGAAGAAGAATTAAAGTAATGAGCTGATAATTTTGCTAGGGAAATTCGTTTCTCTTGAGGATTATGTGTAATAATTTTGAATAATAAAATACAGTTTTAAATAATGGCAAAGTGATATCTGGTAATTATCATATAAGAAGATAATGTTTAGTTTAAGAATAAACAAATGATATCTGTTACAAGAATACTGTAATGTCAAATAGTAAAAACAATAAAAGACGGGCTAAAAATGTATCTTTGTCTCTTAACCACGTTTAAAACCTTAGTTAAAAGCGAAATGGTCTTCATTTTTTTGTGCATGCATTGAATAAAAATATAAAGAAAGAAACAGGAAAATAAGCAAGAAAGAATTAAAAAAAGAAAGAAAAATAAAAGGAAGATAAAGGAATTGAATGAAGTAACTAAAGAATACAAAAAGGAAAGAAATAATATTTTGATGAAGAGAAGAGTAAAAGGGTGGAAAAACTGTGACGTAAAAAAGTAAACAAAACGTTTATATGTGAGTGGGGAATAAAAACAAAACATTTTAATGCAATTTATATCAATTAAAATAAATGAATAAAAACAGACAGTAACTGCGTTTAGACAAACAATGACACAGCAAAATCTATGAGGACAAAAATCTTAAAGAAACCAAAAATAGAAAAGAAAGGACATGCGTCTGTGTTTGAGGAGGATGGTATCTGTTATTGGAGAAACGTAGCCTAAAATTTTACGAACGTAAAGAAAAGTTAGATCAAGAAAGCGAAAAAAATCTGTGATGGATAAATAAAAGAAGAAAATATAAAAATTACAAAAGAAAATTGCATCAAAGAAAAATAAAAAAATCAAATTGTAAAAAATTCTCTGTAAAACTAGACTAAGCGACGACTTTATGATAAACAGCATCGTCGATCGATATTCGATTATTATCTATGAAAAGATACTTTACACTTCGAAACGTTCTACAGAGATTTTCTTTACCGGTCTGGCCTAAAATGTTCGCAAGATCTGTCATACGACTGAGAAAATATCGAAGAAGCATTAAAATAAGATAAGCAGTAAAGAAAAGAGAAATGAGTAAATAAAAAGCAGACCAATAGATAAATAAATTTATATGCAATCAAAAAGTATAGTTCCGACAGGCGTCAGTTTAAGGAAAACTGGTAGAAAGTAAAGGATAGAAGGAAGAAAAATTTAGGACTGTATCGAAGAAAGAGATAAAGAAATAGGTAATGATGTTATTAGGTTGGTGCAAAAATAATGTCGTTTTCTCACATATGTTACTATGTGAGAAAACGACATTATTTTTGCGCCAACCTAATATTATGTAAAGACGTTAGAAAGGGAGAGCATACGAAAAGGGTATAAAACAGAAATTATTATGCAATAGTAAGACATGATTCAAAGAACGGAAATATAATAACAATTCTAAATTCTGGCAGCTTTAGATGATTTTGGTATTGACAAAATTACAGACATAATAAATGAAATAATCAACAGTGCTGAATGAAATAATCAACAGGGCCTATGTAAATCCATTCTCATAGCGTTGCCTAAGAAGCCAGGTGCAAATGAATGTGAACGCCATCGGACAATCAACTTAATGATTCACATAACAAAACTTATTCGAATTCTGATGGATAGAGCGCACAGTAGAATTAAACCAGTAATCGGACAAGGACAGTGCTATTTCGTTAAAAAGACTGGAACAAGGAATACGATATTTATGTTCAGAATCATGTCAGAAAGAAATAAAAGGTAAACGAATGCATACCTTTTATAGATTATGCAAAAGCGTTTCATAAACAATGTCACAAAGAACTGTTGAAAATTTTACGTAAACTTGATTTATTTGGGAAGGATATTAGAATTATCTATTGCTTACACTGGGAGGAAACCGCCTGCACACGGATAGAAAAGATATTTAGTAAATATACAAGAATAGAAAGCGACGTAATTCAAGGATGTGTCTTCTCAGTAGATTTATTAAACCTTTACAGTAACGCAATCCCGAGAGAATTATAAGTCCTATCAGGATTCATTGCTGTCGGTTACAATCTTAACAATATTACATATGCAGATGACACAATGTTGATAGCAGGTATAGAAAAAAGACTACAGGAACTCCTTTCAGGACGATGGTGATCAGTTTCATGTTCTTTGTAGCTCTTAGTAAAGTTTGTCCTTTTACCATATTCTGCCAACCATTTACACGAGTTCGTTAGGTTATGCGTTGTTTTCTTCTGTCTCTCTTGCCTTCAATCTGTTCTGTGAGTATCAGATTTTCCAAATGCTCTTTCCTCATTATGTGTCCCAGAAATTTCTACTATCTGATGTAAAGCATAAGTGTCCTTTTGATTCTATTTTCTCTAAAAGTTCGCTGTTGCTCATATATTCGGTTCATGGTATCCTCAGCAGTCTTCAGTAGAATAACATTTCTATTGCTTCAAAGCTCTTTCTCATTTGTGATGAGATTGTCCAGCATACACTACCATATAATAGGACAGATATTACGGAACAGTTCAGTACTCGTTTCAAAGGTAAATAAAATATTAAGGACAATGACATGGAAACAAAGAAAAAGTAGTTATTGCTTACCCGATTAAAATCAGCTACAAAATACTAAGGATAAAAGTCATTAAATGATCGACACAATGGGTAATATACATGTTACAATCTTAAGTTGTCATTATTCGATCGATCCTAATGGATTGTTTCTTTAAATTAGTTCGAATCACTTCATATTTAATGTGAGATTGCAAGGATGGACAACGGATGTCAAATAGGTTCGAAAATTTGATGAAATTTTGGAGTGATGTTTTTTTGTACAACAATTTTTGGTCTGTTGAATTTGACTTGTGACTTCTGAGAGTGCTTTTTATATATCGAATGAGAATTGTACTTAATTTGAATGTGATATTTTCTTATAATAAACTTATATCTTGTACGGCTATTATTACCAGTCGACAAATTTAATTTGTTTTAGATCTCGGACCACACACACTACCACACAAACACACGCATTAATGTGTTTACAGACATACATGCATGTATATGCACACGCACATATATACATTAGCTATATTATATCTAGCTTGGTAAATCTCGAAATGTACCTCACATTAATATATATAAATATGTTCCCAAATTATTGTCCGTCTTAATATTTTATAAGCTTGAAAATCTTTATGAGTAAAAAATCCTCTTCAAGTTTGTAAATTATTCAAAATTAGATTAAATGCTTATGGATAATCATACAAAAATTGAGGCGGCCTTTAAATGTTCTCATTATAGTCATCCACCGACTTAAACTTGGATAAGCGACTTGACCAAAAACCTTCTAATCTGAAAAGATCATCGAGTAATGTGACTCCCACACTATTCTTGATATTCTTTCGCACAATGTAGAAACAGGATACAAGAGAGATAGATAACGGAGAATGACGACCCGCAGAACTTAAAGGGTTTCTGGGCCTATACTGATAAACATCTTATTTGCAAACAATGCGGTCCTTGTCTATCCTACAAATAGAAGAGGCAGGTATAAAAAGACAAACCCTTCGGTACGAAGTTAGTCTTAAAAATCAAAAGCATCAACAGCTAGAAATTGTCCAAGGCTTGAGCTATCGAGGCAGGCTCATTACTTCTATCGCCAGAAAGGAATAACCCATAGACTAGTCAAGGCAAATCAAATCATTGGTAAAATACCAAAATGTGTCTAGAGCAACAGAAGACCCACTTAAAAGCCTCTTAAACAAGAATCTACGAAGCCATCATGCTCCACACCATTCTATATGGTGCTCATTCTAGGGTCCTATGCCGATTTTACTTGTGCATACTTGAGTTTTCTCCATACCCTTTTAAAGGAGCAATCAGTAATGCTGATATTATAGACTGTCAGGATTAGTCGAAGTTATTCTGCAAAAACAACTACAGCAAACTGGTCATATGGCGGGAATAGATGTCGTTTTTCAAAGACATTACTATTCGCGTAACTAGTCTCTCAACGACGGAGATGTCTATTCACACCGAAAATATACTACGGCTCCTTTAAAAAGTAATTATCTGTGGTTTTAACCAGAGTCAGTCATTTATGTGCCATACGTGATACACGCTTAGGCGATCATGTATCTTTCGATACATAACTGATGAGGCAGGTTTTCCCGCAGTAAGTTGCCTTTTCTTTCTGCGGTAGACCAGTTTCCATTCAAGGCTATAGAACCCAGTCTGTCCTGTTATTTACCCATGGCTAGTGGGAGAAGAAGAGGATTCATACCTTTCCCAAGGGTATTATCACGTAAGTGAATGCAATGGATTCGACTGGAGTTCGAACTCGGCTCTCCGATTCCTTTTACTTTGTACTCTGAGCACATCATTATTTTAGCTTAAACATTGTCAGTAACAGCTGGATAACAAAATACTGAAAAAGAATGCAGAACGATATGAAAATAAAAATTGAATAAAATACGCAAAATTTATGGTGGTTAAAAATAAATCATAATAAAATAAAATAAAAAAATTCTGGTAAATAAAAACGCATAATTATATCTTGAATACTTTACTATGAAAATTTAGTTAATACGAGTTTTATTGTGAAAATATTCAATTACATTTTCTGTTCTTCATCTTCACGCCAAAATCAGTTGCACTTACTTTTGTGACATGTTAAAATATTTCTTCACTGAAAAACGTTTAAATTTTCTATAATACAGAATTAAAATGTCAGAGAGGCATAACCAAAGGAGAAAAGGCAAAACGGAGGAGTGGCAGAATTTCCGTAGTTGAATGACCTTTAAGTAGAAAATTATAAATAATTAATTTCTTGTAGAAACTATGCATAAGCTGAAGAGTTTTTCCTAGACGTTTTCCATTATTATTGAGGCTGGTAGGAAAAAAAAAAAAAAAAGAAGAAGAAAATGAACGGATTTACGAATTAAAATGATTATTATTTTTTTTATATATATAAATATATGAGCCCATTTAACGTAATTATAAATTTTAGGATCATCAATGCTTTGAAGACAAACGGATCGCAGAAGAAAATAGAAAGATTAACTCAATGAAATAAATTACATGTGTTCTGGAATAAAGCACGAAATTTAATGTTCAGGAAATTTACGTTTTTATATTTTCAAAAGTCTTTTTGATCTATTTCATTTATTCCCTGTTCATTTTTATTATTATATCTTATTCTCATAATCACTAATTCTCGCAGTTTCAAAATTCCATTAAATCCTTTTCCTTTTGATTTAAAATTTATTCTGTGTTTTTATAACTTTAAAAAATTTCATTTATGTTTCTGGTATTCTATATTTGAATTTCTTTCCTTTTTAGTCCTTTTTTCCTGACTTTTGACTACATTTATTTGTTATCCTTTACCTTTTTTCTCTCACTTGCAGGCATTTTCTTTCTTATTTTTCTTGTCCAATTTGTCCTTGAATAGTATCTTTTTCCATCTGTATCAGATATGGTCTCACTATCTCATTATATATCTGTCGGTCCTTTCTTTTTTTTCTTGTTCTTCTCTTATCTTCACACCTCTCAATCAGCCATCTTGCTATCACAGACGATCTTGCGTTGTCTTTGAAACTTGATTAGTATTTATCAGTCATTCTCGTTTTTTCCTATATTCATTCTACTCTTTCCTTATCTCAGTTTTATTTCTATCACCTTACACTTAAAAATAGGTTCACGTGCCATCTGCGGACGTGTCATGCGTCGTAATAAACATATTCACACACTAAAATATATACTGTATATTCACGCAGACATATAGAAAGGCAAACTGATTGATCAGCAAAAGATCACATTCACACAAATGTATATATAAGTAAACACATTCCCACGTCAATATAGATCCATTAAATCGAGTTTGAGTATAGACAAATTCGCATTCTTGATTCTCATATATTTATAAATTTAGGAATATTGATATAGAAGCACACTAAACCTGCGACAAATAATTTTCCGTAGTTCTAATATACAGGTTTCTCATTCTTTCCTCTTCTTTTTTCTTAATGAATATAATATTTTGGGCAATAGCTTTTGGGGGAATTAAGTGTGAATTATTTCATTTAGTATATATTCATACCTCAGTCATTTTATATCAAACTGGAGTTTAACAATTCTACAGAATGAAGTGCTTGAGTGTCAGGGTCTTTAAAATGTGAATAATGATAATTAGTTATGGAAGCCGGAAATAATGACGGACCAGATTAGAATACGTCATCTGACTGGCGTCTCTTCTGAGAAAAGCTGAATTCCAATGCTAATTCTGCTATGAAAGGAACTTAAGTCGAGGTAAAAGAGGGCAGACGGGATTGGAATCTACGATCACGTTTGTCTTGTTTAATTCAATGTGATAGCAAAAACGTTCTATTGTGTCGGAGTTCAACTTGCTATACACAGAACACATTTCTCGTGGATGTAATGAAAACAGAATTAAGACAGTTATTTCACAGTTGAGGCTCTCCGTACCAGAAGTCAATGTAAGTTTTTGTCAGCAAAGAAAACCACAAATAATTGTCTTAATGCTAACACAACACCTTATCAATCATCCACGTTATTTTAGACTAGTATATTCCAATTTAAAATATGAAAAACAAAAAGAAATAAAAAAGATATTTGTCGCAAAATGGTAAAGATCGAATTCAAGATATACATGAAGATGGGGGAAAATGAATTGTTCAAAATATATTAATGACAATGAACATGGAAATAGTGCAAATAGTTCAAATAAGATATGCTTATAATTGAGTAAGCTAAATAACGACTCACTCAATGATTTTTAGTATATAGCGATATATAACAATTGCATAGATAATAATTTATAATTACTTTCAAATCTATCTATCTATCTATCTATCTATCTATCTATCTATCTATCTATCTATCTATCTATCAAACAGTTACACGTATTGTCATAGCCTATAACACTGCATTTATAAATCATCAACTTTTTCAGATCTAATGGACACACCTATGGTGATGCTTAAGTTCTATGCGCTCATAGGTCAGAATTATATTAAGAAATCTGAATCGTATCATAGGATGGAACAGCAAACTTTATTTATAGGAAAAACATCAGTTCAAAGTGAAAAGTAAATCTCCTGTGTATAATCTTACCCATTAATATATATTTTGGAGATTCAAAGTGAAATACATAAAACATGAATATATATGACATGGACGCTCCAATCTCCTAACCTCAACCCCAATAGAAAACTTATGGAGCATGTTGCTCAACTGCTTTATAATGCTCGATAAGTTTTCTATGGGGTTGAGGTCAGAAGATTGAGGCGTCCATGTCATAACATTCACTTGCTTCTCATCAAAGTATTCCTTCATCAATTTTGATTTGTGACAGGGAACATTATCCTGTATAAAAATGAGCTTGGTAGGGTCGATTTCAGCAGACAAGACTCTAAAATTCTCTTGTACTGCTCGCTCCTGAGGGTCTTTTCAATAGGTTTTAAGAAACCAGTTCCATGAAAAGAAAAGCATCCCCAGAACATTATACTGAACGGGTGCTTGACAGTACTTACTGCTAAATTCAAAGAGCTTTCAAAGTTTCTTCTTCGGATTTTAGATCGCTTATCCTTTGAATTTAGCTCAACTTACGTTTCATCGGAGAAGAGAACATTTAGTAAAAAAATCAGGTGAGTCACTTTTATCGAACAGCACTGTACAAATATTCATATCTGTAAAGAAAATTAAGGTGTTTTTAATAGCGCCTTCCATCTATAATACCATACTCAAGAATACATACTTCAGCAATAAATAAATAGATAAATAAAGGGGCGTAGCGGAGAACATAGAACTTCTTTGTTAATAGACCTTCACAATGAGGTGAGGATTCATTTACATCGCCAGTTCAGTTACATTACGTTACGGATTAAACTGATGAGGCAGTCGGATAACTTTTATGATGTAAAATTTCAATACTATAAGAAAAATTTATAAATATATTTTGAATACAAACTTGCGTAATAACTGGAGTAGCAGGAAGTTTTATAGAAATTTCGGGAATGAAAACTAAAAATGATATTTATTTTTTAATTTCCCTAAACTGAGATGTGATATAGTTTATAATATTCTCCTGAAACTGAAAGACATGTGAAAATTATGCGTAACACGAAAACATAATCATTTGCTGAATTACATATTGGATTTAGTACATTAAGTTAAAATATAGAAAGAATTGGAAAAAATTAACGGTTTATATTTAATAAGAACCATTTATAAATTTCAGTCAGAGAATACAATGTCTAACTTAACATACCAAACAGCATATCTACGAGTCATTATCGCGAGAAAAATCAAATGTTTTTGAAGGTCATAAATTTATAAAAATAACCTAACCATTTTGTTCAAAGTAGCTTAGCATCTTTCGCTTTAAATTTAATAATGTATATTTTTAAAATTAATATCAGTAAACTTATATATAATCAACAAAATTACGCTTTTGTCTGGCAAATCTGGAATTAAAGTTTAAATCCAGAAAGAACAAATGCTATTCATCGAATTTTGAAGACAAACTAAAGCGAATATCTATACGTCAAGTAAAGATACATTTGTCTATGAACATACGAGTATGCGGAGAAAACAAATAGATAGAAACCTCTATCTGTCCAAACATTATTTTTTAGAATTTTGTCTAGATTCGGTGAAGAATTTTTCAGCAACTCCTAGTATATGAACTTTGAGGACTTTATTGTCATTGTTTTGTGGAAAGAATTGTATAATTCTTTGAAATTTAATTAATCTTTTCTTAATATGTCAAGCCTAGATTTTGAAATTCCTTCGTTTTCTGAATTAAGTTTGCAGTGAACAAAAATGCGTACATTGTCAGATCTCTTATATAAAGCATCATGTTCTTCATAAAACTGGACTTATTCATTCATTTCTACTTTCAGCCGAGGTTTTTATATTACACACTTTCTGTACAAAGTTCCTGTTCCGTTGGGATTAAAAATTACATCTATTATTCTTGCTGAAAGGCTTAATTTATGAAAGCTTATATTTATTCATGCGTTTTTACGACGTCTCTCGTTCTATTTTAATAGATAATATGTGATTATCATTACAAGAACAAAGCATAGCCTTTATCCAAACCGACTGATTATTAAAAAAGTTACGTTTAACTGAGCTCTGATAAAAATACTGCGTCAGAATTATTTAACGGCAGTATTATTAACATTATTATCACTGACTGATAAGTTTAAATGGCCGTTTCTTTTCTTACAACGACAAGTGTGCAAATTATAATTAAGAATTCCTGTAAGATGGAAAAGCGGAAGGCAAGCAACGGTTAAAAATGCACGAAAAACATTAAAACGTGAAATAATATGGCGAAATACATTATGAAAGAAAAAGCTGGGATAAAACCGCGTCGTAGGCGTTGTAGAGTTTCACTTGGAAAATGGATTGTGGGTGAGGTGGTGTGACTTGTCGGTTGTGTACATTTCTGAATTCGAATGGTGTCGAAAGGAAGAATGAACACAAGAAAATTAATAAAGAACTCGGGCACCTTTGTTATAATAGACGATAACATGCTTGACGGGTCAAAAGCAATGAAAGGCTGTCATTGATAGAAATGTGTTAAAAAGGTTCATTAGGCCGGTAAAAACTACAGGGAACAGATCAGGCGATCGATGACATTGTATATTTGAGTGGCTTCTATAATTTTCTGGAGATGAAGGAGTCGATTATGGAAGCAATTGAAGCTTAGCTTATCGAAATTAATCGCTTGCAATGATTCAGAGCGCTTTCGATTTACACAACGAAAGAATAATCTGATATTTTTCTGAATTTTAAAGGTATTGTACAGTTCTTAATAAATAAGTGTTCATATACATACATACATGTATACATATACAGGGTGCATCAAAATACTTTCACAAGCTTTGGGGCGGGATCCTGACACCAGAAGCAAAGGTTGAATGACTTGACTGCCTTCGGTCTGGGCAATCTGATACAGCCGTGCCGCTTCGCGTCCATTACCATTCGTTCTGTGGCATGTAAAATCATATCTGCCTGCTCGCAATATGAATATCCTGCCATTGTTAAACGGACGACTTCTCAGTTAACTCACAAAACACACGATGAACGTTGAAGACAGACTAAATATACATGAATGAAAAAATGAAACCTGATCTACATGTCTACACAGCGTCATGAACCGTAAACCTTCTTTAAAAAACGAAGGATTTGCAAGCATATATTTATATGAACTTTTGTCCTTGTTTTGGTATGAAGAACCAACGCCCAAAGTTTGAACATGTAGTGACTATCTGAAGAACACGCATAATATAGAATTTCGTATGTATAATTGTCAAGATATGAAAGAGACATTCTTGATATTTTTAAAGTAAAATATTTTCAATGCTTCCAGTTACCATTTTCAAAATAATAGTTTATCTTCTTGGCTAGCTCAGAATAATCAACACAAATGTTATTCTCTAACCTCGCAGACATTTTTACATTTGAATAAAGGAAACGTCATTATTGCCTGCTTTGATACTGATTATATTCCATCTTTGTTAGGCGATATGAAATACCAAAGTAACTTTTTCAGTAATGCCAGGAAGAGTGAACGTGGTTATTAGCAGTCATTTGAGTACTTCAGCAAGGTGATAAAATCGATTTAATTGATGAACGGTGGTAATATAGCGAATTAAATCTGGTTGTTTCAGTTCATAAGCGATTCTAGTTGCGTGGCTAGATTTAAAATATTCTTGAGTAATTTTACCCAGCTTCATTTGATTTTTATGTCTTTAGCAATCTTTTAAGATGTTATAGACTTTATCATAAAAATCATAGAGAAGGTAACATTTTAGATCTGTATATAATCAAATTTAAAATACACACAAATCCCTAAAACCTCAGCTAAGATAGGATAGATCTTTAATTTCGCTACCATAATGATCTTTATTATTTATAAACACACACCGGTGAATTAACGAACATATATAGCATGTTGCTTTAATATTTTAATATACGCAGTTGGACTCAAAATCAAATCTTTTTCAACCATTTACTCAACATGCTTTTCCATTAGTTTATTGTCTGACTTTTATTGCCAGCGTTTTAATTAATGCAACAGAAAGGGTTTAGCACAAAAATGAGAAACTTCCTTTTGTTGCACTGTGAATTTCTTAGACGTTAAACTGATACCGTTATTATTAACTACTAAAAAAATGAAAGATTCAAAAAGTGATGCTAGCTGATCGAATCACTATATCTAAATCTTAGGAAAGGTAGCTTAGAAGAAAACATACGTAATATATAGGCACATAATTTTTATACTACAGTTTATACCACAAATATCAACAATATCTAACTATCCAGGTAGAATTAGTGAAGATGAAATAGGTCAATATTTTCCTTGTCAACATGGGTTACGTAGTTGTTCTTGAAATAAATAACTAAGAGAAATGATTTAATAACAAGGTCAGAAATCTCATCAATGCTAAAGTTTATGATTCCGTGTCGGCTAAAAATAACAGATAATATAAATATAGCTCTTTATGAAAGTGCAAGGAAAACTAAATATAGCATATTATCTTTAGTTTTCTTGTTGAAGTCTTTTGCCTTACTATTTAGTTCTTATTGAACATAGAGATTCATGATCACTGACTAGAGTCGTTATCATCTGTTCTATATTTATAGACTATTTTAATCTCAGCGTCCGTTTTGGGGGATCTCATAGAATGGAGATATTCTCTTGACCTGTTCCTTTTACCATTTTAAACTTTATTTTTTCTGAATTCACTGCTCTTTCTCATCTTCTATTGCATGGAGTCATGGAGAAATGTAGCGTTTTTTATGTATCTACTCAAATAATTCTTCAACATCAGTGCAATAGGAGAAATCATAAACTGTGCCCAGATAAAAACAGATTTAATAGAAACGAGGATGCGTCCTTTATTATATCGTTTTTTTTTCTGTGCATACTCGTGTTCATCAGTATTTTCTTTAATATATATATATATATATATATGAATGCATATATACTTTTAAAACGTGTGTGTGCATGCGATTATATGTTAAAATGTTTACATAGTCAAGTATATTGCCCAATAACTTTTATATGTAAATTTACTTGATATCTTTTTTTTACTAATGTTCCCCCTATATAAGGCCGAAGAGCCACTCAAGATAGAGGGATATTGAATGATGTTTTATGAGCGTAGGAAGAGCTGGTAAGCAGTTCGGTTTATGAGTTTATGTAGGAGAGATTAGGGCTTAACCCTAGATTTGAAGAGGTGAAGATTGAACATCTCCTCGGGAATCTCTTTCACAAAGTAGTAGTTTTAAGAAGTTGTTTGAGCAGAACTTGCTTCTTACTAATGAGATACCTAAGGAATGACTATGATTCATCTTGGTGTACGTGGAATAGCAGGTCTTAACTGCGAAGGTCAGGACTCGTGCAACTAAAGAATGTAACATTCCAGCACATTTGCAATGGAAATAGTAAGAGATTAGTAAGAGGCTTGGCTGTGGGGAAAGGGTTGTAGGTTTGAAAATAGTACATCAAACATAATATTGCGTAGATAGTTATGAAAACTGTTACAATATGTTATTTACAGAAACAGTACAAGGAGCGAATCATTTTCCCAGCATCTTCAACGATAGATCACTTATGTGTTCCACTTGAGGACTGAAATGAGTCGCAATAGGCGCTCAAAGTAAGTTCTAATAAAATCGTCATTGCGATGAATTTATAGTCTACTGCCTCACCGATTCTGTGACTGAAGAGCAGTTAGGGCAACGGCAATAGACTTAGAAGAGCGAAATCCATATTTTATATCTCCCAGAAGGTTGTTCCTGTCGAGGTATTCAAAGATATCCTTTTGGATTATGGACTCCAAGAGTTTCTGATGCTAATTGGTCGATATTTTGACGGTAATGAGCATTCTTAAAAAACAGGGTATAGCGCTGTCAGCTTCCACAGACTTAGTAAGCACCTCTTCTTCAGGCAGCGGTTAAAACAATTTGGACATAATTAGATTTAATTGGAGATAACACTGGCTTTAATTTCTTAAAAACAGCCACCTAAATTTTATACAAACCGGTAGACTTCTTAGAGTCTAGGGTTTTGATAAGCTTAGAAACTTCCTGTGCCGTGATAGAGACATTACAATGTCCGTGCTTCATGAAAAAGGGAATAGCAGGTAAGGTAAGAAGGGGAAAGTAATCTAATGTAGAATTACAGGGAAAGTTAATTGCATTGACTTGTCTGGCAAGAATTAACTAACCTTAGGACCCTTTGTGGTAATTTTAGTCATTTAGTATGTTTAGTGTATACATAGCTATTTAATATGCAATTAAATACATACAAAGTTAAAATAAAACATGTTGGCATAATCCTATGGATTATGGAGTGATAAGGAATCACACTTAAACATCACTGCTTTTTAAAGAATATATATATATATATATATATATATATATATATATATATATATATATATATATATATATATATATGGGATAAAGATATATAATTTTTTATATATCAAGAGGCAGCTTTGGAGGAAAGATGTATGAAAAAGTAGAATGAATTATCCCCTAGTGCATTTCGTCCGTTGAAATTCGAATGGATGAAACGCGTTACACTAAAAAATATTTCACAATGTCATACATCTTTCCTCCAATTATATATCTATATAAATGTGTGTGTGTGTGTGTGTGTGTATGCAACTCAAGTAAACTTCAGAATCCCACACACTTCATCGCATAATTAAATAATCCGAGAAAGATGAGCACAATATCACATAATTTTTGTATATACATCCATTTATATATACATATTCATATGAATTTTATGTATGTGGTACAGTGTAATGTAATATTCAGCGCGGACACACATGTGTACACATCTTTGCGTTCATCATCTAAACAAATATCATACAAATGAATTAATTCATGTAATTACACATATCACTAATATACATACGCTGTAAACATACAAGTATACATATTTCTATGTATACAAATATATAAAACTCCACATGCACTATCAGCAAGACTTACAATATATTTCTTGATTGTCCTCCGGTTCTGATACCTCGGACATTTTTCTTTTTCCATTTTGTATTTAAACAGAAGATATTTGACGAAACCTAAAAAGCACATTTCAAAAAGAAGATTTGACGAAATGAGAAATGACGCTGTATTTAGTCTATCTTTCATTAAATGGCTTCTTCCATCTTGTTTGCCTCAGTAAAATAAGTTACATTATCTGAGTTGTTTTTTTCCCTGTTCGTAACTTCGACGATATAACAATTCCCTGCACGTTGTTGTCGTTATCATGTTAATAGACATATTGAAAATATAAATATGGTGTTTAATGTAAATATTCGTAGCAGGTAATTAACCCAGGATTTGCTACTGTTAATATCAAAATCAGACAGAATTCTGTTACAATTGTCTCCTAAGATAAAGCAAAATGCGAAAAAATCATTTTATCATCAGTTGGCTCACATAATTGAGTGAATTCTAAGAATATTAATTTATACCGAAACAAATAGTGGTTATCCATCTGCTATTGTGCGAATGTTGTACCTGAATATTTAGTAAGGATTTTTATTAAAAAAAACACCCCCCCCAAAAAAAAACAAACATTGTACATACTTAAGAAAATCTAAAAATATTTTCTTAACATGTGGGTTTTCTCATATAGAATGATTTCTTGTAACCATTTATATTTTTCATTTAATAAATGTGTCTTCCTTGTATTGTTTTGTTAAGGATTAATCACAAGAAGGAATAAATAATCACGATAAAACATTATTGATCATTAAGAATTAACTAATATATATATATATATATATATATATATATATATATATATATATATATATATATATATATATATATATATATAATCATTGAATGAAAATTCTGTGTGCATTGAGAAAAAAACTAATATAAAATCACATTATTGCGAAGTATGAGAACATTGCAAGTTATAATTTCCATCGAACATTAATTAAAACAATAAATATTGATAATATCCAGAGGAAAGCAAAAGACATACTTGACTAGTATGCGTGTATTATTCATGTGTTTAGATGAAGACATGAGAGATGTGCTTTTTCAGTCATTTTGCCGTATCTCATTGTTATTTCTTTCTTTCTGCACTTACGCTGCCATCTATTTCTCCCGTATTGAATTCGCACTCATCTCTTTATTTCCTTGTTATTATTCTCTTTTCATTTCTCTCCCACTTCACTTAGAGGTTATTTTTTATTTTTCTCTTGCTGTACTTCTTATGGTTTTAATGAGATTAGAAATAAGCTGAACAGTGACAGAGAAGAGTCATGTTTGGAACCAGTTAGAGTTAGGGAAAGTAGGATTACTCTTGTCGTCTAGTCTGGAGTTAAGTATTTAAATTTACATAAATATAATTGATTTAGTTCAGACTGAGAAATGAATATTTATAATTTAAATATATCTTGTCCCTTTTTGTGCATCACAGACTCCCATTTCCTGGATATGAGTCTGTGATGTACAAAAAGCTTCAGGAAATCAATTACAACACAACGAATTCAATTGACACTTTAAAATAGGAAAATCTACCTAGAAAAATGGAAGAAAAATGAAAGCAAATTTATTTTATCCATCATGCCCTTGTGAATTATTAGGGTCTAATCCAATTCGTTTATAAGCCATATATGACAGTAGTTATTGGAATTCAAAATTTCGACAGGAATAAATAGCAAATGTACGTCAATATTATTGGATATCAATTGCCTGTACCGGATCGAAAGAACTGAGAATGATCAGTGGATGTTGAAATATGCCTAATAATTTAATGGTGCCAGTTGGCAATTGCCTTTCATATGAGTAGAAACGTACGTAAAAAGCTTTTATTTCGAAATGTACGAACTGACAAATATTTTACTTCATTTCTTCTCTATTTAGCTTCAGTTATTTCATAATAAAAGAAGTTTTGCTTTAATTTTTATTGGGGTAGTATAACGTTAATCTTAATAGGGACGCTAAAGTGAATGTATCAACTAATTTCAGATATTGAGGATATTCTTCATCGTGTTATTAACACCAATTTCTTTTCGTGGAGGTGAATTTTTTTTCAATCGATTTCACGCCAAGCAAAACAGTTCAGCCACTTTACTTAATAAGAGTAATAATCAGATGGACAGTAGGAAGCGACTGACATTGCATTTAAATTTATGAAGATTAAAGTTAGCTGGAAAGCCGGAAGAAAGTTGCACAAGCGAGAAGGACGAGAAAGGAAACTGTTAGCATAGAACTTACGTTTACATATAGCTGACGCAACTGTAGTGCAAAAGGATCTTGATAGTTACTGTTCAGGATAACTTTCATTTCACAATTTGATAAGAAAGACCTGATCAGTTCGAACATTTGGTCGAAGACACCGTAACTTTTCAAATTGTAAAGACCTGCATGCCAATCCCTGTCGAAAGTTTTCGAAATGTCCAAAAACAAAAGCCCAAGCTTCACCATCGTTATCTAGAACGTGATAGATTCCGTAATTATAGTCAGTACATCGTGAGTTGACCTAGAAAAACGAAAGCCATATTGCGTGTCAGAAAGGCTTATGCGATGTGAGACGTTTAACCAATTTAGCTTTGATTAGAGTCTCTGGTAAGTTTCTAGAAAAAAAGGTAGAAGGCTAATAGATAGATGAAAGGGTCGAACGCTTCACCTGAGTTCTTAAAAACTTGAACAGCAGATGAGGATTTCCAACATGTAGGAAGGCAAGAGGGTGGCATTTTTTTAACCCTCATCGGGATATTCGCTATGTCATATACAAAGAAATTGCTTCCTCATATTAGAAAACAATACTTTCAAATTATTATGACAAATGCAATAATAACGTGCCAATAATACATTTCATTTCAATGTCTTGTTTCGATACAATCGATAATGCTGCAGTCACTTCAGCGAAGGAATTTGTTTTCATTTGTCAGGAAGACAGCATTAAATCCCAAACTCGTATAAAAAGGTCACAATGATGTGCCATTTTATACAAGTGACTGCATGAAATGCAAATTATACGATGTGCATATTGAAAACTAATGTTTTCATTAATGTACCTCATGCATAAGCATAAAATCGGCTGTAGCCAGACGAACAAATCTTTCTAGCAAGCGTTCTTAAGGCTAGTGAATTTGGAAAACAGGTAAGATGTCCCGGCTCTGCATATTGACACTAAAGTAATTTTTATGTTTTAATACTTAGTACATTGGCTAATTGTAAAAGCTACGTTACACGTGTGGTATTGATATAGTATTAGGTTGGTGCAAAAATAATGACGTAATAATATTGTGAATTCCGAAATTACTTAGCATTCCGCTCGATTTATTATTCGATATTAAAATGAATGGGCAAGCAAATTTAGTTAAATGGAATTATACAGTACAAAAATATTTAGAAACAATATATAAACACTGCCGATTCTAAAAATAGGTGATATATATATATATATACATATATATATATATATATATATATATATATATATATATATATATATATATATATATATATACAAACGCTCATCATTTGGTCACATTCTTTTATTTCTCATTTTACTTCATTAGTTACGACTACTACTTTAGTGACTGTCATTGGAAATCACGTAACAAGTATCCTCAATAATTTCATTAGTATTCTGATGACTTTAATTTTTCCTTTTTTCTTCGAGTCCCATTTATATCCCATGATTCTATTTCTCTGACAAGAAATAACAAACTTGCCATTTCATTCCTGAAGTATTTATGAATATATCAAATTTATATCATAAGTCTCGGAGAAGAGAAGACGCAAACCATGGAATTCAAATATTTTTAACGACTAACAAAGAAGGAATTTCATACTACTATGTCTTTTACTATAAAACCAGTGATTTTACCTCAAACTTTTCGACAAATCTTTCTAATATATGACTTTCTATAATAAGGCTGATAGAAATATGCATCATTAATTTTATCGCTATAGAACATTTTAACGACAGTAATAATCATGTCAAATTGCTGTTAATTAAATATTTGCTTATAACATTATAAGTTCCGCCTGCCCTACCCACTGATGGCGGACAATGATTTAATTCTGTTGATAATTATGTAATAAAAATCTTCCTCGGGTTTCTTTTGTTAATTATCTTCTTTAAATGATAATTTTGCAGTGATGTGTCATTCATCGAAACTTACAGATCGCTATTCTTCGATCATTAATTAAAAAAGCGAAACGGAAAAAAAAGACATCATTCTTTAATAGTTCCTTACTCACTAGCCTATAGCCGTTAACTAGTAGGAATATTAGTTATTATTTATGTATGACAAATCTACTACACAAATAACTTCAGTCAAATTTTTTAGGTAAATTCAGGAGAAAAAAGTTTTCCAGAGAATTATATATTTATCAAAAAAAAAAAAAATATGAAGACACTTTTTGGAAGTATACCTGTGAGCCCGAAAGTGTAATATTTGTTGAATATTGCAGATAGAATGAAAGCTTCCCAGTCAAGCGATGACTTTTGCCTGGTCCCTAAAGAATGTGGTTTAGTCTTATTCTGAAGGAAATCAAGGTACTTTCTGTAAACTAATTCCGAACCATTTTGTAGATTGATGACATAAATTGACATGACTAACAGTAGTATTTGCACGAATGAACCGTTTAGTTTTCTGCAAGGAGATCATACTAAGAAAACTCTGTTCTAGTGACACAATAAATAGATTAACAACTTTTTGAATTGATATACCTGCTTTTATGACTGTTATTTGTTGGTCACTTCGATTTTTTCCAGGATTCCTCGCGTTTCCCGATCAGCTATGTTTCAGCGGGCGACATCATTTGCTTCAGACACACAGAAGGTATTCTATACTTAACCAATATTGAAGCCATGTATGAAAGCGGCTAACATAGGTACCTCCACGATATCGCTAAAAAAAAAGAGCATAGCAAGATGAAAAAGACGCCGAACTTGACGAAAACAAAATTTTATCGTCTAAATGTTTGTTATTATTAAGAGGAAAGATCAAAGAATTTTTGGGGCACTTTTTTTTTACATTTTTTAATCGTTCCTAGCACGTCCAAAATTTTCGTTAAAAATCTTTTTTTAGTCAGCGAAATTGACAGATGGCAAACATTTTTTTCCATTTTATAAAAAAAATGAAAATCTCAGTTTGAAATCTTTTAAATATCAATTATCATTTATTCGAAACTTATTTTAAGAAAATCAGAAATTATAATGTTTATTTAAAATATGCTGAACCAAGCTTAACTTAGCTTCTGCGCCGATAAGATGTAATTTGAAAATAAAACAAAGCAGGTCATAAACTTTCGCGTCACTTGACAGGTGATGAATGACATATTGACGAATTCTGTGAGGATAATTTGTTCTACGGAAGGAGAAAAGTGAAATTATTTACATTTAAGTGAACAAATTATTTACCTCATTATTTTGAAGGAAAACTTTCAGCGCTCTATTTTTTTTGTTTTTTGTACTTAGCCTTCATCTTTACGTTTACGATGTTTTATGGAAAATATATTATAAAGAAATTATAATAAGACTGTTAAGAGTTAGATTAAATTTCATAAGAAAGGTATCTAATTAATTTATAGGTACCTTTTTTATGAAATTTTATCAGAAGTGTACATAAAATACTATAATTTTATGTACATTTACTACATTTTACTGTGTTATTTGTATTTCCACGCATTTTATTATTAATTTTGATATTTCATTTATGGAAAAAATGCCATAACTGAGATTAATATAAAAATAAGATCATATAAATTTCATAAGATGATACTTATACTTTTAGGTAAACTTCTCAATCGAAAATGAAAAAATCAAATTAACTTCTCCACACGTGTTTCGCAAAAGTAAAGGCCTTAACAGCGGAGAACAATGCTTAACTCAAATAACGCAACTTAATTGTATTCTGGTTGGTCTTCCGTACTTTATAATTACAGCCCGATTATGAACACAAAATTACATATCTTAATTACTGCGGGTCTTCTGATTAGTCAAAACGATACAATTTACGACGCGCTAAAAAAGATCTATCTCATAAGGACAGTTACGAAAGCAGATGCGGGGCTTTTAACTAATTTTATAATATTTTAACAACTTAAATGTAAAAATCTATTATAATTAAAAAATAACAAAGAATTGTACTAAAAATGAATTTTTCATCGAAAAATGTTTTCGCTTTCAGAAAATATTGTCTATATTCATATAAACAACTAAAAGTAAATAAAAACATTTGAAATTAAATAATATCTTTGTTTTATTGAGTTTTGTATGTTACAATTCAGAGCTGATTTTAAGGTAGGGGGTTCCAAGGAAAAAAAAACAAAACATGATTTGCATTCCTCAAAACCTTGATTTTTTAACTATTGTAATTACTAAAGTGGACTCGATCGAATTTCTAGAGTTTTCATAAAATTAATTAGGGGGGGGGTAATAAATATAAAAAAATTCTGCCATGATTTTAATAAAAGAAAACATATTTATAATAATTTCGATCATCTGTGAATAGTTTCTGAAAGTTTTTTTAACATCCAATAATTATTTTTATTTTTGCAAGATTTTCCAAATTAATGTGTATCATATAAAATAAACGTGCTAAAAATTGTATAATGTTATTTTACTAGTTCCGGTGATACAAAGAGAAACAAGAATTTTTAAATGAAAATTCAGATTGTTCTGAAAAGAAGGAACAATTTAAAAAAAAATAATTAAAAGAAACTTTGATCTCTCCTCTTAATAATAATATAAACATTTAGACGATAACATTTTGTTTTCGTCAAGTTTGGCGTCTTGCTATGTTATGCTCTTTTTTTAGCGATCTCGTGGAGGTACCTAGGCTAACATGATCAAAATAAAACAGAAAGTTATACGATTGAATATATATGTTTTTAAAACCTTGTCTATTCTCAAATAATGCCTTCATTTGATAGTTAGCAACTTCAAATGGTACTGGCGACGACATTGGAAAAGTAATTTGACATGTAGTGATCAATTTTGCATTTTCGTTTTATTTTGACTTTTTCTAATAATCACAATATTCCAACAAGTTACATATTTTCTCATGTCATCAATGTCAGAACAAATAAACAAAAATACAATTTTCACAAAATGTGTTATTTCCGTTGATATAACAGATGTCACAATAAAATAATAAAAAAAAGCTTTTTAAATAAATTTATTTAAAACGAAACAGCCCGAATAGAATCTAAGGACAAGCACAGAACAAATACTTGGTCAAACTAAGATTATACAAATTTCCTAAACCAGGCAGCCTAATTGGTTTAAACAATTACCTAAAAAGACCGGTTCCTAAGGACACCAGTTGGAATCTCAACAGAAGCTTATTTCTGACCTGCACTGAAATAATCATCCGAAATAGGACGAAGGGATAAAAATTAAATGCTTCAGTTAAAAAATTCAAATATAAAGATACTTATAAAATACCAGATTCATTTTATCTTTCAAACTGCTGCCACCATTAAGAACATTTTTATATTTTTAACTAATGTCATATGTATGACATAAACACTTTCCCGCATTTATTCTTCTCATGCTCTCCACTCATTATCCAAAATTTTTCTCTTCTTGTCTATGTTTGTCTTTGTCTCTGTTTGCTTTGTATGCGAGTGTATGTGTGTGTGTGTGCGCGTGCGCGCGTATGTAGACATCAACAATTTGTAGGGGATTCCCAGTTTTACACTGTAAGCCAGCGACCTTCAGATCATGACATTTACCCTGCAGTACTGATATATCCACATATCTATATCTGCAAATGCTCTATCTATCTATCTATCTATCTATCTATCTATCTATCTATCTATCTATCTATCTATCTATCTATCTATCTATGCGTTGTGCGTGTTGATATATATATATATATATATATATATATATATATATATATATATATATATGGGGAATTTTATATAGGATATATATATATATATGTATATATATATATATATATATATATATATATATATAGACAGAGGAAAGTAGAGCAAATAAATATCAGAATAATGTTGAGGCTTGGAATTAGCAACGAAAATGAAAATATGTGTATGTGTGTGTGTGTGTTGGAGGCATTAGATCATTGCGTATATAAGTTTTCGTAAGCATCTACATCTATGTACGCACGTACATATGTCTTCAACAGGATTGAGAAATGCTTTCCAACGCCGACGTTCTTTCACCATCAAATCGATTGTCGTACTCTTCTTTGGTAACTTGTACATAAATCCTCTGATGGGTATGAAGGCTACGAATATTCATCTGTCAGAGTCTGTCAAGTTTATTGTTACAATAATTTAATGCCTAAATATACAAAATATTCCTATATACGTAAATATTCCGATGGTTTTGTGATATATGCAGGCCATCAAGAAATTATACTCATTCTTTGACAAATACTTACAGGTAAAAAGGTGAAAGGAAACCTACTTTCCTGCATTTATAAACGTTTCGTTTGTAATCATATAATAGCGAATAAACCTCTTCAAATTTACAGGTTTACATTTTAGGAAACATTCGTCATTTTGTAGTTTCACATGATGTGTAAGCAATGAATATAAACCCTTAGAAAAAGTTTTTTTTTTAATTTGAAAATCATGCACTCCTCCCAGACACAAACATATGTAAATGTGTAAATATACACTTCGTTATAGTAAGTAAAAGGCTCATAGCTTTTTATTCTTCCATTGTACTCGAGGCAATTTTATTTTTAGAAAGCTTTTAGAATAATTTCTTTATTTTCTTTGCTTTATTTTTGACTTCCTGCGGCCATTCAGACTGAAACTTTTAATTATAAATAACTGACAAATAAAATTATATATATATATATATATATATATATATATATATATATATATATATATATATATATATATATATTCTATATATATATATATATATATATATTTACGGAATCAGAAATAATGAAAGATATATTATTGAGATTTCATGAAATATAGATGAATGGTATATGTCCATATGTGTAACTGTATCTTTCTCTCTCTCTCACTACATATATATGTATATATATATATATATATATATATATATATATATATATATATATATATATATATATATATATATATATATATATATGTGTGTGTGTGTGTGTGTGTCTGTGTTTGTGTGTGTGTGTGTGCGTATTATATATATATATATATGTGTGTGGGCATCTCTGTAGGTGTTTGTGTGTGTGTGCGTGTTTGTGTCCGTGCGTGTATGCATGTATATGTATATCTGTATATATAATGGCATTGTCACTTGTTGATATTCCAGACTTCAGATGAAAGTTTAGGAAAGAAAACCCCATCAATACCAGAAAGCACGAAAACAGATACTGAACTTGAGAAATCTATTTTTCTGAAAACTTATATATAAATTTTAACCGATAGTAATACTGGCTGTTGGGTCAATTAATGCCAAATGTTTCTTTATAAGAAAACACCTAATATCACCATTACCATTTCATATATATATATATATATATATATTCGCACACACACAAATTCATATTTTTTATATTTCATACATATGTATAGATGTATATTTCATATCTATGTCAAATGTATGTCTTTCATTTGTGTATAATAATTATTTTTTTCTTCATTTCGACCATTTTTTAAGTTACTATTAAAGGAATTTTGTGTGTTGATATGTTTGTGCCTGTTCCTATGCATTATATTTCTTTGTTGTTTTTCAGTTTCCTGTCTCAATATATCGGTAGGTGTCATATTGTCTGTTTTTAACTATCTTGTATTCTAAATTCTGAAATAGAATTCGTATATTAAATAATCTTACTTAAATTTTAAATTTGGTGGATTGTTTGATTTTTTCCGTTGTTGGTTACAGTTTATGTAGTTTCGTATCTTTGTATTATTGATAAGTATTTGACAGGTATTTGATAAATTTTTTTCTTGATATGCGAATTACTGGAAAGTGACGAGTCAATTGGCGCAATAAGAGAGTGACTGTCCAAACAATGTATGTTTTGTTTTAATTATTATTAATAGAGAATTACAAATTACAAGTGGACAATCGAATTTATAGACAACAAGGTTATTTTATAAGGTTGGTGCAAAAATAATGACGTAATAATGTCGTTTTTTGACGTATTTTTTAACCTCAAAAAACTTATTACGTCATTATTTTTGCACCAACCTTATAAAAAGTTTCATTTTCCTTTTGACGAGAGGTGATATGTAGCCAGATTTCAATGTTACTTTTTTTTATTATTTTACCATTTAGTTTCTGTGATGCTGTTTTCTCTAAAATAATCTAATCTTTATGTTATTATTTTATGTATTATTTTCAATGTTGATTTTTTCTCTTCTATTTTCTATTGTTAATTAATGCTATTTCATATTTTACTTCATTATAGAATATTGCATAGGTTAAAATATTAAATGTCTTAAGTTAAGATGTCTATTATGTAACTTTTAGAATATTTGTTATTTTAAATGCATAGGCATGATTTGGCGTTATTTGCTTGTATATAAACGGAAGTGTTAAAGTTATTTGAATCGATTAATTCTTTAAAAAAGGGATTCGGTTATTCACGTTAAGTTAATATGTGAAGTTATAAAATTAATTATCAAAGATTGTTCTCGGAATTTTTACTTCATTCGTAATTGCGGTTAATATAAATAAATTGTTAACGTAGCAGTTATAAATTGCTGGTTTAGGATCTTTTTAAAATTTAAAAAAAATCTGTCTGACATAATTGTAATAAATCTGATTATTTGAGCCAAAAAATGTGCGAATATATTTCCTTAATTGTGGTTAGAAAGAAGTCAATCTTAGGTTTTCTGGTTGTTTTTTTTGCCAATGTCTTGATTGGCTGATTATAGGCGCTGTTAATTTTAAAGTCTATTAACTCACTGACAAGTTCGTTGCATCAGGTGACTCAATTTACGACATTTTTTGGCTTATTGCTTTTGGGGCAAAGTCGGAAGTTGTATATATAGGTAAATTTGAATGATTTGTATCGTATTTAGAAGGTAAGTGTGAATGATTTGGTAGATTGTTTTGAAAATATTTTCCATCGATATATTCTGCATTTGCCAATAATTTTCTTATGCTTTAAAAAGCTTCGTATCATTGGAGTACTGGAGTGTTTTTTCTTCTGAAACGCCTGTTTCATCTCTACATTCTGCAGTTGCCTGGTAGATAGTATTGAATATTAATTTTTACAAGGATTAACGAAGTGGTCATAAAAAGGTAGAATATTATAAGCAAACTAGTAATAGAAAAATATAAATGCAACAGGCGTAGACAGCATTAGGGTTTTATCCGTGTCATAAGTTATTAAAACAAATGTAGAGGAAAAATATCACTGAAATTGATTTGTAAACAAATTTCCTAATTCGAGAATTCTAATAAAAATAGTCTATAAACATCATCTCTAAGTTGAGTTACTATTGCTTTAAGATTCGCAAAAATAACTGATAAGAGGAAGGTCGTTAACTCTGACAATGATATTGAAAATAACAGCTTGCAATCGTAGGATAAATGAGATTGACCAATAGAAAGTAAATATTTTATATTAATTACTGTAGATTTCTTAAGCGCATAATAAAAATATAATCGAAAAATTGATTGCATTGTCTAATTATTATTATTGGAAAGTGAAGGATTAATTTTGGAAATCGAATGGAAAATAGTCCAAAGACTTTTGCATGTAGAAATAGCAGTGGTATGTGTAGATTGTGAAAAGAAGGTAAATTGCCAATATTAGAAGAAAATAATGATAGATTATTCAATAAAACATTAGAGCTTCTTACTAAAACAAATAGATTAGTTCAGTTGTCCTTCTTGACCAATTCAGTCTTTCCACGAGTTTTGTGGGATAAAGTTTTCTTTCATTTGTTCTTTAACGATCTGAGCTTTACTTATACAATTGTCAGCCTCTCTCATTCTCCATATATATATATATATATATATATATATATATATATATATATATATATATATATGCATATTAAAAAGAAGAGAGAAACCGCACATGTTTTTAGTTGTAATGTGCATTTTAAAAAAATATATATTATGCTTTATTTTCCGTAATTTTGCAACACGAGATTCAGCTCCACAGATACTCACGTGTGATCTTCTGCGCATGCATGTGAGTGGTTCGTTTTGGTTGTATTTGGCCGTTATGTGTGCATGTTGTTTTTTTGTGTGTGGGATTATGATCTATTTAGTATTGGTTTAAATTTGTTTATGATTTTTTTTCTTATATTTGTAGGTAAGAATAATTGTATGATTTGTTGGCATAATTTTAAATTCACCCTGGTTACATTTATAGTTGTGTTGTGATACAAAGATTTTGTTGACTGGTAATTTGATGTTGAGGGAAACTCTGTTGTATAGTTTTTGGCTGATACCTATATATGACTACTTGCATTTTGTGCATTTGAGTGCATAAATCACATTCTTCGATTTGCAGTTTAAATTTTTATTTAATATGAATATCGTTTTGGGGTTTTCAAAAGTGTAGGAGTTTCCCTCTATAGTTGCATTTTTTGACTCCCTGTATTGTGTGTAGGTTAATATGTGTTTCAGGTTTTTAGATTGGCGCTTGCTTTTAATTATTTTGGTTATTTTGGTTGTTTTTCCATTCTTGCTAAGTAGATCTGGATTTTTTGTAATTTCTGTAAATAGTTCTGGGTTGTTCTTGTTGTATGTTGAGAAATATGCTAGAGTTTGTTCGACGTTACGTTTCTTTGGATTTCGTGTTGGTCTAAACGAATGTTCTTTGCGAGTTCAAAACATTTGTTTATTAGTGTTGTGGGGCTGCCTCGTTTTCTTAGAGTTTTATGTTGTTCTTCTAGGTGGGTTTTTCGGAGGTGTTTGTCAGTCACTATAGTTAAACCTTACGTGCTAGAGAATAAGGGATGGATTTCATGCAGCTTTTTGGGTGATGGATCTTGAAATAAAGATATTGTTGGGCATCTGTAGGTTTGTGGTAGATATCCGTGATTATGTGTTTTTTATTTCTAATGAGTATATCTGAAAAAGGTAATTCGTTGAAATTATATTCTTGGGTGAATTTGATTTTTGGGTCTAAGTTCTGAAGTAGAGTGTGGAATTGGTTAATGTCACCCCATGAGGATTTCTAGAAAATGAAGTAATCATCTAAGTATCGTTTCCAAGATTTAGTGAAGTGGGTTTTTATATTTTCCTCATATATTTATTCTATCTCTTCATAGAAGTTTTCCTCTAGGTAAGCTAATGTTAGGGTGGCATATGTTGGTGCCATTTTTGTTCCCATTGCGGTACCTAGGGTTAGGATATAGTTTTTTTTGTCAAATTAAAAGGTGTTATTGTTTATAATTAGGTCTATACTATCGATAATGAATTCCTTAGTAAATCTGGGATGTAGTGTTTCTGGCTGTTTTTCAATCCAGATTATTTATTATTTATTTAATATATGTTTTATGTTTTTAACGAACTAAATACAACCCAATAATATATATATATATATATATATATATATATATATATATATATATATATATATATATATAATTTTAAAGGGTTGTATTGAATTGGTTAAAAACATTTAACAGCATAAAACAAGTATTAATGTATTAATTCATAATAAATACCACCCAAAATAAATGTTAAACAAATTAAACAAAATTTAGAAAACAAACAGCAGACAAGAAAAATAACAACAACAGCAACAACAACCACAACAACAACAACAACCACATCAACAACAATAATAATAATGTAAACGATCTTAGGACAATAGAAACGCCTGTTGCTGAGACTGTCTCAGTACTTTATGAAGCTGAAAAAAAATTAGTACCTGAACTGAATCAATATTAGAATGCGTTATTGAACAGTTTCTTTGAATTAAGAAATAGTTCAGATGATCTTATTCACAATGAAAGGTTGATAGAAACCATCATAGAACAGTTACCCACAGTTTAAATGATATTCTCCAGCTCCTACTGACAAATAATATCACCGAGACAAGGGATCTAATAGATGTAGAAGAAGAGGATAGGGGGAGATATTATAGTCCAAAGGAAACATCTGAGTAAGAGAGAATAGTGGTATAAAAGGAACTGAATATTGGATAAGCAGAGGGAACGAGGTAAACTGGAACGGAAACACAGGGTTCATATCAATTATACAGCAGTTGAAACAGAGTATTATTTCTAAAGCACATAAGGTTCAAAAAAGGTTATAAAAAAACGCTGTGAGCAATTTCAGCAAAAATGTTTGTATGAAAACAACATGCGACAATTCTTAAAAAAAAAAAAAAAAAAACTTGAAGGAGACATTGGATAAAATGATGCTCTTGAAGGTCGGGGTTTTGTGAATAGAATCAGGGGAAAGATTGTCACTCAGAGCCGGAATACTGAATGAATTAAAGCTTTTAAGAGTGGACTGCGTAACAAGCCCCAGCAGGATCCTATTAACACATGTGCTGAAGATTTCTCCATGCAAATGAAGAAACTACAAAATTGGAAAGAGGAAATCCTCTGATGAGATACAGAGTTTCTGATTGAAGCTTTGCAATGTAGAATATCAGATGAGTAGGATACCTGAATGAATGCGTATCGAGAGGCTATGTACATGTTTAGATGGTAACAATGAAGGACACCAGTGAGAGCAGTATAGTTGGAATTGGCAGGTCCTAATTTTCTTTGGAATAAGCTGACGGGAATCTTAGCAGAGAAGACATACGTTCGTCCATGAAAATGACGTTCTTTCCTGTGAGCTGAAAGTGTATCACAAGGTACTAATCTGGTAAGTTGCAAAACTATCTTGAGATATTGTAAGAGACATCAAACCAATTTATTTATGGCTTGGCTTGATTTCTAAAAATTTTGTGATATGGTAACTCATTCATGTATCTTGGAAACACTCCAGATGTTCTGTGTAGCAGGCAATATTGTAGAATACTATGACTGGAAGACATATTTTTATTCAAATAATTATTATCTCAGCGACGTGATGAAAAATTGAAGTAATTTTCAAGGTGATCCTGATTTGTCGTTGTTATTTTTACTGCCTTGGTACACAGGGAGCTGAGAATGGAAAGAATGGACCAGTTTTAAATCCCTTGCATTTTATGGAGGAATTGAAGCTGTTTGCAAAACCAGAGATTGAAATTGATTCAATTGGAGACAGTGTAAGAATGTAGCAATGATGCAGAAATGAGGTTCGGCATTTTCAGCTATGATGTGTTGTCTGTCAAGAGAAGGATGACATTGAACTATGAAGAGAATAAAGTGGTATCTGAGCAACACATGACGAAGCCAAAGTAAAGCGGATACAAATATCATGGGGTTCTTGAAATTGATGACGCTACATAGAGAGATATGAAGGACAGAGTTGAGGGTATATATCTGAAGAAGTTCAAACTAGTACTCAAATTAAAACTCCATTTTGGTAACTTGATTACAGCAATCAACATATAGGCAGTGGCTGTAGCTAGATACAAAGCTACAGTCTTGAAATAAAATCAGCTCGATATTGCCAAACTTGATACGAAAACCAGTATGATGTTCCCCATGCATTTCGCAGTTGACCAAAATGTAACCTGTAGAATTTATATGAAGAAATCAGATGGAGGGCTTAGGTTGAAGGTTGATATATCTATTTATCTGTGCCGAAAGTGAACGATGGTTTCTGGCACATTAATTGGTGGCTAAGATCTGCTGCAATATGCAGCAGCTCAAATAGGTATTTATGGAGTTGAAGTTGAAGGAAATAAGACTTCAAAACGGGAAACCCGCGAGAGAAACCCGCGACTATTGAAAAGAGATTTTTGGACAGTTTAAAAGAGCAACAGAAGGATCGAAAAACCATGAAAGAGCAAAAGAATATATATATATATATATATATATATATATATATATATATATATATATATATATATATATATATATATATATATATATATGAAGCACAGTCTATGTGTGTATGTTTGTGTGTCAAAGCAACTCCTCCGCTTCCATTCGTTCGATTTCAATGATTCATGGCTCATTCAAAAGCCCTAGGAAAGTTAGGCGCAGGGAACGGTTTTTGTTGAGCTCAGATTCAGGGTTGCCAGATTATGCAAGGTTAAAAATATAATATTATACAAGGCATTATCGTTGTTTTCATTTGCAAGGGGAGTAACTCTTATTTACCTTTTATATCCAAAATTGCAGCTAGCTTAATATTTTAAGCTAGCTAATGTGGAGGACACGTGTTTTGGCCATCAATAAACTACAGAAGAACTCAAAATTGATCGCTACATTAAGTATTGTGTTTAAGCTTACTTTTTAAAAGTTCAAGGATAATTCTTCTGTTGCCACATAATTTAAAGGGGATTTGACGTACGTAGATCCTTATTTTCCGTAAAAACAATTATTTTTATTTCATGGGTAACAGAACAGCGGGCAATTTATAAGATAAAATTAATATAGTACAAATATGGGAAAATAGATATTCGAATTAGTTATACATTCAACGAGGTAGAGAAACCTAAGAGCTAATTAAGTAAAACCTACATTATGGAATCTATATGAATATATGCGAAAATGGAGCTCAACTCCCTCACAAATTCTGAGATTAAAAAGTCCTAGCTCTACTTCATAGTAGTTTACACACAGTATTTACGCTGTCTCCTCACTGAGACGAGATGTGACCCAAGGTATTTTTTAAGGTGGGGACCCGAGCGCGAACACTCAAGCAAGGAACAAAAATTGCCCACAGGCCCACTCCGCAACCGATCCTTCTCTCTAGTGCAATGAGAATGCGTGGCTTCGGACGGCTGTTTTCCAGGGCTGGCACCTCTCAGTATAATTTTCTCAGTTGCCCCTCTGTCCTTTGACATAGAAGTCACTGAGCACACTCTGTCCAAAGACAGAGACGCAACTGAGAGATGATAAGTAAACGCGTTAGAAAATTACTCCAAAGAGTAATTTACACGCTGTGTTTACACGTTCCCCCACCAGAACGCGATGTGACACAAGGTCGTTTTAAAATGGGGACCCGAGCACGTACACTCAGGCAAGGAACAAAAATTCCCCACAGCCTCCGCAACCGTTGATTGCGCTGGTCTCGGTGCACGCACCAATCCCTCCATCGGGAAGCTCTTCCCCAGGGCTGGGCACCTCTCAGTATTATTTTCTCAGTTGACCCTCTGTCGTTTGACAGAGAATCCCCTGAGCACATTGCATTAATTTGGAAATTCTTACAAAAATTAAATAATTGTCTGATTTTAATGAAACTTTCAGGACTTATTAAAAATTGAATGAATTTATTTTTGAAACATTTATTTTTAGAAAATCTTGGTAAAAATATTTCTTTTTTTTTTTTAAATCTGTTACCTCCCTATAACTTAATTTTATGAAATGTTTTATATTACTTATAAGCAGAACGCCTTGGAGAAATTAAATCATCAGTTTTTTTTCACATCTACTGCCAACTTTTTAAAAATCTGCTCAAATCGTAAAATAAAAACTGCAATCAAACTATCTAATTATCGAATTAGATCGGCTTTTATTTGCTTTTATAAATAATATAAATTAAGGACATTATTATCTGAAGAAAATAAATTTCGATGAATAAAGAATTTTTACAAGAATTTCAATTATTAATATAATAATAATTTTATTAGTTATTATCTCAGTGATTAAATTAAAAATGTAATAATGTAATATTAATAATTAATAAAATTATTTATAATTATCTTAGCTATTAAATAATGAAAAACTCAATAATGTAAGAAAATTTTCTAGTATTTTGAATTATTATAAGAAATAAAAAAAAAAAAGTTTTATCAATTTTGGTGCACCATACTAAACCTGTCAACACATTCAGCCATCAAATTATCGATGGAGACGTGAAAATAACAATACACCGAGGTCAAGAAATGTTTGTCTAGAAAATGTTATGCTATAAGTAAGTGATATTTGTTTCAGAACAGATTAATTTAACTTTAAATTTGCTAATTTTATAAAAGTAGCGTTTCACAAATGTATATCTTATTTTGGCGGGATTTTCAAAAAAGAAAAAAACATAGTTTACATTTCTCTAAAAAAGTTCAAAATGGCCGTTTCGATTTGTTTTTCGGAAGCATCGACTAAAAATCATTCAAATTCTATTTCAAATACTCCACATTATTTTTTTCTGGAATTAGAAAATTTAATCCTTTAGCTTTCAATTGAAAGTGGAGGAAAGCTTCGAAAAAGATTTTTCCTTTATGAAAAATATATTTAAACTTTAGGTATACCTTAGGTATACGAATTATTGGAGAATAGCAGTTCGGCAGTCTTTTGTTTATTTCTAACGAATGTATTATCTTTTCATGTATTATCTATTCCAATGTGCGTTCGGATTTCGGTGTCGCATTTTCACTTCTTCGTTAGAACACTTCTTATATATTGAAACTTCTCTACTTCTGATTGATTTCGACAACCCTAATTCATAGATCTCATTTTGTTTTTTTTTCTTGCTGACAACCATACCTGTCTTTGTACAATTGATAGTCAGTCCATTGTTTTGTAAGAGTTCCGATAGTTTTCTTTCTGTGTACTTTGTTGCCCTTTTACTAGTTCCATTTTCAATAAGTTATTTCCGTGTCTTAACTAGGTCATATAAAATTGTCTAGTTTAAGGATTTTAAGCACTTTTGGTGTTCTCACAGTAAATCAACTCGTATCAATATAACAAGAAATGTCGGTAATAATACATTGAACAAATTTAGTCATATATTTCATACTTAACACAAATTAGGTTATTTTTCAATTAAGAACATGTCCACTGAAAAAGGTAAAGGGTTTTAATAGAATGTCCATTTATATGTCATTCCTGCTAAATTTTTTTAATCGTGTTTACCCTAAGAAAGACAGTCAAGCGATTAAGGCGAGTGTAGAAGTATTAGAACACGCAAACATTACTAAAGAGCGAGAACAAAAGAAGAGTAATGAGGAGGAAAGATTGAGATTGCATTTAAAATTTTGAAGGTTAACGTTGACCGGAAGAGAGTTCCATGTTCGAGAAGTGCGAGAAAAGAAACGGTTAGTATAGAACTTACAGTTACATCTAACCAACTCAACTGTAAATTGGTGAAACCACGTCGCAAATTTAGTACTGCGTTTAAATTCATAAATTCTAGGTACCGCAGTGCAAAGTTCATCATAACAATTAACATGAAAGTGTTTATAGAAAAGGAACACAGAGGCAACTTTACGGCGATGGGAAACAATTTAGTTTGTCCTTTTTCTCTTCGTTTACATAGTGGTTAATGAAATGTATACTAAATTAAATATTAAATAATATATTACAAGGTAAGTTAGCATTTTTCCTTAGTGGCCAAAACCGTTGCTGTTCTGTAACTAATTTCCTCCCCTACTTTAACAATTCAAGAACTTCTCTCGTCTTCTTGTATCTAGAAGACGTTCTAATGTTGTAAAACCAATACGTAGTTAGAAAAGTATCCTAACTAGTCTTAAATGTCCGTCATATTGGAATAACCTAAATTTACACTCTTTCAGTACATCTTTATGAATTGTTATTAGGAGACGTCAACTCGTTTTTTATAACCCCTATTAGTTTAGTAGATTCTTTAGTCTTCACATTCGAGCTAGCCTGTCTGCGCGCCTGGCCCAGCATAGGCATGATGTCTCTGGTGCCTGAGTAATCGTCATGATTTCACTTCGGAAGTTATGCCTATAAGTACTTACCAATCCTGGATTGGTTCTCTTCATCAAGAGTAAACGCCCCCAGTAGTCCATTATCCAAACCTTAGAGTAGCTTTTAAGGAGACTATCCTATCAGCAAGTGCATAATATCGAGACTACTCTACTGCTATTTTGTGAATGGGATCTGAATCGTGAAGCAGTGTCTCTGGGATCTCTCGATATCAATATGCAGTGTATAGTTACGGCTGTGCTTTCTGGTTATTAATCCAGCTCTGACATTATCTCATTCTCATCTAATTAGGTTAAGCTCATAGTAATGGACTTGCTTCTAATTCCACGTTAGAAGACAAGGGTATTTCCTTACCTGACCTTCCCCACTTCATGGAGCACAACCTTTGTGAGATCACGGCTCGGAAGTTTTATCAAAAGCCTTAACTCTACGAAGGCTACTGGTTTAGATAAAATTTCTGTAGCTCTCAAGAACTTTGGCTCTTCAATCTTGGTGAAGCTGTTTAATTGTTGCATAGAGAAGCCTCTTCCAAACCCAATGAATGTGCCTTGTGTATACACTGTGAACAAAACGCAGGCGAGTCCTCGTTCCCTTAAAAATGTAACCCAATCAACTTACTTAGTGCCATCAGCAAACATTTAGAATTTATCATCAACAAGAAGTTATTGAGCAGCTAAATAGAAACAACCTCCAAAGCGACAAAACTATGTTTTTTGCTCCTTTAAATCCACTGCTGATTTATTAACGATCGTCATGATAATAAACACGCCTCGAGAACATTCGTCTCAAATATGACAAGGTATGACACAAACTCGCTAGCCATAGAATCCCCGAGAGAGCCTTCTCAGATACCATTTTTTTCTTTTGAAGTTTGTTGTTAATAAACATTTCTCTGAGGAACTTGAGATCAATGCTGGCATCCAATAAATTTCTCTCTCCATGGACCTACTCTCTTTTTGCTTTATAATGACGATCTACCTAAGAACATCCCCAGATACGTAGTAAATATCACATACAAATATCTGGATGACCAGTTTCCTGGCAGGTGATATCTCCCCAGACTTAACTCTCTCATTTCTTAGTAGTAGAAAAACTGGAATGCCTATTGGATCTAAAAGTTGCTGAAAGAATGGTCGGTTCCTTGTATCGCCCTCAAAAATACCCAAATCCTGTTGGCATGCTCTATCTTTACAAGTGTCAAATCAGGCCAAGAATCGATTGATTGTTGCTGTATCTATCTTGGCAGGTGCCTCCCAGTCTTAGCTGTCTAGTTAAAATTCATTATTCGGCTTTGTATGTGATGAATTATTTTCTTCCTTACATGCTTTGGGATACATTCCTTAGTTCCAATAGCTCAGATTTTCATAGCTATCACACGCCATGCCAATTTCATTTATTATTCTCATTTCCTTCATGTTTACTTGGTAGGGAGTAATTTCCAGTCAGACAGCATTTTCCACAGAACTGTGACTTTGTGGAACAGACTTCTGAGAGGATGCTACCCTAAATTACAATATTAACATCTTCAAGTCTAAGGTCAACCGTTATCTATCCTACATATCCTCATAATATGTACTCCCTGCTTTCCTGCTTTCATATCCCTTACAACAATCTGACTCAGTAACCAACATTGGGACTTGTATTGACCGAATAAAAGTAAGAAGAAAGACTACCAAAAACATGCAATACTAATGTGTTTGCCTGCAAAAAAAGCAAATCATCATAATTCATCAATTCAGAAATTTAGATAAAAATAGCAAAAATATTTACTTTCCTTGCTTACAATTGAAACTGGATGGAAGTGTTTTATATTTGGGGCTTTTTCCATTTCCATTATACTATCTGCAAAGTAAAAACCATTTGTAATGATCGTCTTTCTACAAAAGTCTCTAGATGACTCGTAGAATTTGGAGCTTCTTTTAAAAAGCGTTTATGATAATTTGTTGATACTTTTGTGCTTTGCTTATTTCTTTCGGGAGGAAATCTTAATGCAGTTTTATGGATGAAATGTCGACTTTTACTTCTGATAAATGTCATGTATTTAATAAATTGAAATGGTTTCAAAAAAACATTACCTCCTTAATCAACATACGTTTTGAGAATAGGAGTTGTATTTATTTAGGATACAGAAAAAAATCTGGACTCCGCGCTCTTCTGAACGGAAATTTCTCGTGAATTTTTATGGGTAAAGGCGCATAGCATTTCTTTATGCTTACCTTGAGGTATTTACCCATGAAATTACGGAGAATATTTATTTATTTTATTTATAATCATATCTTTTCTTCAGATGTTTCTTTACGATGTTTTAAAGAATAACTTTTGACTTTTCTTTGACTGTTATGAAAGTAGCTTCCTTTCTTTATTCGGATTCGAAATTATTTAATCACATCTGGAATTTCAGGGAAGGAACGTAGTTTCACTTCGATCAATCATTTCAATGTTAATGAAAGTTCGTTGAATTATATGAGGTTGCATTATTATTCATTATTTAGGTACTCCCACACGCCCCCAAAACGTAGAGATACATAGTGTTGTGCTCTTGTATTAACATTTATTCCATTTAATAGATTTATTTATTCTAATATTTGTATCTCATTTAATTGCGAGTAAACCTCATTGCGTTAACGTTAGAAAAATGGAACAGCATCTTGTCGATGATCTGCAATTCCTCTATTTTCGACGTTTTGAAGAATTCGCAATGAGCACTGAAATTTGGATAATATATGAATTTTACTTTACGTCATTTATTCAGTCATTTATATATATATATATATATATATATATATATATATGTATATATATATATATATATACACACATATATATATATATATATATATATATATATATATATCATTGTTTTAGAGTTGTTGACAGACGAAAAACAAAACATTGTCTACCTATAATGAACAAAGTATTACATGTGTTTTGAAATGTTCTAATCAACGGATTACGGATTTACGGAAACATTGATATCAATAAGCATTCCAGATTAATTTCATGCATAAATAAATGAAAATATATATAAAAATATAACTGAATAACGAAAATACTAACATTAAGAAGAGTTCGTAGAAAAGTTTTAAAATTGAAAACTGCACACTTACTTATATTAAAGATTGTTGATGGCATGTTATCAATATCCTGATGTCTCTGTAAGAAAAATTGAGAAACTGCAGATATTGTTAATGGTTTTTGATAATTTTAACATATCTACTGGCAAAGTTTAGAGGTTAAATTTAAAAATACCTTTCCAGCAACTATGCACTTATTGTTTCCTCTCAAACACAAACATAAAGCGGTACTCCTTCATCGTGAGTGATTAACCTTTTATACATACACACACACACACACACACATATATATATATATATATATATATATATATATAAATTTGCATTTTCTTGAATATTAAGACTGACTTAAGACTTGAATATTGACTTACTGTCAAAGTAGTGTATAACCTGAAATTCGACTTTAAACAAAGATATCATAAAAATGTTACATAAGCAATATCAGAATAAGTGTTAATCGTATTAAACATCTCTGTCTATTGCATACAATAAAATATGGTGGGATTAACTCCAGCGTTTTCGTTTATAGTTTGATGGAATATTGATTGCATCGTTATCTATGTGATACATTGTATCAAATTAATATTTCCTGCATTAGAAGATGTTTGATAAATGATTGTAAATTCTTTTCCTATCAAAAGTGAAATGAAAACAATGACAAAATATTGTCCTTTGTTTTCGATAATCAATTTGATTGCATAAAACGGCGATAAATAACAACTTCCTTTTTACTGTTTAATAACTTGAATGAATATATTTGATTCGTTGGTAAGTACTACGATTTTCAACGAAGAAACTAGTAGTAAGATGGAAAATATATATATGAATTTTGTGAATGTGATTTAAAAAAAATGACTTCTCTTTACAGAACTTAATGTCCTCACTTTTCAGATGATATATAAATTAGAAAGACAAGACGGAAAACTATTATCTGACGCATTTCGTTCTCTGTGAGACTTTATGAAGCCAACACGCGAATGAAACGCGTCGGCTAAGAATAGTTTTATCTCTTGTCATTTTATTACTTGTGTTGCTTTACAGATACAGTCTTTCTGAAAATAATTTACACCCCCCGACACACATATACACACATATATGCCAAAGAAATGTCTATCGAAGTTTCAGACTATTCTTTTATGGGCTTCCGTCTTTCGCTATTAAACTCTGTCAGATATCTCTTTTTCCTTAATCGCTCCTTCTCTTTCCAAGACTGCAGTATATTAGACACAAAGTCAAAATGGCAGCTGAATATACAACACGACCTCAAGATCGTTTGTTAATGAGGGCAAATGATTGTCAATTTGAACCCCTCCAAAACTTACCTTATCTTTATTAATCATCCGAGAGAACCCTCTCTTCCTTCCATCAGTATGACTGATGCTATCCTCCAAGAAAGAGACTCGTTGCGCCTTCTCGGTTAACATTCTCAGCTGATATGAAATGGAAAGACTATATTGACTCCATTGCTAGGTCAGCTGCTAAAGATGTCGGTTCCCTATGTCGGGCGAGACAATAATTCTCTCCTGAATCTATCTTGCATATCTATAAGTCTACTAATCGTCCATGCTTATAATGTTGCTGCCATATATGACCCGGTGCTCCTGCGATTTATCTGGAACTCCTTGATAAGATCCAAAGAAGAATCAGCAATATTATTGTTCCTGATCTGGCGGCTCGGCTTCAGTCACTTGCCAACCGTCGTAAGGTTGCCTCTTTCTGTCTTTTTCATAAATAATTTCATTCTAACTTTTCAGATGAGCTCTTCGCCATGGTGCCTAGGCTGTATGAATTTAAGCGCCATACGAGACTGGTGGCGCGATCGCATCAATTTACAGTTGAGCTAGCAAGAATTTAAATACAATACCATTCGCTATTTACTGTCCTCCTGAATGCGTTTTTATCTTTCTACTCATTACTAATGTTTTTGTTCCAAATTCCTCCACACCCTGTAACCTCTGGCGTGATAGTGGGTGTCCTGTTTTGCTTGGGGGAGACATTTATTAAAAAATAACAATAACACAAATCAGTTATAATTAAGAAAATGCAAATAATCACGTAAATTAGGAAAAATATTTAAATAAGATATGTGCTAATGAATTCAAAAGATTTATCTGACCCTGACGTAACTTGAGTTCTCTCTGAAGAAAAGTGTATGTGTACATATATATATATATATATATATATATATATATATATATATATATATATATATATATATATATATGAAGATAGATATATAGATAGATAGATTGATAGATAGATAGATAGATGTTTAAACATTTTGAATCATTATCTCTGATAGCAGTATAGCTCTTGATAAAATCTTAAAAACGCAGAAATATAATTTTTGGACGTAAACCTCAAAGGCCTCTGTATTCTTGCAGTAAAGAAAAATGTGGATAGCTGAATGCTACTGTGATAACTGTCTTCCTGATTTTGTTTGACTAAAAGCCCGTGTATATAAATGAAATGCCTTTCTCGCTGGCACAAGTTTTACGAATCAATTAAACAGTTTTTTTTTATTATAACACCAATCACATAAACATACTTTCATGAGAATCAACTGGTACGTATAGAATTGTCCATTATAGTCTCTGACTCATATAGAAGACCTCATGACTAAAGTCTAAAGAGAACGTAAATATAAATAATATCATTGTAAATAACATTCACCTAAAGTATTGGTCTGCTATCAAATTATTTACAGTAGCCAACTACATTCCTAGCTTTTTCATTGCACTAAATGATTAACAAAATGTTGTCGATGATGATATTTATTTTTTTATGTAAAATATAATGACTGAAAAGATCTAAAATATAAGTATGAACAACAGATTGCAGCAACATTTAATATATATTTAATAGCAATTAGCATTTAATAAAATGTTTGACACCAACCAAAAAAGAAAAGAAATCGTCTTCTTATTTATCGGAAAACTTTGGATAACTTAACGTTGATCCTATATTATAATATCATGCCAGTATTTAGATTATTTGAATGTGAATTCTGTCATTGCAGAGTAACTATATAAGGCAACTCCAGTACAAATGATTACTGGAGAGCGATTATAAAAACTCCTCGAACAACATCACTAAAATAAAGACGTTTTACTCATAGTGTAAATTGAAAATAAATGAAAACGCCAAATAGTCTAAACAAGTAAAGATCACTGAAAACGCATTAGGAAAATGTAGTTGTAATTTCTATTTCTGTACATATACGATCGAAAAACATTATCATTGGTAAACAACCTCTTTTTCCAATCAAGTCCACGTGTTGATTGCCTATTTAAAAAAAAAAAACAAACTGTAACGCGTGAAAAGTTTCACTTTGCAGTTAAAGGAGACGTATGAAGATATAAAGTAAAATATTCTAAAAATGTTATGAAATAGACTATATTATATATGAACACATATCTCTCTAATTCATAAGCATATAGTTGTTTACATTGTACGGTTTATCGTCACCGATTCTTTGATATAAATATATGCTACTATGCTTCGTACAAGTGGTTAATACGTATGTGCTTTTGTAAATGAGTTTATCGTTTACCTGTGGAATTTTTCAAGGAGCTGTAACCGAAATATCGTTCTGGACAATACAGTGTCTTCAAGTAACTGGCGATAAATTTGTGTTTCTTTTAGGAGGTAACGCAGTTTTCAATGACTTCGGAAAAAATAAATTACTCATAATGACTCATAAATACTCCAAAACATTTACTCGCTGTTTTGTCTTTACACCAAAACACAACACACGTTAAAATATACGTAAACTGTTTAAATTCATGATAAGGGAAGACACGACAAAAATACAAGTAAACATCGAACGACTAAAAGTAACAAAATCTAAAAGACCCTGAATTCTTTCCGATTATGAAAAGAAAAGAATTTCAGCGCACGATGGCCACATCAATATTATATAAAAGGAGGAAAAATGAACAATCAATAAGTCATGCTAGCTTCGTTTGTCAGACAATCGGCCCAAAACCAAGATGGCTGCTTAATATGGTAGACTGAATGATCAAAGGGCGGCCCGGCGTGAAAAGAGAGTCGGCTTTATTATTAGCGATCACCGAGGCTGAGAGGCCCACACATTTTGTTGTGATAAATTACATTTTTATTATGAGCTGTTTGGTTGGCCAAAAGACGTATTGTTACCATTTTGGTCTGGGGTCGGATGGGAATTGACAGAACAGGGTCGTGGCAGAGGTACAGGTCAATGCTGGAATGAAAAGCTGAGCGCAGAATAGTGAACGGGGTAGCTAAATGGGCCCGGAGAGCAGAATGTCAAAATAAAGATGAAAGTAGGAAAAAAGGAAGTTGGCCCAAGGAAGTCAGAAAAGACTTCGAAGAGGTGGGATTTGGAATGAGAAAGAAAACATTTGAAAAGAAAGAAAGTAATTCTGTTTTTTCTACTTCAGAATTTTTATATAAAATTTTACATTACTCCACCTTAATAGATCATAGAGTTAGTATAATCCCAGAAAATAAGATTAAGTAATTGACTGAAATAATTGATTCCTCTCTGCGCGAAAAGGTCATTGTTTACGAACATACGCGTGCACACACACACGCAGACACACACACACGCAGACACACACACAAATCGCTAGTGGCCTAGCTTGTGGTGCTTGATATCACATTGCAACCATAATCGAAATACTGATTATCAAGCCAAAATAAATAATTACCAATGCACACCATGTTAATTCATCGTTAATCACATTTTGCATTTTAAGAGAAAAAAGTAAACTTACTAAATGTTTTAATTGATACACACACATACACACACACAAACGCAGTTATATATATATATATATATATATATATATATATATATATATATATATATATATATATATATATATATATGGTGCGTGAGTTATTCATGCACCTGCAGTTTTGTGACAATATACTTTTATTTTCTCAGAGAATCAGCGGCGAACTATCAGTATGAGATGAAACAACATACTGTAATTGTTGTGACACACACGAAACAAAGTGATGTTGAAATTGCACGTATTGGAAGTCGTCAGGTCGTTTGTGCACAAATTTCAGATGGAGCTGGAAGCCTCCAACGAGGATGTATCGCTTGTAGCGAAGCGTAAAATCATTCCCATCGTTCGGACAGTATCACAATACCATAATTTGTACAGTGGGTGGAGAACATTATTCTCTAGGTGTTCGAGAGCACAAATCTATAATGAGGAGCATGAGAACATCATTCGCTAAAAGTCATACGTGATGAGAAACGCAGTTCATGTCGACACTCACAAGAATAAAGCTTTGCTCCAAATAAAAAAAAAAGAGTTGAAACTTCCAGAAGTGAGCCGAAGAAATGACAGATGATTATGTACGAATCCTTTTTATGCCCATACCCTATTATGCACAACACATTTCCCGTTTCTGTGGTCGTTTTAGGGGTGGTGATTAGTAAAAGTCATGTCATACTACCCCATTTCCTTCAGCAAGGTCTGGGGTTGAATGCTGCTGGCTACACAGGGTGCTAGAAACAGTTTTGCGGTGGAAGACCGTATATATTTCAGAAAGACTGTCAGTGTTCAGAGGACTACACGACCACATCACACTAAACATGTGGCTATCTAACTTGCCAAACCTAAATCCCCTTGACTATTACATACGGGGTGTTTTTGGAGACTAATCAATGTTCTCGCATACTAGTGATCCCGTGAAAGCCGCTATTACCTGAGTAATGACCAATACAGTTGATGTCTACGATTTCGGTCCCGTATTGAAACACAACGAATAAACATGTAATCCAACCAACAATATATCTGTGTAGCAAATTGTATATAAATTAATTTATTTTTTTAAGATGTGGTTGTTCTTACTCCCACCCCAGGTATATATATATATATAACAAAATATATATATATATATATATTTTATTTACTTTATATTTAATACTCATATTTACTATTAAATCACTTTTTAATAGCTGTTTTTTATCAAATTACATTTATGTTAGTAGTTATTTTAATGGTTATTTTTAATTGATATTTCCCTCTCGTTTTTTAAATTGAATCTATAATTAACATTTATTTAGATTTCACTTATTTTTTTTTTTTACTTAAGTTTGATTTCTTTATTTATTATTATTTATTCTTATTAGCGTATAAATTGTACACATTATTTATATGCAATATTAATATTTCTTTGTAAATTTACTAAATTCTTGGCCTTATTATTTCATTTTAAAAAATGTTTATCTTATATAAAATTTTAATTTAGATGCCAAATTTTATACTTCTTTCAACTTAAAAAAAACAATCGTAAAAAGTTTCATATGTTTTTTCTTATACGAGCCCCTAGTATGTTTTCCTGGGATTTACAGTAAATATTTTTGTACTACATGTGTCAAATATTATTAATAAGCGATGGGAGTTTTAAACTTAAACCCCTTAAGGTTAATTTAAATCGTTTGTGTTTTTCCTCTGGTTCTAATATTTATCATTCAGTCTATTTATTTTATATATATATATATATATATATATATATATATATATATATATATATATATATATATATGAAGAAATATAGTCTTAAGGTGTGCTATATTTATGGGATAAAGTGCTCCATATCAGAGATAGAGCGTGTATAAATAAAAAAGGGAACATAGAAGTCAACACTTAGAGGCAACAGTCTGTTTCATGCTATATGCAATCGTGGCCTGACGATTGCATATAGCATGAAACAGACTGTCGCCTCTAAGTGTTGACTTCTATGTTCACTTTTATATATATATATATATATATATATATATATATATATATATATATATAGCCTCGGTGACGAAGAGGTAGCGAATCAGACTAGATTCTGACTCGAGACTGATAAGCTACCTCTCCGTCACCGAGGCACTTAGAACAGTTGGTATGACGTTTATCTGATAACGTAACTGCCTGTGTTTCAATACTCGTTAGTCGATGCGCACTTCCGAACGAAACGGCCGTCCAGTGCTTACTGTTGTGGTTTCTTCTAGACTCGATGAATTACTTAATTGTAATTATCTCAAAATCCTCCTAATTTATATATATAATTCACAAACTTATATGTGTATTTGGGCGCGTTTTTTTTTCGTTTTTGGATGTGAATACATATGACGGAATCTATTTCGTTAACACTACTTGCTCATGTAGTTATAAGAATTAACACAATAATAGAAACTTTTAAAAGCATTAGTTGTTTTCCAAATTACAGAAATTTGGCTTTTATGCCCGTATATATATATATATATATATATATATATATATATATATATATATATATATATATATATATATGAGTATAGTAGAAAAACCCACTCAACCCATGCATGGAGATTACATATTGACTAATGAAATGATTATGATATTTAACGCTCCTTTGCATACCTTTGGCGTAAATTTGCATAGGAATTAATAATGCAGGTAAACACAGTTGTATATTAATTCCTTGTCTTGAAAAGAAATTCCTTTCAAAATAAATTCCATCTTGAAAATAAAAAAAAATGTGTTTATTCTGCCAGTTTTCCTTGCGCCCAATCAGAATAAAATTGTGAGATTTATTAAAAGTCTAAATCAGTGTTGAGCGGTTGAAATCTGATCAGAAATTAACCAATTTATATAACCTATTAAAGATTGGATCGATTACAATTTAAAGCTAAAATGAATTTAGTAAACAAGTTTGCTTAACCATCCTTTTGCATAATACTATATAACCAATAAAAAAAATAAGAATCTTGTAAAACATACAGCAAAATAATTCATCAATCAAAGCTAAAAGTTCACTTGAAACAGAAAATGGCGTTAGAAAGCCAAGGCCAACACCAATTTTGTCTATGAATGCCAGAAATTAAAGTAGTAGAGAAAACAAAAAAATATTTATTCAGAATTGGAGTCAAACTTATTTTTCACATGTTATCTATCTAAGTGAGCATGTATACATGGAGACATAGAGACATGCATGATTCGAACAATAATAATCATTCATCACTATAAAACTTTCAGAGTCATGTTTATACATTGCATTACTTCTTAGAAATTTGTTTTTATTCGTTCATAGTTTTACATCACATATCGACATTTATAAATATTCTTGCACGTTAATATCTCTGTATAGATGTAGGATTTTCTTATTTCCACACACACACAGACAACACACACATACACAAAATCCTTCTACACTCACATATGTGAGTGAAGGTTTCGTTGAAGGTAAACAGAATTTAATTTCGGGCCATTTTGATACTTGTTCTATGTCTGCTGAGCATGCCCAGCTTTCATAAGCCAATAATTTGTGTTTACATATGTATACTCCCGCACACGTGTGTTTGTGTGTATGTGTGTAACATGAATTCATTTGTACTCATTGAATGTGGAAGTGCCAACGTGTATAGAAGAAGGTCAGATGGAGTAAAATAATTGACTTATAAAATCATTCTGGAAAGAACACTAAGATTGGATTTGAAAAGTTAATGGTTGTAAAACTTTTTGTGCATAAGTTTCTAAAAAAGACATTGTATGCAGAAAAAATTCAATACGTATAAAAAATATATCAACCGCCAAATAAATCAGTTGAAAAAAGAATTGAAGATAAAAAGGAGTCTAAGAAAAGTTTAATGGGGAAAAATCAGAAGAAAAATCAGATTTTATCTGGACAAAACTGTAAAAATTATATAAAACGAGTGGAGACAGTAGTAAAGAAGAGAGAGAACTAGAGAGAAAGAGAGAGAGAGAGAGAGATTGGGGAAATAGAAGATAAATAACGAAGCAAAATATAAAGTGAGAGAGGAAGAGAAAAGTGAATGAAGATTAATATAAAAATATGATAAGAAAGAAAAGGCATAAAAATCAGCAGAGGTTTAAGCGTAGCAGCACCAGCAATAAATGATCATGATCATGGTCATGATAATGAAAGAAGACAAAGAATATGGAAATAGAAAAAGCTCGATGACATGAAGTGGTTAAATGACAAACAAATAAAAAAAAAGTGATAGAAAGAACTAGAAAGAAGTAAACAAACAAAAAATAACAATGAAACGTAAAATGAGAACGAGATATAAATAGGAGTGTATGAAGATGAAGAAAAGGAAAACGAAAAAAAGAAAAAGTGAAGGAGATTTTTAAACATCAAGGACATTAAAGAAGAGTGTATAAGTAAAGAATACGACAAAAAAGAAAATAAACTTAACAACTATTAATTGTGTTCGATCATTTTAACGTCTTTTCGATGTTTACAGCGTATATGATATATTTACTCTCCCATCATTATTGGGATGTTCACAAAAATACCAGAGACAGACCGAGAAGAAAGTAGTTGACAGCTCTTCACCCTGCTATTTCACACCTTCCAGTTTAGTATTTCATACGCATCAAAAAGGCCACCAATAACAGCTCCAAAGACCATCAGTTCAGACACTTCCAGATTTTGTCCAACTGAACGCTTCCTAATGGAAAACTCAGGCTTGACGCTTTTCTGGTTGGTCGCGCCATAATTTAATCTCAGCCACTGGAAGAGTATCTTTTGCACATTTTCTTTATATTTTTGTTGATATATCTTTTTTTCCTCATCACAATTTTCGCAGACCTCAGTGATTACGCCGACGTCATGCTACAATTATAAACAGTTACAAAATAAGTCATCATCAAAATACGTACATTCAATACTTTTTTTGTCCTGTCCTTTTGATTGCAAAACTGTGAAATTTGTCTTAGAATTGTTTGCTTCTTCAAATAGAACTGCCGTCACTATATTCTCAAATATTACTCGGTATGATGAATGAATGTGAACAAAATGATATTGAATAAATACATTCAAATAAACAAACTGCGATACATGGTTATGATAATAAAATTAAAATGGGAAGAAACAAAAGGAAGAATTAAAAATGTATCTCACAATAATGTTATCAGAAGTAAGTCAAGTAAAACATAGAACACAAAGGACAATGAATTACATTTATCTAAAGAAAAAAATAGTGGAAATTATTAGAGAATGTATGAAACTTTCTCATTTCAGGCATTGTGAATTATTAAGATATTTGGATTTAGCTATACAACCAAACCGCATAATGACAATGTCGAAGGCCTATTTAGGAACAAGACAAGTTAAATTTCGGGGACTTTCAAATAATACAAATTATGAACAAGCTTAACAACGAGCGCTAGTTTTTCTATATGGAGAAATGATGTTTTGTAAAGTAGTAATATTGCTATACTAGCGAATGCTGCAAAATTGTAAATTAAGTTGTATTCAATAGCAAATGTGACAAGAATACTTATGTAATGATAAATAATAAAAATAAATGTAAACTTCTTTATTCATAAAACTTAGAGAAACAATCTAACATATGGTGTGGTATTTGGTTGGTGCAAAAATAATGACGTAATAATGTCGTTTTTTGACGTGTTTTTAAGGTCAAAAAACGACATTATTACGTCATTATTTTTGTACGAACCTAATAGTTGTAGTGGTAATCAGTTGAACAACTTAAAGTAAATTTATTTTGGAAAATAAAACACATTGAAAAAAAGGCATATTCTCCACAGAAGTAATACAATGACTCCAAAAGCCACTGCAGACTTTTGGAAATTTGATACGACACAATTTCAAGCTAAGGGCACTCCATTTGTATCAGCATCTTTAAATTCTACAGTTTGTAGTAACATTAAAATTTGACAATTAGTTATAGTAATTATATAAATATTAGCAATATTAAAAAGGAAGCGGAACAAAGAATGCCAATGTCAGTGAAAAATATATTTGAACAGGAGTGTTGTAGAAATCGGTTTATGTTTGAATGTTATGGCAACTATTCTAAGCATCAGAATATGCAAACCTTTTCTGTATGGGTAGTAATTTTGATTTCTGGGGGGTTCACATCTGTTCTTTTATATGCCTGCTCTTTTTCCCAAATTAGCAACAGTTAAGCAACCTGTTTTTGGTCACGATGAATAATTATTTGACCATTCTGTTCCAGTTCCCGAGTAAAAATTATGTTTTTCCTTCAATTTTCCAAAGCGATTTTGTTACCTTTGCCTTTTTTTGTTTTCTGATTGATTCTGTTCTATTCTTATAACCAAATTTAGTCCGAACCGAAATTCTTCGTTATACCGAACAAAACCTTTCCGGCGACAAGCGTATTGTATCAGATTTTTAATAAAAATGCAGTAAAAGTTAGCTACAGTGCAATGCCCAAATATGGAGAGGGATTATTAAGGGGCATAACCAGAAAGTATTAAGGGTTAAATCTAAAAGTAGAAAAAAAACAACAACAAACAAACCAGTAATTGGAGAAAAACTGAAAATTGCACCTTAAATATTTAACAACACTATATATCGATCAGATGATCAGGTCGAAGTCTTCTCCACGATGAATCCCAGTGGATTGACAGGGACCACGTCAAAAATAGAGCATCCATGCAACATCGGAGTAGGTATAATAAAAGTACAGCCCGTTGTAGAGATATATGGAAAATAAAAGATGAACAGAACATATATATATATATATATATATATATATATATATATATATATATATATATGTGTGTGTGCGTGTGTGTGTGTGTAAACTATTTGTATATAAGGAACTTTGTGGCTATATGTAATAAATAAAAATCAAAAATCAAATAATTTAGATATGATTCTAAAGATCTTACATTTTGACTTCTCATCTGATAAGAAATATCTGTTGTTTGGTCAGATTTTGAACAGTGGTCAAACGGAGAACTTTTCAAAAGCTCCTCGTATATAATGATTATAGTAATACTGGAAATAATTACCACTGTTATTTGTGTACATGATCTGCACTTTGGAAGTATAAAACATAGTGTATAAGTATTCTAAAACTGTTTAATGAAAAAGAAAAGTAAACCTACTGATGGTTTGCGATCAGGGAGTCATCAGACATTATGAGCGTTAATAAGATTCATTCTTAAAATGACTCCAACCCAGGAAAACTGATACTGGACAACCGCAAGCTAACGAAAAAAAAAAAAACAAAACAAAAAAAAATAAATAAAAAAATAAAGAAACTAATGCAGGAGTTCAAGTTATTTAAAGATAAAAAAAATAAAAGAAATCACACACAGAGAGTGAGAGAGACATAGGGAAGGAGAGAGAAAGAGAGAGAGAGAGAAGGAATTTTGTACAATGAAATGAAAGAAAACTCGAAAATTATTCATTGCCTTATTCATTAAGTGAAAATATTGTGCACTGGCCCAAAGTCTGTACCAACGTTGAGGTCATGTGATCTGTATGAAAAAGGAGGGGGGACCTCATATTTTTATATATTATCAACATTATAAAATAGTAGAAAAATGACTAAAGGGAAGAAATTGTGTCAAAAATATACGATTGAAGGCTGAAAACTTCTCAGTCTGACCCATTTCCCCAAATCTAATTCTCTCTGGAATAAAGAGCATACAATACAGAGGAAGGGTTGCTGAACACAGGATAGAATTTAAAACATTTCGCATTGCAGATTAATATTTCAGAACATCTTAACATTTTAAATAGTGTGGAATTTATCGGAAAATTGATTCGAGCGTTTCCCACGTCGAATGTTTAGATGCGCGATATTGGGGTTTGGCCTAATAAATTGGTATGATTAGTATAGCCACCATCATGATATTCCGGCTGGTCATCATTTTTTTCTTTGCCATAAATGGAGGAGACTTCTTGAAAATAGTAAATAAAAAGAAAGCAAATTAAAAAAAAATATCTTTACATTTACGAACAGATTGTACATTTGAATGTATCTGGATTGGAACAAATGTTGTGAGATTCGAACAATGTTGGTAGTAAGGTTTGTTTTGTCATCATTCTTGTTTTTAACTAAATTATCCTGTTTCTAAGCAACTTGCTTAACTTTCGGAAGATATCTTTCGCTATTCAAATGCATCGTTGGATTTCGCTGTCACATTTCCCGTTCTCTGTTATGACATAACCGAGATATTTAAATTCTTATACTTGTTTGATTTTGGAATCTTCAATTTGTAATTCGCATCTTAGATTCTTCCACTTGCTGACAATCATAGATTCTCTATTTTTACAATTAATGTTTAGTCATATTTTCTCAATTTTCTTTCCTACATTCTCGTGGAGTTTCAACAGTTCCCTTTGTGTGTAATCAACGCCATATCATCTGCTTATTTGAGGTTGTTAAGATGCTGTCCGATCAAAATAACTCCTGCTAGGACTTCTAGTTCTTTCAGGATGGCCTCGCTGTAAAAGTTGAATAAGTCTAGTGATAAGATAAATGATTGTCCTATTCTTCTTTATATTTTGCGTATTTCCTGAATTCATTTTATAACTGTATGCAAGTTGTTCTGGAATATTGTAATTGAAACCAATAAATAAACCAATAAATAAACCAATTTTTTCGAGCAGTTCAAACAGTTTTTGCGTCGTACCTTATCAAATTCTTTTGTATATTCTAATAAAAAGATAAGTATAAATTTGTGTTACACTTTCTGATGCCATTCTAAGAATAAATATTGCATTCTTTGTTCCAGTGTCTTTAATGAAACCGCGTCGTTCTTGTTTTATTCCAAGTCTATTTCTGCTATGCGCTCTATTTCTATAGAATTCGGGGGATAGTTTTTTTTATATGTGTCTGAATAGGCTGATTATCCGATGGATTTCGCATTCGTTTGCACTTTGCTTCTTAGACAGCGCTATTAAAATCGATCAAATAAGGTCTTCCACTATTCTATTGATACTAACCTAGCTTTAGGATGGAAACATATTGCGGATTGATTGTGAGTGAAAATGAATAAAATTGTTGTTAGTCTTCTATTCAAAAGTATAGGACCTCATAAATTGTAGTTGCAGTTACCTGCTTAGAAATGAAAAATCTGACACGTTTAGTGATCAACATGGAAACTTGGATGAAATTTTAAATCAACTGGACTTAATTCAAATTTAGACCATATTGTAGATATTAAAATATCTATAAACAGACATTTTTTTTTTACCGAGAAACTAAAGTACATCAAATAAAAGCGATACCATTTTGCACGTTAATTTGATCAGAAACTAGCTTCTATTTCATTTTAATAAAAATGACAACGTATATAAACGTGTAATTGTCATGAGTAATTGAGTTCACTTCAAATTGCTGCTTGAACCAGATTTCATTATTGAACATAAAAATGTATCAGTTGATACAGGTGAACAAGTGTGAAAAACGAAACGATTCTTTATCATCCACCGGGTAAAAATAGCGAATAAATGTACATTTTTCTATTCCTGGAGTGACACCTAATTTAAATTTTGTTTTCAAGAATATTTTGAAATAAGTAGCACTTGTTGACCTTCAGTAAACGGCAAATATTACGGCAATTTTGTATGCAAAAGTTACTTGAATTTTAATTACAAAATGAATTCTGAAGAGTCAGTTTGTGATCTTTTAACAAAATTAATGACCACGGAATCACTTCGACTTCATTAAACAGTTTTACAAATTCCTTATTCTTTATTTTTAAATGTCTTATTCCTACAAGATTTATGCAACCATGTGTCTTCACAGTTTCCTTTTCTTGAAATGACATGACTTCAATTGAAAAATAGAGGAGTGGTTTCACGATGCTTTCTCCACGGTTTTATATTCAGAATTGTATTTAATGAAAACATTTTAAAATGCTAAGAAAAAGGAGTATCATAGCATTTTAAAATAATATGTTTTTGTTTTACATACGAGTAATCATTATTCTGACAAGGGAGGAAAAGTGCGACACTAAGATCCAAAGATGTATTGGGATGACCAAAGACACATTCCAAAAACTAAGCAGAGTATTACGAGACAGGAAAGTTTCGTTGGAAACAAAGAGTACAGAACTACGACGTGATATCTATCCTCCTGTATGGCAGAAAATGCCGGACAATCTTCATGTAGATGAAGATACTTGGAGCAACAGGAGTATAGTTCTACAGAAGGATGCTAAGGATACCATGGACCGAGTTTTAAAGAGAATGGAAGCAAAGAGGAAACTTATACTTAATATCATGAAGACGCACTTGAAATTTCTGGCGGATGTAATAAGGAAGGAAGGGTTGAAAAATTTGATATTCACGAAACAGAGGAAAAAAGGGACAGGGGAAAATGAACGCGTGACATACCTAACGGGGTTGCGCAAATGGATAGCAGAACGGGGTCTGGGAGAAATAACAAAAAGAAAAAAAAATTATTAGCTACAAGTGACAGGAGGAGGTGGAGGGCCATGATCGCCTACATCTCACATAAAAGAAGAATCATTGCTTGTCATTTAAACACAAACGGATACACACAATAATTATAATATATATATGTATATATATATATATATATATATATATATATATATATATATATATATATTCTATATATATATGATAACAGATGAATTTGAGCTTATTCTGTAAATCTTGAACCCTCTCCTATAACAATTTGTTGGCATCTGGCTGTGGAAAAAAAGATAAACAACAAAAGAAAACTCTACTTGAAGTGAGAGAAATTCAGAAACTATGCCTATTTGAAGTAAGCTGCCCACTTCAACAATAACAAATAATTTCTGAACCAATTCATTCCTGGTGATTACCATTGAGTCTTATATCGTAAAGGAATATTTTCATTAAAATAATTGTAAAACAACTTTTATATAAAACGCTTTTTACTATTTCTCCGTGAAAAAATATGCAATACAAATTAATATGAACAAAGATTACATAGTATTTAAAATGTTCCTATTGTAAAGAGATGGAAGAAGAAGGGTGAATAATCATCTTATTCTCGAGCAAAGGATAAATGTAAATTATGAAAAAAAGTGTCATTTATATTTAAATGACATTTCAAATGCCATGAGGATATTGTAAACATCAAAAGACAAATTTAAGTGTTATATATTCCTGTTTAAATGCGACATTATTAGCTCGATTTTCTGATTAGGTCAGGTCCGGGTTTTGTAAAGAAAGAAAATGGAACATTTTTGTTTATCTAGCAGTATTGAATACAGACTAGTATTCAGATTTCCTATTAAAGCCATCCAATGATATTATTTCCCTAATCTTTTCAATTCTTCGATCACCAATTTTAGATTGATCTTAGGGAACCTATTTTGATTTTAAACAGTATTCCAGTTAAAATATCTACGTGTTCGTTGAGTACTACACAATATGACTGATAATAAAATTGATACTTGAAAAGATTGTATCTTCCTTTCTTTAAATCATTCACTTTTTCCATAATCTAATCTCTATAATGATGAAATCTTCATTCACATACTTTCTTTTAAGCATTGGGATTTTCTATTGAACTTTCATCAACAATTTTGTATGGTGTCTTCACCAAGCTACAAGCCAAACTTTTTAATGTTCGTTTCATTGATCAATCTTACTTTGAAGAGGCGGTAATTTGAAATGATATTCATTTATTCTTCTATTCTATCTATCTATCTATCTATCTATCTATCTATCTATCTATCTATCTATCTATCTATCTAAATTAACGAGTATAGATTAATAAGTTTGTAACCTGATATATATATATATATATATATATATATATAGATAACTGTTTTCACTTTAAAATTCGCCCGGGCAAGAGAAGTGGATGGCTTTAATCAGCTTCCTCTTTAATCGACGCCAACTTACCAAACAGACGAGACATTTGATTGACTAGATGGACATCGAACGCATGCGTGTCTACTGTGTGTCTCCTTATCTATTCTGTCTATCATTTGTTTTTCTTTTGGGACCATTATCAAATTAGCATGATGGGACCAACTCAACTATTTAAGAGAAAATATGTATTTTTGTGGTAATGAGTTTAATTTTTTTTCGTTCAATTTTACTTTGGTAGCTGATATGGCAACTTATACTAAGTAATAAGTTAATAGTTAATAATGTATTGGCTGTTCCGAAACTATCCCTCCCTAAATACATGTACTCGAAGTTAATTCTCGACTTGGAATGCCACCGCTTTAATTCAAATCTTAATGTTTTTTTAAGCATTTATCTTTTATTTTCTTTTATACTGAAGAGATTTTTATTTCACACCTAGCATGGTAATAAAGCAACAAAAAAGCAACGGGTTACTGAGTTGTTATAGAATATATGAGAAAAAACATTATTAAATAGAAAGATCAATAAGACAACATGTATTAGGAGAGAAGATAACTATTGACATTGCATTAAGATCAAAGTCGACAGGGAAGGAAGAAGCCGTGTGTTCCACAAGCGAGAAGTGCAATAGAAGAAACTGTTAGCGTAGAACGTACTAATAATGAGGCCTTGCCACTAATCTATTACTGTTCTTCAGAGGAAATTTAAGAAAATATTTATAAAAAAGCCACATGCAAACTACGTTATGGCGATTATAAATTCACTGAAGCCGAAATCTCATATCAGAACCAATAGCATTTCTTATTTTTCTTTCAATTTTATCAAGAATCTCTAAATATATAGAAGTAGCATCAGGCCAGATGTAACAGCAATAGTCAAACAAGTGACACCATTTCAAAATTGTTTTGTGTTGATCAGTGTTATCAAACTTATACTTTGAGAAAATTTTGCAATATCATGACTTTTGGGCGTTATGACTGACTGGAGAATTTTATATTGAGGATACAGAGTTGACAGTTTTGTGGCTCCTGCATCCCGACTGCTAGCAAAGAGTTCGGGCTCTTTACTTAAAATGCTACATGACTAAAAGCGATTAAACACCTAAGCCTATTCTTTGGCTAGTTATCGTGCAGGACTTTAGATCTCGAAGGGGTTTCACAGGGATTAATATGCTGGCCTTCTACACAAGACCAAGAACTATGATGTCACTGCACAAATAATTACCTTCGGGCATCTTTTGGGAACAAACCTGCTCTTAGCTTTGCACGAATCAACCATTTACTCAGACAACATTTCGCTTGTGCCATCATTATTTCTGTAAATCTGTTTTCTTTTTCATAAATAAAAAGAAATTTGACTTTTATATCGGTTTTCATCAATCTTGCATGTAATTTTCATTTGTAAAAACGCAATTTTTAAGATTTTCATGTGACATTTTGTATTCAAAATTTCCGTATTTCCCTTTTCTTAGAATGCGTAGTCATAAATACATTTAAACACTTATACTTATATAAATAATTATTCACATATAATATTAAAATTTGCATAAGTATACTTCTAAAATAGAAATATATGTACGGTTTTCTGCAGCATTCAAAGATATATTCACAATAGATTTGACAGTAAGTTTCTGACATTAGCCTATGAACCATTCCGAAAATATTCCATTCCCGCTTCATTTGCATGTAATACATTCTCCATTTCTTGAAATACCAATGAAGGTAGAACTATCTTCTCTTTCCGTCTATCACCTTCTTTCCTATAAAGACGGAGGGGGAGGGGTTGAGAATCGCACAAATGACAGAATGTCTCATTTCGCTCTTCTGTCTCATATACAGCTCCCTCATTAGTATTTCAATCAGAAACCAATGCAAATTTCTAAGTATCTTTCACAAACCAACCAAACTGCATTAGAGGTGGGAACAGGTGTTGAAAATATGGTGTGGATGAGAACAGTTTCTGCTAATTCTTCTGTTCTGTATTCGGTATTTAAAAAATATATATATTTCATTCTAAATTTAATTTAATCTTTAGAATTGACAGTGTCATCAATTTTATTAGCATTGTGTTTTATTGTGTACTTATGCATGTATACAAATATAAGTTATGTGTATGATTAGGTTATATATATATATATATATATATATATATATATATATATATATATATATATATATATATGTGTGTGTGTGTGTTATTTTTAAAGAGCATATATGCCGGGAATTTGTATCGATCATTGTGTCAGATGTAAATGATAATTTACATTTTATTCATGTAGTGAAAGATTATTGGATGCCATAGATCGCAGTGTTTCCATGTATATTAAGTTTTAATTGATATTTCATATATGTACTTAATTATAAAGAAAATGATAAAGTGTAAGAAGAAACGAATGAAATCTTTATCCGAAGAAATTTACAATAGAGTTATATACGACATTCGTTTATGTTATTGCTTCAGTATATACACATGATTATCTCTATGATAGATAATATACTACACACTTTGAAAGAAGATAAGGATGATATCTATATATCAAGAAATAATAACACATATGCAGGATATAAAAAAGCACACACACACACTTACACACTCATATTTATATATTATAATTTTGTCATACAGACAAAAACAGTTTACTCACTACACTACAAAGATGCAACTTCGTTTCGGTGCATTTCCTCAAAAATGGTTATGAACAATTCTCCTTGTAAGCAAGCAGTATGTAAAACGTTACTTCCTTTTTTCCATTTGAGAAAAATATAGATAAAGCAAAAAGGTGACTGAATGAAACAATAATGCTTATTGATAGCAGTTTGGTGAAGGATGGGTGTGGTGTTGAATACTGGCTAGTCTTAGAGGATTCCTTGCCGATAACGACGGTCAAAAGTTTAGGCACAGCATCTCACAAGCGTCCTAAGAGTGAGGGGTGGGGGAGGAAAGGTGGGAATAGGATATAGTAATAAGATGAAAGATGTAGGGGGGGTAAATTCTAGCGATAGTTATAGTAGTAATTGGGAATGTTATTTTTGGGTTTACTATAAAAAAAACAAAACAAAAAAAAAAAGCTAAAGCTGTTTATCTTTTACCTTAAAATATAGTTGAAAATTATGCATTACCATTTTATAACCGTAACGTTTTAGTATATAATGGTGCACCCTCTACGAGTAATTGCCTTATTTTGTTTATTCAGCTTAAATATTGCTATGTATTGGTGTCTATTTAGTATTATTAACTTCGTATATAGGTATTCCACATTTTTAATTTTATCTACATGACCATTTAAGAAGTTTCTTGAATATATAATGAAAAAAAAAATCTTCTGTTAACTTTACGTCTTATTAGCCCACCCTACCCTTCAAAGAATAGAACATGACATATTTGTCTACAATAACGATACATTTGTCACTACCTTATTCTCCGATAGCAACATCACATTACAAGCAACCAACTATTAACGTATGATGAATACTAATAGACAATGCCCAACATATTATATAGCACACACTGCAAAGAAGCTATTATTATAGAAAAGATACAACCCGAAGTAAATAAAATATTTTTCACCACAGGAGACGGTATTTTAAAGTGATTACAAAATATTTATATGAATATTAATAATAACAATACGTATGAATAATTGATAGATTCTTTTCCAATGCAGTCAGAAAAACTTTTTACAAATGATGTAAGTTACACGATACTTCTATGTTTGATTTCCAGCAATTTCAAATTCTTATTTATTCTGCTTACAGTATCCAATCGACAGTATTTGAAGAAAACAGAAAAAATATGAAAATTGGATTATTTATTCACAATTTTTATTCCCATCTAATTATTATTTGAAAATTGGAATTGGCTTTTTCAACTGAATTTAAAACTTGTTAGAATGAATTCTGATGAAAATTTTCGGCGGTTAAATACACTTCCAAAAGGCTGATTAAATGTCCAAAGATAGGAAACATATATGTAAGAAAGTTCTTCGTTATACTGAGAACTTTCTAACACATCGTATGCATGCAGACAGATTTACTTGTAAAATTGAAACCTTATATATTTTTTATTTATAACTCTAACCAGATGGATTCATTTGATTGCGCAAAATAGCGAAACAGAATAAGTAAATATGTAAGCAAATAACATTTTTTTTAACCCATAAACTTGCGTTTCGTGTTTTAACCTTCATTGATATTTTTTAATTTAATGACACCAAATTTCACTTACGTCACTTTTACGAACGCCCAACATCTGACCTCGCACTTAGTTAATCTCGTAAAAATACACTGACCTAAATTTTCACACACACGTGCACTTGTGCATGCGTGTACATACATATATTTACATACAGGAGAAATAGAAAAACAGAGACATGAATCTGTTTTTACAATAGCCTTTTAGGTAAATCTAGGAGTCGACAACTTACATGATGCACACTACAATTTTATGGATGATTTAAGTGAACCATTTGGAGTAGGCTAAGGTTATGCAAAAATATGCGCATTTTGCTCAAATAAATCTCATAGTTTTTATTTATTTTCTTAGTTATGGTACTCTAATTTAGCAACATTTGCTTTGGTTTGTTTTGTTTTAAGGCATATCAACCTCAATGGGTTATTTAATGCTCACAAAATGTTTTATTGCTGCTAATATTTTTTTCCAAATATGTATTGCTGGTAATATTTTTTTCTCATCAAAAATCTATCGCTGCTAATATTTTTTCCTTAAAAAATCTATTGCTGGTAATATTTTTTAAAAAAAAATATATAGCTGGTAAACTATATAGCTGGTAATATTTTTTTTCTAAAATGTATTGCTGGCAATAATGTATTTCTGGAAATAATGTTTAAAAATAGTATTTCTGGTATTAAGACCTATTTTGACATTATATTTACTATATTGTAAACTCCGACAATTATTTTAAGACATAAGTATGCTTATACATTCTTTTGATAGATACAAATATTTAAGTAAATGTTATGTTTATAATAAACAGTATTAATAACATTTAACGGCCTGAATGTCCGAGAAATTTTCATAGAAAATATTCGTCTTCCGACAGGAATCAAACCTGTATCTTATCAAAGTATCACAAAGCCTGACGTACTTTTAATCGATTTGGCCACAGAGGAGCGTTCGCTTAGCAAGGTCGATTTTACTGTCTTTAAACTACAATCTTCCATGATTCTCTCACGTACATTCATATCTGCTCATGACGTATCCAAATGTAAACAAATGACGTCACACATTATGAATGTACGTGAGAGAATCATGGAAGATTGTAGTTTAAAGACAGTAAAATCGACCTTGCAAACCTAGCACACTCCACACAGTTTTAGTTATTTCTGTTGCTGAGACATGCCTCTCATTACACCCAAGATTGACTCCATTGTCGTTTCGCTTTCTTTCTTTAAATTGATTTATATCTATCTATCTATATATATTAGTCTATATAATACTATCAGTTATGTGTCATGTGTGATACACGCTTAGGCGATCATGTATCGGAAGATACATGACTGATGAGGCAGACTTTTTCCTGCAGTATGTTGTCATTACTTTCTGCGGTAGACCAGTTGCCATCCAAGGCTATAGAACCCTATATGTCCAGCTTTTTACCCATAGCTGGGGGGGGAGGATTCATACCGTTACCAAATGTATTAGCACGTAAATGTAATGGATTTAACTGGAACTCGAACTCGGCTCTCCGATTCCTCAATCCGTGCCACTACCCATTACTCCTCATATAATACTATGCTTATACGTATATTTCTCAGTGTGCACGGACCTTTTCTATTTATATTTATATATTCTAACTCTGTTAATGATATTCAGTAAACTGTTATAGCATTTTCAGTAATTTATCTATATACGTATTATATTGTGTACTATTTCAAGACATACCACGTATATTGTAAAAAGTTCAGAAGGATTTAAATCAATTTGTAATGCATTATTCTTGCATAAGTAGCTTTCAAATTGGGAAGACGCTAAGAAGAAGGGAAGTAAATTAAAAGGAAAAAAACCCTGAACACTCAAAGACTAAATGACCAAATTAGCGATTGAGCAAACAAAGATTTGGATGCAGCAATAAGCGGTTAGTCGTAAGTATCAAAGGCATAGCTCCTGGGATTTTCAAATGCGGATAAACTTTTCTATAAGAAAAAACCCAATAACTCTCATGTCAGGAGTTGGAATTAAGGCAAACTACTCTCGAACTACAAGGAGTCAATCATCATAATTCTTTACAAAAAAAAAAAAAAAAAAAAAAAATAGAGTTCAATCGAACTGCTAAAATTATCCAGGTATTATTACTCTACTAAGCAGTGTCCCCGATGATGAAATGGTACAGAGTAGATGGATGATAGGGAAAATGTTTACATTTACACACGAAATAACGGAAACCTGTTCGGCCTAAAACTCGTGAAGCTGGTCACAGATGACGCGGCTGTGGTTTTCCACGCAGAAGTGACCCTGTATTAGGTAACGACTTGTTTGCCAATATCTTCATGATGAAGGTCATTCTTAAGTAGACGGTCATTCTTCAGTCTTCATCGATCTGGCAAAGGTAGAAATTATCCAGTATTTCATCTGCCAAATTAGTGACATACTGTCATACAAATTGAATTGTACAAAGGCAAAGTTTTCAGTATATTAAATAAACATGCCTGAGGCAGCAACAGAAATCTGACGAAAGGGTGGAAAAATTGCGTCAACTTGCTACCCAACATTGTAAATTTTGCTGATTCCTGATGCTATATACATGCTACATACATACATACATATATACATACATACATACATATATATATATATATATATATATATATATATATATATATATATATATATATATATATATATATATATATATATATATGCGTTACCTAAACCCACACTGGAGTTTACAAAAGTGTTGTCTCCGTAAAATTATAGGTGAGGTGGGCTGGTGATATAGCGTGGAAGAATAACTCTCATCTTTTAAAGAAAAATAGTATCTGATCAACAGAGAAGAGACACAGTGCCTTTTTGAAAGAGACTTCTGTAGTGGGGAAATTAAAGACAGCCATGGACGGCAGGCGACAAAAGTTGTCTATGGGAAATGTCTTTTTCCGAATGAAGTGTTGAAGATAAAGAGCAGAAAAAAAACAAAAAACAAAAAAAAAAAACAACAAAAAAAAAAACAAAAAAAAAAACAGCGGCTCTGCATGTCCGGAACCTATGCCGGCTGTAGAACTTTCTTTCACAGGCCTGGTGGAAGAAAAACTGCTGCTCTATAAGGCTTCTCGAAGCACATTACCACAAATGTGCTTCTTAAATATTCATTCAAGTAGCCACTCTGTGATATGTATATTGATTTTCTCTCTACATAAGTTCTAGCATATATAACTGTTTTTCAGTAATTTTGTCTATCATCCTGTTAAATGAAAAATGAAGCATGTGTTTCTTGTTTTATTATTTTACTCCGCTTTTCAGTAAAAATAAAATCTGAAATTAAAATGTTGATTTTCCAAATTTGATCTTCTCATTTGAAAGACTGATGTGACGCGGTATTTTAACTTTTCTTATGCTAGTACATTTGTGTCCCTGTGATATCTATATAGCTTCCTATGTTTTTATCATTCATCTTTAGCTATATATAAACGAGCTGTTCTTTTTTTGTTTAGATTGCCGTCTCTCCGTCTCTTGATATTTTTTAATGAACATGTTTTTTTCGACATCTCAACTCTAGTTTTGTTTGTGTGTTTGTCTATTCATGCGATTCTTTTTTGTTTGTTTCCACTTTGTACCCATTTTCTACAAAGTCCCTTAATGATTTTTATAACCTTTCATTTTCAATGACTTTTCTGCTAGTTTATTCGCACCCATTTTTGATGATAGTCAATCACATGCGGCAGATTTTTCTCTTCTGCTTTTCTGTTCTCACTTCGCTTCCCCTGAATTCTTTTCAAAGCGCTTCTCACTAATCTCCAAATTTAGCGTCGATTTTAGAATGAGTCAAAAAGATTTGTATTGTAATTTAGATCAAAGAATGTCAACACAAATCAAGAGAAAGAAACATAATAGTTTCTTATGATTCAATAAGGGAGATTGAAAATAACATATAATGAATAAAAGATCGCTTTCTCTTTGTTATCTTCTTACAGATAATGTACATGCTTCTTTTGCAATTAAATAAAGGTTAGAACAACATTATTTTATATCCAAGTAAACATTTAGAATAATACATACTATTATTATCAGGACTTATATCAATATTTTAAAAGTTACATTATCGTGTATTTGTGACACTATTTGGCTTGCTAAAAGGGAGAAAGAAGAAAAGAAAAAGAAAAAAAAAAGGAAAGGCGAAAATTAAATTTAGGTGATAAGAAGCCATCACGAAAAGGACACTAAGCGGTGTCATTTTTCTGACAAGGAAAAGTGGTAAGATTTTTTATTTCCATTGTCGAGAATGGAAGATACTGGATTTAATCTGATTTAGGTTACGGGGCGGGTGGAAATTCCAGGTTGGTCAAATAACCTCAGAGACAGAATTCTAAATAGATAAAAATTAACTGTGTCGCAAAATTACAAAAACAAAAGTGTCCACTGACCACCATGAAGGAAAGGTTAAGCCTTTGTCTATATGTAGAAATCATTGAGAGAAAAGACATCTGTTTTGTGTCGAAACCTGGCCATGGTTGCGAACTTATTTTATCGGGAATAGATAGCGCCAGAATGCGAAAACGTCTAATGGGCCACCCGCTTGGTGATGGCGAAAAGCTAATTGACGAATTCCAGGTTGGCCAAATAACCTCAGAGACAGAATTCTAAATAGATAAAAATTAACTGTGTCGCAAAATTGCAAAAACAAAAGTGTCCGCTGACCACCATGAAGGAAAGGTTAAGCCTTTGTCTATGGGCAGATATCATTTGGAAAAAGGCATCTGTTTTGTGTCGAAAACTGGCTGTGGTGGCGAAATTATTTAATCGGATCAGAAATTGGCACCAAGAAGGCAAATACGTCTAAATGGCCACCCACTTGATGCTGGCGAAAAGCTAATTGACGAATTCCAGGTAATACGGTTAAAGATAAGGAGTCTAAGGTATGAGGTCTCCTCGAAGAGAAGAAGGAAAAGGAAAAGTGAAAAGAAAAAGATAACATTTTTTTTTTTTCTTGGAGCAAGATTTTTAAATCGAGGCTAGTCTGGCCACACCCACGCTGCTGAGCGCCCATTGGCTGAATGATAACGAGAGCTAGGCGGAGGTAATCATGTGAAGCAGGAGGGGGGGTCTGTTGGCACCCATTGAGAGGATAGGTGTGAGATGCCACTGTGAGAGAGAGGGGAAACCCATTGACACCCTCTGAGGGTATGGTGAGATACCAATACGAGAACAGAATGTGGGAGGACGAGAAGACTTCCAAAAATGGAAAATAATAAAATTTTCCTGACCAAAACCAAATAAGTGGATTGTGGGTTGAGAATTATCAAGGAACTTCAAACCCCGACAAGCCCACCCCGGTTTCGGTCGGCGTCCATATAAGCAAAGTCGCACCGAGCGAAAATCAGCTCAGTTCGAGTTCCAGTTGGGAGGCAGTTGAGTTAGGTTCGAAGTTCGCAGTTGAAGTTGCACCCGCCTCACAGAAGCTGACTAAGATTCACGCAATTCACGCAATTCCGAACTCATCTTCTAATCAAGAACAATTTATTTTTGAAGAACGATTTAGACTCACACCACCAATACAAGTTTCACGAATATCGCCTGAAGACACACCAAGAACCAGTTTCTTAAAAGAACAAACAACTTAAGATGTTAAGACTCGCCTAACAAACACAAAGTGTCACGAATCCATATAGCGGGTTGGGAAGTAGACGCAGTCCTGTATCCAGCAACCATATATAAAATATTGTTATCCTTTTTTAACACATTTGAACTTTTCGAGTTATTATTTTATATTCTTTTACATATACTTGTGCGATATCGCCCTTATTCGAACTCGACTTGCATTACGGCCCGGCGACTGATTGATTTCGTCTGCCTAAGGTCTATTCACAACGTGGGTAGGTTAGACTGGAAATCAAAACATTTACTTCGGTAACCAGACGTTGGAAGCGAGCTGGGAACGACAAGGCTGATACCGAATCTAACCAGATTCCCATCCGAATCACCAAAAGGTTAGAACGTCACATTTCGTGCCGTGACCGATACCAAGACAGTTGGTCGTCACAGGACAGGATAGCACGACGGACGCGGCTAGGCGGACGTCACACTTGGCGCAGCGACACCGGGAGGACGTCACATATTCAGTTAGAATTCATTTGATTAAAATCGTAGACAAGGAATATTTTAATAATTTATTGGAATGTTCTTGTTTATGTTAAAGAACTTATGTGCGTGTATGTGTGTGCATGTGTGTGCATATTTGTGTATGTGTATGTCTGTAAATGCTTAGAGATGTTAGACCATAGTCATTTTGACAATGAGACCCGGATTAACAGTCCATAGCATGCACCCATCACAAAATTATTGTAGAATATGTTGTTTTATACGCGGGGTATGGGTATATTATAACCTAACCCATTTTATACGAAGGGTATAAATTCGCCTACCCTAATTTAGGGTAGGCGAGTATATATACTTTTTATAAAATGGGTTAGGTTATAATATACCCACACGTCAAAATGCACTCTTTCTTTTCTTATGGTATTAGGTGTATAGCCTGGTGTCACATGTTCACAGTAATTGCTTGTTTATAACCAATAGTTTTATCCTGATTCGTTGTATATTAAATTACATTATGAAAACTGCCCTATTTTGAACAAGATTAGTTCCCTTTTATAGGCATGGTTACCTAATTACTGATGAATTTATATTTGCCATAATTATCATTTTGTAGACTAAAGGCATCACATTATATTTAAGGAAAACAGTAAAATAGTAGAAGTGGAAATAAACTAACTTATATGTGTAGTTGAAGCTAGGCTATCGTATAACTCGAGACATGATATAAAATCGTTCCAACTATATAATTGTGCTTGTTGTGTACTAGGGTAAACAGTTTCTGGATATATTCTGTGAGATGATTAATATGGAATGCTACACTGTATTTAAATGACACCATGGTCGATTTTTCAAGAAGGTGACTTTTTCAAAATATCGGCCTTAATAGATGCTAATGTGTGGCACCGTTTTTCTGGGCCTGATATCCAAACCTAGGGATTGAGTTAAGTAGACAAAACTACATGGACCATCGATAGTTGGGCTAGCGTTAATTCAAAAGTCATTGTGATCGAAATACAGCTTAAGACAAATATTAGTAGATAATACCAAAATAATACTTTATTTATAATTTATAATATGAACTTAAGAGAGTTTTCCACAATTTCGATAAGGATTTGCATGATCTCATAGGAAAATTGTTAGTAACATTATATATATATATATATTAACAACATTATGGAGGCGTATAGTTTTCACTAATTGCATTCAAAATTATTGTTTTTATGACAGATAAACATAGAGTGTATTTAGAAAATTCTTGAAATTGTCGATTTTTTATTGTTGATTGTAACATGAAGATGGAAAGAAATAGGCATTATTTCCGGCAAATATACTATTATATTTTAAGAATGATAAAATGGAATTGAATCGAAAGAAAAATGTGCGGTTGGTGTAGAATTTACTTTTGGCATGAAAATAATCAACAAGATACAAAATATCATTCAAAATCGTTTGCATCTGCTTGATTAGCATATCTGGTTTCCACATAAATTAAAACGGGAAACAAAGCACAACCCTGATAAATGATATAACTAACCATTTTATAACAATAGGAAAGTCAATTATTTATGAAGCAAGCAAAATGAATCAAAGGTAACTATAGCAAAACATGTCCTTCATCAAATATTGTATATCTGGTGACATTGGTCATTAGTTCCATTCAGTGAATGGTTCGGAGAAATACTTCTCTCATGACAGGTGAACGCAGCAGTAACTGAAATATGTCCAGAATTATTTAAGTGAGAAAGTACATTTATTGAGATTAATGGTAAATTACATGTTTGATGATCAGACAAATATTGGAAGATCTTGGCTGAGAAATTCTGAATTGTATTGCATCTATATACTGGTATTATAGAATAATCATCTAAGAAATACCCACTTCAATGGATATCTGTAAAATCCACTGGGATCAGTTCCTTGCTTGCTGAGAAAGTAAAAGTTTTAGAGTGACAGAATAGTGACGTTAACTAAACAATAAAAAAAATGACTGTGGATCAAAATTCCAAATATGTTGTCCATAAAGTTAAAGTTGAATATTTAAAAATAAAACGCTTAATACACCAAAAAATCTTTCTTATTACTCCATAAACATCTTTGTTGCTATTATCACAACATTTCGGCCAATGGGTCCCCCGGCCTTCTTCAAGTATCTATCGTGCCGGGTAAGTAAGGGAAATTCAAACAACGTTTTATTTAATCTACGAGCGTATCTATGTTTAGAGATAACACCTCTTATTCTTTTTTTGTACTGCTCTGTTTCAACCGAGTATGTCTATATTACCTGGTTCAGGAATTGAACTCACAATTACTATGTCCACAAACTCACGAACCAGTGTTTTAATCCTCTAGGATATTATCCCGTAGGACAACCCTAAACCTAGAAATTGGCAAACCTATTTGGAGATGATAGATATAAAAATGTAAAAAAAGGATTCGACCCTAAAAACTAGTAGCAGATCCCTAAAAGTAAGGCGAGAGCAACATAAAAAACATATTTAAGAGTACCTCCATGAAACCAGGTACTATTGATCAGGAAAAAAGGTTACGATTGATGATAAGAAAACAGTAGTCACCAAGTACTGTGTAATAAAGTACACAGAATACTAGACAGAGAAGAGCACTGGAGGATCAAACGTCTGAAAGAATCCATGCATATGCTAGTCCATTACAGAGTATGATGGGTAAATTGTCGCCATTTAATATATTTTTAATTTCGCACTTGCGCGTTGTTTGCGTTTGATTTTGTTGACTGCAGAGTATAGTATTTGATACTAGCCGCTTATTGCTGCTCCAAATTTTTATTTGCTCAATCGCTAATTTGGTCTTTGAGAAAAAGATCACAATGAAGCAATTCACTCCGCCCGAAATTTGGAAATGGCATGGTGTACTACTTGGGATTCGCACTAGAAGTTCCAATACAAACATTTCTGGGTGTTTGGATTTCAATCTGAGGACATTTAATAGGATTAAGAAAGAGTTTGATGAGTCTAATAATTGATTACGAAGGTACGGCTTCTCGGAAAAGTCACTCTGATCGTTCTGATAAGAAAAGAACTCTCGAATTTGCTGGTGAGGGCCTCGGATACAACACAGAAGCCTACATTGAGGAAGTAGATGCTGGAAGACCCTTTGTCTGGAACTATGCCACATATCAGGGAAACCAGTCATGGCTGTCTGTGAATTTCTGCGACTACACTACTTTTTACATATGGCTCCCTAACTCTCCAGACAGCAATACCTTCATTATTATGTGTGAAGCACAGATGAGCGAGAGATCAACAAACTCCTTGTAACACCAAAGATGAAATGAAAGCAAGGATTATGGCAACATTTACCAACTTCAAAAAGGAAGAATTACAGGAGATTCCGAGGAAGTTCGTGGATAAAGCCAATGAAGATTTTATTGAATAAATTTATTCTTTAGTATTTCAAGATATCTTTGTGTAATTTTGGTATCTGTTAAAATGAGATGTCAGTGTTATTTTCCTTTCTGTGTAATTTACACGACAGTTTATCCATCGTACCCTGTATATCCTTCTTAGTAGCCCTAGCAAAGAAATATGGGAGCCATCAATAAATTAATCATTAATTAGGAGAACGACAGTCGACAGGGCCAAGATTCCTAGCATGCATTCAGCAACAGGAAGTAAAACAAAATCTGCAGCAAAGGAGGCTAAGCGTAACAGCAGCAAAATCAGCAGGCAGCAAATAATGTTAGGTTTAAAGCTCATCATTCTAAGATGGTATTGAGGGATAATAACCACGTGGATTAAAGTTTTCGTTCGGGGAATTTTCCGGGTTCGTAATTACGCATTCAATTCCGTGGTTATTCATGCGTATTACAGATTCAGTAGAAATAGAGCGTGCAATAACCGGACATAACTAAAAAGAGAAGCGATCGAGAACAATCTACAAATGTAAATGAAATAAAGTCGAAATAATGTTCGAAAATTCCATAAAGGTTAATCGTGTCAACAGACAACGCCCGAAATGTTTTAACAAGAAAAGAAAATAAAGTCAATAATCCGAATGTAAATAATGTCAGCCATGATAACACCTCTTCAAAAAATCAGATGGAGGTAACTCAGTAAACGTTGAATACGTTATTGTAGTGAAAACATCTTATTACATTAAGGTATCGATTGGATCCATAAGTGAGGTAATTGTTGGTATTTGCCTCGATATTTTATTTTATTCGTGTTTGTCTTGATATTTTGTTTTTATTTTGAGGCCCAGGTACAAGCACATAATAGGTTTAATGTATGGATAATTACGTTTAAGTAAAGTTAAATAAAAGTGCCCTTAAGAAACCCGGTAGACACGTTAGAATAACAAACATATTTTCTTTTAATTCCTGAAGTAATTTCATCCTTTTCATTCTGTATTGATATATTTAGTCACTCATTTAATAAATGTTAATGAACAGGTTATAAAATAACGATAAAAATTGTTTGTGCCGCGTTATTGTACAAATAGGCTTCTACTTGCGTTGTTGTGTTAACTTGGTTTCCCCCGCGTAATGGTTTACCATTCTGACTGAGTTTTTGTCAAATTTAGGTTTTAAATCTACACGCGTGGCAGTAATTGGCATTCGGATATAATGACTGGTTATGGATAGAACAGAATTTTTGCTGAGAGCGATAACGAAGACTAATATGTAATTATTTATTTACTTTCTTTTATTTATCGTTACTAGTGTCATAAATAAATTCATGTTTCCGACAGCTTTAATGTCTATATTTTCAAAAGACGTTTATGACAATGCGAGCAACTTAAATTCATGATACACTCACGTCAGCATCTGATGATTAGTCGTTTACTTTTTAATTTGCCGTTTCAACGATGACAATCAAAATAGTTTTCGAGATGAATATAAAAGTAAGCAATTTAAATAGTTAAAATAATAAGATAAACATAAATCCTAATGCTAAAAGATTTACCAATATTGAATTAAGATAGATGTTGACTAAAACCTATTCTATATCAGAAACTCATTTCTAAGACATTATATAAGTTGATATTGTTTTAATAGTCTCTCTCATTATTTACAATATTCAGAGTTTTATCCTCATCTTTGTTACCGTAATCCACAACGACACCTGGCCCCGTGGATAAAAGGTTGAAGTATTCCAGTGACTTGACCCAAAGAACTGTGAGTTCGGCAGAGGTGAACAAAAAACTTGGAGAGTTCAGTTAAAGGGAAATAACTGATACAGAGATGTCCGGTACGTGGAACTAGAACAATCTACCCCCGGTGGACGAAATTCGGCTCAAAATTCCAATCACCTGAAGGAGGCTGGAGCGTGCAACGGCAGAAACTTTGTGAATAGTGTAAATAATGACAATACTCGATCTTAGAAATATAGACATGTCCCTCTCAGTCTTCTAGTATATTGCAATTTTGAGGAGGAATTTTAATCTTATCTGAATTATTCTTAATTTCAATTACGACTTCTGAAAATATTTCGTTAACATAAAAACTAAATCTTGCAATAAAAGACATTAGCACATAATTATGAATTTTGTAACAATAAAAGTCTCTTTTCAATCGTTGAGTTTTGGTTTAAACCTAATAGTGAAATGCTGATTTGCATCGACTGTTATATTTTTTTTATATAAAAAGTAGATGCTATAAATAAAAACATATTCTGAATCATTCTTATTCTTATAGTCGTATAGCACTGGGCTTACCATTTATCCAATTATTTCACTAAGTTGAAAGATAATTGTATTTGATTACGATGTGAGAATTTATCTCTTAGAACATTTAAGTTCGGAAATAGAAAAAAGTGTTCCAGCAAAAATGATTCTCTTCTTCTTTGATCTGAGATTTTATGCCTTTCTGTTTTTAGGAAGAAGAGAAAACGAATTAAATTTTCCGTTTACGGTGATTAAGGACACGTGGTAACAAAAATGACCAATCAGATAAAGACAATTAGCTAGTGACGTCAGATACTGTTTTTCACTTCTCAGATATCTTCATATTTGGCTCAGAATAAAACTTTTGCTTTTGCCTCAGCTATTTATACTTTATTATTATTATTATTATTATTATTATTATTATTATTATTATTATTATTGTTGTTGTTGTTGCTATTTTATGTTTCACTTCATCTTCCTGTGTCAAGTAATCATTTCTTTTAATTGGACACACGCTTAATTATTCAGTTAATTAGAGGATTTGCGCGTCTTAAGAAAATTTCGGATGTTGTGTTGTTGGCACCTGGGTCAGCTTCAGCCGTCATCGTTGGTGATACAGTGTTTTAGCTGCTATAATAAATGAAAGGTGGAAAATGTGCTCAGTTTCCAGCTGTGGATTTTAAGCTTGTTTACAACTATTTCCTTTATTCACACTAGGATATGGTTCAATGGCAAATCTACACCAATCCTCCTTTCACCCACTTTCTGTAGGCATGAAATAATCACTTCATTGTTTAACTGTTAACTATTTATATATTTTTTGATAATCCATTTTTAGATTTTTGTGTAGCTCGTGCATTTATAAGGTGTATCTATGAAAGATGGACGCTATTGATTATGATTGATATCAGATGAATGTCATGTTCTCTTATATACCTAACAGAAGGGAGTGTTTTTATTTTGGGAGAAATTATTAAACTCCTTTTATTGATTTCACACTTTTTGAACATTTAATTGGTTTTTCGAGCCTCCTTCTATTAAGATCTTATTTATCGCTTATTTAGAAAATTTCCGACCACCCTAATTATTAAAACCTACATCTTGTATTTAGTACACATTGGATATATTTTCTTGATTGCTATGATGTTAGTGATGACACCTATATTTTATAACTCTTCGCTGAGTATAAGGTAGTAAGTAATAAAATACCTATTCAAATGACTTTCATCTGTTCTACTACATGACCCACAGTATAACATAGATATACACAGAAGATAAACATCTAGAAATGAAAAGTAGTGAAATGCCTATATTAAATAATAGATACTGGAATCGCAGAAAATATATTGTTAAAACATTTGATTGGTACTTTGGATCTGGGAATTGAATTCCAGACAAATATAATATCAGCATTATCGAATCAGCCAATTTGATTTCCCTCTTTTTGTATCGTTTCATTTAGTTTAATTTAATAGGAGTCCAGTTTTAGAGCAATTTTATCAGATTACAAATTACAAATATAGTAAAATATTTAAATATTCTGTCATGTTATGGATTAATATTTGATTTATTTTTGACAGTGTTACCCAAGTGCCAACTGTGCATGTGCTAATTATAGTTTGACACAAAGAAGATTGGAAGAAAATGTAACGCAGACAACTTACTGTCGCCTTTCAGTAACTCATAAATACTTGTATTTAGAGTTAACTATTCCATCTTCATAACATCTTCATTACATATTTTATGATTAAATATAAGTATCAACTACAAATTAATTGCAAATTGATTGAAAGCCTCAATTTTAAGGATGCAATGGGAACTTCTCATCAGAATAATTATTTGGAATCTTGAGCTTTAATCAAAGTAGGGAATTGGTTCATGTCATATAATTTGGTTTCAATTTCAGCAAAAAAGCACGGGAAAAATGAAATTTGTTTATATAGAAATTTATATGTAAATATAACCAGTTATAAAAAACGAGTGAAGCTTCGTAAATAACCGTTCCTTAAATACATCATAACTGGTGAGGAAAATAGGTTACATACGACAATATTCAATTCGAAGTGAGTGGATTGACAAAGATAAATCTGAACGATCCCAAAAGCTAAGCCCTGTGGAAGAAAGGAAACGTTGTGCGTGTGGTGGAATCATTGGGGTACTATTCATTTATAGTTCTTAAAAGTATTGAAACACTAAGTACAGATTCATACGTCCAGAAGCTGTAACATTTTTATAAAATTTTGTTTGTGACTGCGGTCATCAATAGTAAAAAATGTTGATCAACTCTATGACAACACAAGACTGAATGCATCGCGAACAATAGGAATAAGTTTAGAACGGAGTTAGTCTCTTCTACACCTTACCTAACATATTCACCTGACATTGCACAACCGATTATTATCTTATTTGATGTTTTCAAAACATTTTGGTAGGAAAACTTTCCCGAATGAAATCTGATTCGACGAAAACTTTTTCACCCCAAAACCTGTAGAATGTTAAACAAAATGTATCGAATGAGAAATGATAACATACCTTTACAAATAAAATGGAATATATCATTGAATAAGATAGAATTGTACATCATTCTGCGAAGAATAAAGTTAATAAGCAGAAACGGAAATTTTTTATGAAACAACCTAAGAATTATGGAAGATCTTCATACATTTATTCCGTGCAAACAAACTGCACAAAAGATGAAATGAAAATGTTGGTTGTGAAAAATGAAGTTGATAACAATGCATACTGCGTTGAAATCGAGTGGTAACTGAAAGTTATTTTATGATAAAGATAAAGAGATTAGGACAACTGAATAAAGTATCCGTTATATATATATATATATATATATATAAATATATATATATATATATATATATGTGTTTGTGTGTATCTCCGTTTGTGTGTATATATATATATATATATATATATATATATATATATATATATATATATATATATATAAGGTTAAATGAATTTGTTCTTATCTGATATCAATTTAAACATTTGTAATCATTGTAGTAGGTAGAAACGGAAGACTAAACTGAAAAAATACACGTAATGTTAATTTGATGTTAGAGAATTATTTGTAGTGAGAGAAATTCAGAAAATTGTTGAAATTATCATAATTAAGACGTTTAAGTGGGGCTATTTAGCTCACAAGACTTTAAGCAATAAAGGAAACCGGTTGTTGGCAGCAGAAGTAATTAAAGAACATAGGAAATAAACCATTACGAAATAGGAATAAACAAGAGCGAAAAAAAACAAACAAACAAAATAGCGCAACTATAAAAGGAAATAAAATGACATAAAATGAAAAGCAAACAAACGAGACGCAAAACAAAAGATAAAAATACTAAACAAAATCGAACATTGTCCTACAGTAAATCAACTTGTTCATTTAACACAACCTTAATTTATTTATTCAACAACTACCAATGCTAAGGTTGTTTTACGTTTCGTACTCTGTAGTGTCTCACTCTTCTTTTTTATTTGCTACACTCTACCTTTCAGCTGTCTTCAGAGGAAATATAGATATTTAGAGCCGGCTAAAGAGAAATGTCCTGAAATATCCGTTGAAGTGAACCAAAAAGTTATGAGCAGAATAGAAGAGAATAGTACAACCTAACATCCACCAATGTCGTACGAAGAAACCGCTCGTGAAATACGAATTCTTCGATGTTGAGGGCAATTATGTAAACGACGACATTTAACGAAATATTTGAAAGGCTCTTTGCTTCAGTTGATGATTTCTATTCATTCTATCTTTCTCAATCTTCATATTTTTTTATATTATTTTCGTTTTTTTCAAAGGATATTTATAACTTTCGTGGGATATCGAATTTGTCAGTTGTAAAAATATTCGCAAGAATATTTCTTAATCGACTGTTGAAGTAGATGGTCCCAAATCTATTGGCTCTCGGTGTGGGCTTCGTCCAAATTATCACAGATATGATCTTTACAAACAGGTAAGTTTAGGAGAAATGCGGAGAACAACAACTAGATCATTACCAGTATTTTATCGATTCCGCACAAACTTTTGACATTAGTCAATATACAAGGTCTATGAAGAATACTCCTGAAACTAAGATGCCCGGAGAAATTCAGTGTGAAGTAGGGAGATCTCATAACACCCACACTTTTCACAATTCTACTCAGTGCTTTTGCTGAAAGCGATGTCTTTTATTTATATCCGTTACAAACAACTGGTTCTAAAACTTTAATGTCTCTGATTTGTGACCTGCTCTATGCTGACAATTGTGAAACTTCTTGTTGACGACTCGTATTAATGATTTTAAAAACGACAGGACAGAATTTTTTATATGCCGTGTCCCTTCAGGACGTAGGCCATGAGCGCTCTCCACCTCCTCCAATTCCGTGTAGCTCCCAATAAATTTTGTCCCTTTGATACTTCTCCCAGGCCCTGTTCTGTCATCTATTTCCTTAAGCCCACATGGAGAACGTACAGCTCCACCCAGGAAAAGGCACTACAAATATTTGTTTAAAACATTGGAGAGTGTGTCTTTCAAATACTTCTTGATTAATCTCACATAACACTACAACAGTAACACATTTTATCACGATGATGCCCAGCCTTATTTCAAGTGCATTCTCTCCACCAAACCGAACAGGTAAGCGAGCGTACTTACTCCGCATTAAAAATCTCCGCACCGTGAAACCAATGTAGCAATGTTGCTTGCAAAACCCGTGACTCAAAATGAAGGTCAGTCGTGGACTAATGAATCAGCAACAGCAGGGAAATCAGAGAAGTGGTCGTAACCAGACATAAATTAACTTTCCAACAGATAGATATATAGATAGTATTCATTATTATTTTCAAATTAAAAAAAAGTTACTGTCGTGATACCCTTGAGCAATTGAATGGTTTTCTGTTGATTTGATCTCAATCATATAGGGCAGAGATTTACGGCCACATTACATTGAAACACTGGTTACCGTACGATCACCGAAATTAAGAAACATTGACTCTGGTCAGTACCTCAATGAGAGAGCGCTTGGGGAATACCGGGTGCTGTAAGCTTGGATATGCAGGATATGTGGTGTAATGAATAATGGCCCCGAATCGGTGAGATGAGTTCAAATTCCTGTTGGTTTCACTTTATTGCTGTATAGGCAGATACCCTTGGAAAAGGTATGAATTAACATCTTGCCCAGCTATGGCTTAATTAGTAAGACTTATATCGCTAAACTACAGAAAAAGTCTTACAATCTAAAAATATATATATTATTGCTTTAAATAAACTGCAATAAACGGTACGAAAAAAAATCAATAATATAGCAGCAGGAATAAAGCCAGTAAATTATTCCCGCGAAAGCCTTGCTTTGAGTTGAATGATATGTCCATCGATAGTTTCGATTTGTAATTGCTCTTCAAGTGTTTTTAGAAAATTATATTGTATCGCTTACTACTTACGTTTGGCCTATGTTATAAAATACGTATTGGTCTATATTTCAAGTAAATTATTTTCTTCAAAATATTGCATTATTATGGCATATAGACTTTCAAAGGGTTATCTACTCTGTAAAGCATTACTATTTAATATTGCACGGTAAGATAATAGTCTTTATTTTGAGTTATTAGGATTTTTTTACTCACTTGGTGATCATATTATTGATTTAGTGATGAACCACTTTCCTAGTTTTTCCTTCTTAGTTGTTACTCATTAGTACAACAGACGATTATGTGTTTTTCATTTCATTCTCTTCACTGGCTTTTTCTCTGTCTGTATTCACTTCCCTTTTTTGCTTTTCGCTTTATACGATTCCTTCGCTGCCTTAGCGTGTTGACGTCGTCTGCTTACTGTAAAAGTCCAGCTTTAATTAACCAACTAGCCAATTACGATGCTCTCTTGTTGAATAATAAATATTTCGGCAGCCGTTCGGTCGGAAAGACAAGCTATTCTCGGATTGTGGCCTCTAAAGATCTGAACCATTTTATACTTTGGCCCGTCCATGCATGAAACATTGATCGCCCAATTCTGAGGCAAAGTTTTTGCATTCTTATTAAAATTGTGTGCATCACTTATCGTAAGCGTTTCACTTATCTGCCACGTATCAATTTGTTTTCTGATGTTTTATTTTTTCATTTGCAAATTTTTCTTTCGTTCCTTCTTTATTTTCCGTAATATCCCCTATTATCTTTTTTCTTCAATTTGTATTCGATTTTTGCTTAAATGTTTGCCGGTTTCATGGGGGTGCAGTTTATCTGTTCTTCATTATTTCTCTTCTTTCATTTCTTAGTACGTTAATTTCTCTTCTTATAATGTACATCAGAAGGCTTGATCTGTTGATTTTTATCTTAAATCACATCTACAGAAAGAGCCTTTGTTCTTTGCAGTACAAAACTTCTTATATATACCTATACATAAATACATACAAACACACACACACACATATATATATATATATGTTTTTACACACACACACATATATATATATATGTGTTTGATTTTTCATATGTACTATATTGCTTCATTGCTTTTTTAATTTATTAACACTTTTTCGTTCTATTCCGTTCACACACATCATTTTCATGACTCTTTTGAAATCCTTTCATTGTACTTTTCATCTATTAATTTATATTTCCATATCGACTTCTTTTTCAAAATTTCCTTGTCATTTTATTCTAGATAAACAAGTGTTTGAAATTTCTCATCCTGATCTTCTTACTTCAATCTTTAAGAAACATTTTCGTCGTTATTATTTACGTCACTCTCAGTCTATAATGTCGCAACGTATTACAATTACAATTACAACTTCATTCTCAGTTTCCTGTTGCACGTTTTAAGCTTCAACCAACCAGTTTCATATTGTAGTAAAACAATAAGAAACTATATTCTTTTCTAAAATATTTTATACTCGGAAATGTGTTTTGTTTCCTTTTAAAATTAAAAGAAAAACAAACTGTCCGCACCTAAATATCTAGCTCTAAACAATATTTAACTTTAAAAAAATCTCTTTTGTCCCCCGTTCTGCCAGGTACCCACCAGGTGGCTCACACGATTTTTGCCTCTACACATCTTGTCTTCAATATTATCCTACTTGTACTAAATTCCGTAAAACCATTTCCTAATTAAGTGATCGAGACATTTCAACTGTCTCTTCATTATAAGTGTCTTTTTCATTCTAATTTTCAAAATATTCCTCGTTGTTCTTATTTTTAATGCATGGTATGCTCAGTTCTTTGTCGTATCAAATTTCTTCTTCATTTGTGAAGAAATTACTCAGCATTCTCTGGTAGTTCAGAATGTTTTATTTCTAACGACATTTTCTGATATCTTAATCTCTATTCTGGAATGTTTTTCATATTTCATGATGATTTATGAATTTCTGTGTCACATTTCTTGCCATCTATTACTATAACACCCAGATAGATTTATTTTCAGTAATTAGTTGTTTCTGATGACTCAAATTCTTAGTTTACATACTGGGTTGTCTCTCTTACAGGTGATAATCAATAATTAATTTCCTATATCAACTTTTCTTATAATTTTTTTCATTCTGAATCTGTTTCCGGCGCTAGTATAAGGGGAATATATACTTAAGATCATGCCCTCCAATAATAATAAGTCGCCTAGTTATCTGGGGTACGTCTCACTGTATAGTTAAATGTCTGGTGAGAAAACGAATACCTGTTTTCGATTTTTCCTATTTGATCAATTTATTTTAAGTAACGTAGTAAAAATTCATTTTCGTGTCTGCATTTTGAGATATGTTCTGATCCAGTAATTTGTGTTGATCTGTGAAGATGAGTATAGCTATTTTTCCCTCCAGTGTTGACAGTTCTTTTAAATTTATTCTTGGAGGCTAATTCTATATTCCTTATTTTCCCAGAAATATTTGGTACAATTTTTTTTTTAAATTTCTCATATATGTTTAGTAAGTACTGTGCTGTTCCCATGTTTTATTGCTGTCGTCATTATATTCATGATCTCAGGAATATTCGGATACCTTATATTATGGGGTCCACCCTTTTCTGATATAAATGGACTCGTCCTGCTGCCATAAAATAGCCACAGTCAGTCAGGGAGTCTGAAGGTAGAGGAACAGGGTGGAGGAACAGAGTGGAAAGTACATAGATACTGTGATTGAGTTGACGTTTGAAGTCAGTTACAAGGACGCCCGACTCTAAGGAGGTTTACTTCTAGACTGTATATAGGGATCTTTGATTAATACTAACCGGCGTTCCTGGATTTTACTAACAGCATTACCTTTTGTATTTTATGTAAATACATTTAATTTCTTAGCTTAAATACTTGCGTTTGTCATTTATTGGAGACCGATTTTTCACGTAGGAATCCACAACACCTTATACATACATATATATATATATATATATATATATATATATATATATATATATATATATGTTAGTAAAGAAAATCCTTAAAAATACATTTCGGTTATAATTCATTTCATGAATATATTTAAATATTTATCACTTCAGACAAAAGTCTTTTAGAAATTAAATCAATTTGTCCAGAGAAAAGGAAAAGGGGGAGAAAAAAGAAAGAAAAAGGAATTTTTTATAGTAAAAAAGGAAGAAAGAAAAAAAAAAATTTCAATATAATTTTTTTTTAATTTAAGAGAGAGAGAGAGAGAGAGAGAGAGAGAGAGAGAGCAAGTTAATAAACTGAGTACGGGATGGGGTGACACGTACAAATACATGTTAATACCCATTGTATGGGTATTAACATGTATGGGAATATGGTCGTTTATGTGATTGTCATAACTGCATCATTTATCATTTTAAATTATTAAATAATATTATTTTTATATTAATATCATTGATAGTATTATCTTTATTATTTTTATCCTTATCTATTTTTTAATTTGTTCTTTAAATTTGTTCTTTATTTTTCTCTTGATTTATTTAATTTATTTTTTATATTATTTAATTTTTTTTTAATTTACTTAATTTTATTTTATTGATGTTGGATATTATTGTTGTTGTTGTTGTTATTATTATTATTATTATTATTATTAATTTGAAATTGTGATGATTATTAGAATACGATGATGAGTTTTGCTGTTGAAATGACATGACTATTAGACATATTACTGTAATTTTTAATTCTGATTAACCACTCCATTACCCAACATATTAATTTGTTCGGCCCTTTAAGAAAAAAATTGTTTCTAGGTCAACCTATCGGTTCATCTTTAATTCTTCCTTCTTTCCTTTCTTTTCTTTCCCTTCCACTCTATCTCCCCTCTCTCTCTCCCCTCTCTCTCCCCTCTCTCTCTCCCCTCTCTCTCTCCCCTCTCTCTCTCCCCTCTCTCTCCCCTCTCTCTCTCCCCTCTCTCTCTCCCCTCTCTCTCCCCTCTCTCTCTCCCCTCTCTCTCCCCTCTATCTCTCTCCCCTCTCTCTCCCCTCTCTCTTTCTTTGTTCACTAATTTTTTTAAAATTTAAAAAAAAATTCATTTCCTTCCTTCCTCTTTTATTATATATTTTTAACTTTTTCATTTTCCATTAAATAAATCATAATCGAAATGGAGTTTTAAGGATTTTCCTTACTTATTATTACATTGCGTTGTTATTTATATTGAGTTCTCCTCGGATTAATGTACTCCTTGCAATTATCCCTACCATTTACCAATTGGTATTATATATATATATATATATATATATATATATATAAGCATGTATATATAGTATGAGAGAACTTCTAGATCAGTCGAATGATGATATACTCTACCATATTCTCAGGTCTCTTAATACATTAAAATATTTCTCTAGTGACTGACTTCTCTCATTTTTATCCTTTGACAATCTATTGGATAAGTATTCATTACTTATTTATAATAACTAGATCTCGTCTTCTGGCCTGGTTTGAGTAATTTGTTAGAATGATAATGTCCCAGCAATATTAATTTTATTGTCTAAGGTAGTCTCATATTTTTTGAAAATACTTTTATTTTGCATGATCAAATCAAAACCATTTTATTCTGGGTGAGAGGACAAGATAATTAAGATAGCAGCATTCATCACGCACGCCGAAGTCTTTAGAAAATGGGTCCCTACCTACCCAAGCCAGAGCAATTTAAAACTAGAACAGAAACAAAGTTGCAACAGAAGAGGAGTAAATATAAATGTAGTAGCTTACTTTAATATTAGAACAAGAATACCGGAGAGGAATGTTATATGAAGATCTGATAGGTGCTCTATAAGATATTGAGGTATTTCGTCAACATCTTTCACTTGACTGTAACTGAGTTCGTAAAAATAGAATATACAACAAGTGAACATTGACAGAGAAATAAATTTGGTGAAACTTCCTTTCAGCTTAAAACCTATTTTAGAAAATTCTATGAATACCTGATTTATCTTAGATATAAAGCGTTTGCCATTTTGGTCTACGGTGTCTCTGTGTGAATATTTGGCTTAAACTTATCGTTGCGAACAAATCGTATGAGGAAAGTAATGTTGAACGGACAGGCTCCTAGTTCACATTAGTGCAGCGTTTATTATCGTCATCAACGACATTCCCGATGTCATCATTTGTCAACTAGGCATTTATGCATATGACAAATCTATTTACTCCTGTCTTAGAAAATCTGAAAAAGTAAAACTAACTTCCGATTTCTTGACACTATGGCATTTGCAATCTTCAAAGATTTAAATGTAGCACCAATCGCTATCTTCTCTCTTCTTAATTTATGTCCTTTTATTGTCCTTTCTCTTTACTTTTCGTCACTAAAGTCTTCTCATTCTCTTTTTCTCCCTGTAATTACTCGCGTCTTAGTGACATTATCGCCTTGCTTGATATGAAATGATTAAAAAAAAAATCTGCCTGAAAGTATGATTCGTAATTTGTGTTTTTTGATTTTCCCCTTCAAATTAGATACTATTAATATATATATATATATATATATATATATATATATATATATATATATATATATACTGATTATTATGCGTAGATTATTGTTATTATTTTAAAGGAAATAAATCCAGCGGGTTTCCTTCTTTCTATTTTTTCACAGAAAAATACTTTATATGATGTCTGTGTAAGTGCGCATGCGCTCGTGCGAGAGCGCGCGCACACACTCACACACACACATTGGGGCATACAGATGTGGTCTTGTCAAATAATACTTTTATCATAAATATTATTCATACTTAATGGAAAATGGGGGAAAAATAACAGTTTTTCTGCATCCTATTGTGAAATATTCGAGAATTTGTTCGGAGATAACAATATACATATATCAACTGGCTCTGTTATAATCTTTCAGTGGGTGCATTGTTAAATGAATGACAAAAATTGCGACCGGTGTCGAGCAAACTTCCACCATCATATCTTGTCTTTCTTTTCGTGGTTACTATATTTGCTGGTGTTTATACTAATAGACGGCAACATCATCTGGAAATATGTACCTGGTTGAAAGATTTGTTGATATCCTCTCTCAGATATTCTTCTGTTTCAATAATATTTTCAGTACTTACTTGTAAATGGATTTATAAGAAAAATTGGATGGTGAAATCTTTCACGTTTCTGTAAGAATGAAATTAAATTAGTCGACATTTCATTCAAAACTTCAATTGGACATGTTAAAATTATTTTCTGAATGAGAAAATATAAACTTCAATAAAACTAAAATATAAAAAAATATTGTATATTATATTTGATTAAAAGGTATATTAGTATTTTCTGCGTTGAAAATATCCACTGAATCATTTAAAAATAATTTATTATTAAATGCTGATAATATTTATTAATAAATGATATTTTCTTATTCCATTCATATTTCAATGATATGAAAGTAGTGACACTCAGAAAGCTACTTCCTAAGAAACGCTACTGTGGAACAGCTTCCCCGATCACTATAATCTTAACATCGTAAAGTTAACCTTTATCACTCCTACATAAATCCATAAACTTCACTTTTTACATCTTTTTACCCTCATACAATAACATTGTTTAATAACCATCTACTTTGATTGGCTCTTGGGTCTTGTATTGTGTGAAACTCATTAAAAAAAAAAAAATAAAAAAAATAATAAACGTAAATTTTAACAAAATCCAGTGTATATATTTTGTGTTGTTTTAAGAACGGTAAGAATGTTTTACCCGCTTTATGAAAAGATCAATACACATTGACAAACATGCGCACAAGTGTAAAGAACAATGTGAACATTTTCTTAACTCCCTTTCATTTACAGCTATACAATGATATATCATTTTCCTTAAAAGTCTGCGACAATTTTGTCATGGATATTTCTCCTAAGATCTGGAAATATGTGCATTCGTATGTGATGATATAACTCAATTTTTCTCACCCGCGTCTGACATTTCCAGCGAACAGACACAATACCATAGTTAAAGCGTGTAAGAAAACCGTGTTTACGGTGCTCATAAATTATCACTTGCCATATAAGAAAGGATCAATATAACTTTAATGTCTCTGGGTGTGTTAAGGCGCTGCGTACAAGATTGGTTAGTGAAATATTACAAGTTAGATATTAAATCTAGACACTTTTTTCAATCCAGTTTTCTCGCCCGCGTCCTTCTAAGTGGAACCCAAAATGCATACATTTGTTAGTGGATGAAACATTTTACTTGACGTTTAAGAAAATCGCAGCTTTTTCGCTTATTGTTTAATCTATGTCTGTAAACTAAGGCCATGCTATTCATTCATTTTGTTCTTTCTTTTCTTTCAGTATTTCTCCAAATCATATATCGATAGTTAATTATTGGATGTCTGCTTTATTAGCATTTTTCTTTAATTAATTTATTATGTTCAATATTTCATGCTTTTTTACTTTCATTTCGAGATTAATTCCTTCCTTTTTCCATTGTGCTTCTCTTCTGTATTTCTATTTTTCCTTTTAATTCATCTACTGACAAATTCTTTATTTCCAAGTACTTTTTTTTTATCATTTCTTATTCTCTTAGTACTTTTACTTCCTAGCATTTGTGTTGATACACGCAAAAGTATAAAAAAGTGAAAACATATTTGTTGTAATGTATCTAGACAAGTTGCATTATATTTGACTGCATGATATATACATCTGATTGCGTTTCACAAATATTTAGAATAGCACATTTGTATCAAACGAATAACTATATTGCTTCAAGCACAGAGTCATGATCAGGTTCCATAGTATGCGCAATATAATAAAGTTTTCAGTGATTATTATATTAAATGAAGAGCGAAAATGTGAGTAATATTAAATTATTTAAAATAAACGACAAAAACTATAGGAATAAAATAATCTTCAACTTCATCGGTTAGCGAAACACATCGTACTTTTTTTTGTTGTTTAATTGATTTGCAAGAGAATCATGATTTCTAACTGGAAAACGTTTTCAGCGTGTCCGTCGTATAATTTGAGACGGACACGTGATGAGATGAGGCGGGAAGAATTAAGATAAGACAGATTTCGGCAAGGAGGGTCTTTTCGATATCTCACATATCATTTCTATGCTGTTGAAGGCAATAGCGAATTAAGTACAAACATTGTGAGGTGCGAAGGACAAAGAAGCGATACAATTTCCTATCGATTTTAAAACTAATGGAGCATTCATCGTTAAGGTCCGATGAAACCTCCAAGACATTGTATGAGCATTTCAAGAAAGAAGCAGCAATTATTGAGCACTATAATTTATAAGTATTTTCGATGCATACGCACATACAAGCACAAACGTATACGCATACGAGCACAGAACACAAAAATATCGACGAACATATGCACATATCAAAGACATATTTATCAAAGAAATTGTATGAAGGCTTCTATACACACATATATAAAGAAACATATAGCCAAGTCGTTATAAAGACAGGCACATGCACAATCTTTCATACGTATTATAAGCATATTTTATGCAGTTTACAAAAACATGTTTGTCATGCACCAGGTAACACGAACAGACTTTCAACTACTGAGATAAATTCCGAATCATTTAAAACTGTTTTCACCATAAGTAATACCTTTTTCTAAATATCACACATGAACGACCTTGAAATGGATTCGATCATCAGTGAATAATTGCTGTCTTGGTGTGATTTTATCCTAATTGTAATTTTATCATTAAAAATAAATATGAAATTATTTTAAATCTTTTCATAAGCCAATAATCTGAATTAAATCGTTATTTAGTGAGACGATGTAACGTGTAATCGTTACTATTACAATACATTACTACAATACATTAATCCTTACGTTATTTTATCACTGCTTATTCTGTACTAGTTCTGCTTCACATTATTGCTACATGTTTATTATTCTTTGCATCTATTAACACCAATTTATATGTTATATTCATAGTATGTTTACGATAAGTAAAACCCCAATTCCATTATCAGAAATCTACTAATATTCTTACCCTTAATTACAAGAATGAAGAAATATAAAATAATCATAATCAAAGGTGAAAAAGAAGTAACGAACAAATATGTTTATTGTTGTAATACTGATTACACATTAATTTTAAATAATAATTATGGCAATAAGAATGAATTTAACACTTTAAAATTACAGTAATTTAAAACGCAAAATGTCAAATTAAACTAACTGTAAAATTTTAAGATTTTGCACATTGGTTTTAAAATTCAGTCTGAATTTGGTCGCTTGAATTCAATTCCATTTATATAAGTACTAATTGTAGAGTCATATAGAATTTTGCATTCAAATGTGCCTATGTGTTGGTTTTCGCGCGTAATAAGATCCTAACACACCAGTGATAATTCAAACAGTGTAATGCGTTGACCTGCAAAGAGTGAGGGAATACACTAGTATACAACAATAATTGTCCTTTGTAACATAGATTATTACAATTTTTTTTGTTTATAACAGAACGGAATTCCATTCTTTAACAAACGCTATATCAATCTTACGTACCACGATATTAAAGAAATACATTCAACAAAATAGTTTGAAATGAGGCAAAGATAAGATAAGAAATATGAAAGAGAAAAAAAAATGAGCATATTATCAGTTCAATATTAACTTATATAAGCACAACGAGTGAAACTCATGACCGGTCATATAATAAGAAAAGTATTTATATTGATGTTTTAAATGGAATGTAATAGCTAGAGCTTTAGTTCTGATTCATTTATTTAATATCAATAATTTTTCGAATGAAAATAAGGAAGCAAAATTTATTCTCTCTGTTTACCTAATTTATATTTTTATTTGAAATGAGGAATTATAATATTTACATGCTGAATTATTTAGAATAGTTTACCTTGTTTTGGTTGTGAAACTCATTACATATTGATTCTTGCATCATGTAATTTCTTCAGGGTGTTCCCAGAAGTTTGACCACTACGACGAACACCTGAAGAAAGCGCGAGTGTAAAACAGCCGAAACATTGTAACATTAAAAGCCAAGATAAGGACATTTATCAGAGTAAATGAGAATATAAAAGCAAAGGAATAACATGATATAATCTAGAAGTGAAACAAAAAATAAAATAAAATATGTTTTGTACATGACCGGAAAGAAGAGTAGGCTTAAATTTTGGCCATGTAACTGCAAATGTATTTGATTCACTACTCAAATAATCATCTGGAAACGGTTCATTGCGTTTTTTTTGTAAGAATAATCGCTTTGTGATAAGGGCAAACTTAATTCCCAGTGCGATTTATTCTAAAAGGGATATTCGAATTAAGTTAAAACTTAATAGACAGCGTCATATTGTCAGCTCCCTAACACATGTATTGTAAGCTAATCCCACACTTAACCGTCCCGCGCTTAATTAGTTCCTTTATTTGCTTTCCTGGTTAAGAGGTGGGGAATATAAATTGAAATAGAAGTGATTTTCTTCCCACTTGCAGAGAACGAATCGGAGAAACTCTTCATCGCAAACCTTGCCAAAAGTACACTTAACAACCCTCCCCCGCAAAAAAAAATCCCGTAACACTGTATGTATATACGAATATGATTTCGAGTCGTAACGTTTATCTTTTTTTTGTATATTTGTAACTAGTGGTTTTTCTATAGGCAATTTTCCCCTATTGATTTATCATTCAAACATTTCTACCAACAATAATAAAAGTAGACTTATATATATTTGACCATAATCGTTTACTATTTATTTATTATATATATACATATTCTTTTCATATTTATTGATTGACTTCTAATATACTTAATTTATACAGAAATTATGAAAGTAGTCTTTATTCCGATGCCAAGTATAAAATATGTAGGCGCGTGTGTTGTATATATATATATATATATATATATATATATATATATATATATATATATACATACACAGACTCACCTACCTCAACCTCTCCCGTCAACCTTTCCTTCTCCAATATCCATGGTATTCGTTCCAATTTCTGCAATGTGCAATCGCTTTTCTTAAAGAGGTAGCCACATGTCTTCCACACAGCTCTTCTTCCTATATTTAACATTCATCTTTTAAGATATTTCCTGGATTATTATAATCTTATCCAGAAAGAATTGGTTTCAGTTGCGACTGTTTTTTCCTTTCTTATTTTTTCAGTGATTTACCGATAAACACTGGCTGCCATTATTACAAGATATTTGAATTGTTTTCTAAGATTGACAAGGTTTTCTTGTAACCGTTATAATTGATAGCTTCATTGTTATTGTTGAAGTGACTTGCACTTTTATCCCATTCATTTCTGTATAAATTATTATAACTAAAACTAATATAAATGCTGATTTTTTTCTCGTTCATTATTATCCATCAGAAGAAGAATTGATCATATTATATTAATATTGAACGAGACAAAACGGCAGAGCTTTAATTGTGGGTTATGCGCAGTTAGTAATGAACCGTTAATTATATAAGAAGCCATAAAACTGTCAGAGAAGGGATACAAAAATGCATCTACTGAGAATTGTGCAATTGACTAGGCTTTATAAATGACACCTAAAGCATTAAGAAAATCCTTAAGAAAAAATAATTAAAATTTAAAGGGATTTTGAAATTCAATCTGATCCCCTCGAAGACAAGAGATTGTCATCATAAAAAAATATCAGCACTTAATGGATCTATCAGATTACAGTGTGAAACTGAGATACTTTAAAAATATCTGAATATTGACAGAGTATGGAAAATATGGAATAGGAAGGTTTTCACGTCGGTATTATTCAAAGTAATATCATAAAAAATAATGATTATAAAAGATGAATATCAACCATAAACTAACAACAATTATTTTAGTGGGTCAGAACTGCAGATGGTGAAATTAGAATAAAAACAGAAAATTCTGACTTCAAAACGCAAACACTATATTGTTTTCTATATTATTTCAGTATATGTTACAAGCATACGAATAGCATGTACATGGCTGTTTGAGAAAATGTTACGAAAGAAAACAATGCAACTGATTTTATTCAATTCGTACCCAACTCAGTAGTAGTAGTAATCTTAATGCGAATATGTCAGAAATATTTTTAGTTCTAACATAGAAAATATTTTCCAATCATAAATATCCAGCTGAACATAACAAACATTTTCTCCTTGCATTGATATGTAGTTGTGTGTTCATATCTACATTAAATGTCGTTCATGGAAAACAGCCGCGTCTCTCTGGCTATGTCATTTATTCGCTATCATTTTATGTTTATATCCATCAAAGTCGTCTTATAAATTTTACGCTGCCATCATGTTATGCAATTGACTACAAAGTTAAGTATATTTAACAACTTATCTGTCCATGACTATCTTTAAAGCAAGTCTCTTAGAATTACGTTTTGATTCTGTCATAGATTCCATATTAACACCAAACCGATCAGGAGCAAAGAGATCAGTCAAACTGTCTGATTTGGCAAGTGTTTGATTTTTGTTTATAGTTTTCACCTTACAAACGATATAATCTACAAACAAGAAAAAGATCGTGATTTCAATGTGTTGTTCCTCACAGACTGAATGTTTTACTTTCCTTCCGCTCTCCACAAAATCATTCCAGTTTACTCTCACAAATTCATTCAATGAGCTTTGTCACGCCATCACATAATCATTTTACCGTTTTATTCTTACAGCCTTTGAATTCTTACTTTCACAATATTTTACATTTCTTTCTTTTTTTTCATTTTACCATTCGAAGCATTTTCGAAAATTTCTTTCCTGATTGCTCACACATTTTTTCTCCGGCGTAACGTTCAATCATCTTTTTTCCTCTCAACGAAAGAACATTATTTGTTTGAAAATTTACACGCCTCACTACCATTTCGTATTTTTCTGTTTTCTTTCATTTGTTTTAATACAATTCCTTTCAAACTATCTCATCTGCTAAATTCTTTCTGATTAACACCTGACCTCGAGTCCTTGCAACCATTTTATTAGAAGCTTCGGTTCGATTTCCAGATCTCTGATAACTACTACCACGATTGACAGCTTCCTATTTCACAATTTCTTCAGCTCCGTGGCAAGATCGAAATACTTATATATATATTTTTTTGTTATTACAACGAAAATCCACTATCATGCACATTCTTATTTATGAGATGATTTTTTGATCAACTGGAATATATTAGGTTGGTGCAAAAATAATGTCGTTTTCTAACATAGTAACATATGTGAGAAAACGACATTATTCTGCACCAACCTAATAAAAACTACATACGTTTTTATGTTGCGATCACTGGCTGAGATTTGGATCTGGTTATATACCATTACAAGGTTTGCTCAAAATACATCATATATATTCTTGTATTCTTTCTGGATTAAATTGTCACAATTGCTTATTGATTGACAAATTTTTATTTCTACACGATATTACTGCTTTGTTTCATTTATCTTAAACCTTTATATCGTTGGTTCTTAGGACACCGTGTACAGTTGACATTAAAAACACTTTAGCTTCTCACTAAATGGACATATTCAGATTGATTACCTGCAGTTAGCCCAGTTTAGAACTGTCTGGATCTATTTTCGATTTTTGCTCTCTTACTTCTTTTAATAAACATCCTCCATATCATATTTCGGATGTACAACCCTATCAATTCTCATCTGTTTTCTTGTTTACTGATCCATATTTGTGAATTTCTATCTTGTCTAGTTTAAGAAGTGTCCAGAATACATGATAATATAAAATGCATAGTTAATTATTGATATATGCTTCTGTTGTTGAATTTACTTTTTGATATTTTCTTGTTATTCTAACATTTTCTTTGGTGACTTATACCTTAATAATTTTTTGTTTACAAAATACCTACGTACATATGTCGATGTAAATTTCTTTTCATTAATATTTTGATGATTTTCTTGTTAGTAATTAATTTTACTATTTCACCTTTATGCTTGCTAATTACTAGAATTGATTCTTTAATATCGATACTGACTTGTCACGGTCTTTGTCATTACATGTTATGCGTTTTCTAAATTAGATTATATGTATTGATAATAAATACTTATTAGGATTAAAATGGTACTAAATTGATACTAAATTGACTATAAGACGTCATTGCATTGCTTATTAAGGATCAGCTACTCGTTTCCAAGAACTTTCATCTGCTCGGGTGGCTGGTTAATATCTACTGAAGACACATTCTCAGGCACATTTGTGTTCTTGAACACCCACAAATCCATTGGTTTATATTGAAAGTATGTTGAATTGACCTTAGTTACACCTGGCATGTCCAACTGTTTGAATAAGACCATGTTGACTTATGACTTCGGGCTAACTAGACGTCTTATGAATAATTTCGTTTCTTCAATTTCACTCACAAGACTTGGGTCAAACCCAAGGTATGGTATAGTTCGCAGGCACTTTCTAACGCTGTGATTACTTCTCCAGGCAGAAAGTACTTTCTAACAAAACGCTGATTATGAGATTCGAACACGAGACCGGAAAATCGAACGTTCTAATGAACCGATATACTTACTACACAAAGTACAAATTATTTATTCTCTGTAAACATTATTTAATATTTATAAATATAAAGAACAAATATAAATTATTTGTGGAAATATGCAATAATGACCCAAAATAAAAAAATGATCATATATTCACTACTAGATTCAATATTAAGAAAAAATAAATGAAGAGGAAAAGTAAAACATCAAGTTTATAAACACACAGAGTATAGCATTACAAATAATTGACGAAAACAGATATGCCACGTCCCTTGATTCAAAATATAACCGGAGAAAGCACTAATATTTATATTCTTTAAACGATTTCACATTTAAAACTTCGTGTTCATTGTAGCTAAATATATTTTGAAAACTATAAGTTTGTAAAATCCCTTTACATTTGCAGCAGCCATCTCCGTTTCATTATTCAGTACTCAACGGATATAAAAATATCCCAACATTTTAAGGAATCCTTATTCTCGCACAAAACCGACATCTACATTTAACAACTAATAGTTGACGAGAAACTCTCACACAAGAATTCTGACAAGAATCACTGTTGACTGTACCAAAGCAGCGAGGAACGGATAAGGCCCCAGATTAAAACAATCATAGCTACCTCCCTTGAAGGCGGCTTCCTTTTTTATGGTGCCGTTGTCTTCTGCTCACTAGCTGTGTATACAACAAGGATTAAAACAAGTTGTATTCTATTATTCTTTCCAATATAGCCATCTTCTAAAATACTTGCGTTCAGGCTAATAACCTTTTACATGCATTTGTAGATACGTAACAATTGTACGTTCTTACAAAGGAGAGATCTGTTTTAAAAAGTCAATAAGAAAATCAAATTCACACATACAAAGAACATGTTTTTAAGTACAGGCATATAAAACTTACTGATGAACATTGTATGCAGCAAATTGTAATGGGTGAATCGTGCTGCTTCATTAATAATATTGTCTTGCAGACTTGCTTAATTTTTATGCATCTATATGGACGAAATGTTCATTCGTAAATACATGGCCTTAGTAAGCGTAAAATGTCCTTATGAGAAGAAATTGTACTATAATCCATGGCAAAAAAAAATCAGCTTTTTTTTCACATGCCAGATAATAGATTTAATTTAAGGTTCCTTCCTAAATTTAATATTTGCGTACTATTGGAAGTATACACTTATTTTGTGGCTGTGGACAAATATATTTTCAATAAAGAACAAGATTACAGAAGTCATAAGTAGACAACGATTTCGAGTTCGTATTTCAAAGGATCTTGTTCTGTTGGTATCTCCAATAATGCTTTTTCAATTGTCTTAATTTGGAAAATAAAATTATGCCCGGTAGAAAATTGGATTGTTTCATAAAAGAATAACCTCTTTTCAAGCAAATAATGCATGCTACTAAAATGTTATGGCTCTTGAAGTGTGATTAGAAACGTATAACGTTAAATCAATATTGGGAAACCCAAAGAAGATTACTTTGCAACAGATGACATAAATTAAGTGGTAGAATAAGGAGTTTTAATTTTTGGGGTGCAATGAGCACGTGTACGTTTAATTTTGATTTTATTACTACTCATGACGTATATCTACGGTTTATGCGTCTGAGGATTTGGAATGTTTGGTTTGCATTAAAGAGATATAAAAATAAACCAAATAAGTAAGAACAAAAATGAAAAATAAAACGGGGACAAGTTGAGCAGGCGTTTTTAATAATGTAAGACTCAGATATTATAATAAAAGTAATTAAACGAGATGCTGGTCAATTGGTTAAAGTGTTCTGCACGATGAACCCTTCAAAAAAGAAAACGTTTCGATTTTTCTGGAAAATCTGTAAACAAAAAGCGAAAAGAAACAATGAAACTGCTGATTGAATTCATGATGATAGTTATATTCTTATAACATCTACTCAATGATATTTTGTTCCATTTAATAGAAATACATTATGTATTTCTGATAGAGATTACGATCACTGGGTAATGTATTAGAACTGTAGTTATCAGAAGCATAGTCCGAATATATGCCAACATATTTTGTACTAAACCTTTATAAAAATCAACTTTCATAAAGATAGCAATACATACATGGGTAATGCACTATTAAAATTCTCTGAATGAGTAAATCTTAAAAATTAATTAAAGTAAGTGCCAGTGAAAATAGATATAACACCAAAACGTACAAAAGAAGACCCAATCATAAAATATATATAACGAGTTGATTACGCGTATGAAGTAAACATTCTTGTAAATTAAGAGGTAAACATTCTTGTAAACTAAGAGGTAAACATTCTTGTAAAATAAGGATAAATCTATATTGAAATGTAGGAACATTATACATATATTTTTTTTATGTTTGACTCTTCATAAACAAATTTTACCATACTAATGCGGGAGAAATATTGAAGAGCTTATCTATTTGTTTCATAAAAATATGCATATGTGATTTACTTGTGATTTCAGTACACTCGATACATTAATATATGGATAAAACACTAAAACACTTGTACATAGGTACGTATATTTGTAAGTACGAGTACACACACACACACACACACACACACACACACACACACACACACATATATATATATGCATATATCGTTGAACAAATACACACACACACACACACACACACATATATATATATATATATATATATATATAATTTATACATGTATATTTGTTCATATATAGATACATATATATATATATATATATATATATATATATATATATATATATATATATGAACCAGACAAACTTTCTCGTGTATACACTCATTGCTAATCGAATTCTACAATTGTCCTCGCTTCTAATTGAACATTGACAAATATAAAAAGATAAAAATCACACCAAATGAAAGCATCTGTTCAATGTCACATATAAATACCAAAATCCTGATGCAATAAGTGAAAATGAAATAAGCTTCTACGAAACCGAAGCCAAATTAAGTTATTTTCACTAGAAGAGATGAATCTAATAAATTTCTTTTTGCGTTATTTCCAATAAGAATAGGTCAAAAGCCTTTGCTTACGAACGGGTTGTGGAGAGAAAACATTGAAAATAGCAGCTAATAAAATATTTACAGTTAACAAAATACTTAATTTACTTCGCAGTGTGATAATTAAATTGATTAATTAAAGATAGACGGCGAAATTGATTTTTAATCAAATAATCATCTACAGAAATAGACGTGAATATTTCGCCACACAAGCTGCTGCACATTTTAATAAGAAAATGCATCAATAATAATAAAAGTTCATGGTGTCTTATGATTGAAACTGATCATTTCTTTCTAACTTTCGCTTTACTATATTTTTTATACATCAGCATATTACAATGAGCGGACCAGAAAAATATCTAAATATTGAAATCAGATTCTCGTTAAGTTTGAGATCCTGAAACAAATTTTCATCATTATTTCTTCTTTGATTTCATCAATATATTCATAACCTTTTGTCAGAACATTAGGCATTTAAAAACTCATCGGTATACTTAACGAAGAAATGAGTGCGCAAGACCGTATTTTGAGAGCTTCGATGAGATGTCGCGTTACTGGCCTTCTACTAAATCTGACATGGGTAAGTCAGATTTGATTTTCCCTAGCATTTTTGCAATTTACCTTTTCTTTTGCGTTTTACCAAATCTTGTATTTTGATGACGTTTTTGGTAAGCAATAAATTAAAAGCTAAAAGTAATTGAAGAAAATATAGATGGACATTTTAAAGATGAAGCATTACTATTTATTGTGTTGATGTCAAAACATTAATATATTGGGAACATCTTGAACGAATTATGCTGACTGGATAATAACATTTCAATAAATATAAAATTTTCTGACGTTATTCTATAGCGTTGCTTTTGTCAACTTGCAGAACATATTTAAAAATGTCAAAATCCAATTGCTCGAAGAGAGAAAGGATAAATGAAGCAAATATTAGAATAAAATCAAGGAAGAAAGATTAAATAAAATTAAAAAATAAACTGTTTGCTCTTCTGGGTTAGGCCATTAGTGTTAGGCCATTAGTGAAAAGAATGAAATTATAACGTAAAAAAAAAAAATCATGACAACGTGTCCAAAATCCACGATTTCGTATTATGATTCCATATATTTCATTTTCAAATTTAGCGAAGTAGCCAAGAAAAAAAAAAAAAAGAAAGATTAAAAATAACTGATGCTATTTTATGATATCATAACTGCTACTTATATAAACATCGAATTGCAAGCCTTAAAGACAGAAAACCTTTTTATTCCGAATCCATGGTGTGGATCTATTTTGTCGTCTAAGTTTCCTCCTGGTCGCATCTCCGTTTCTCTAAGGCTCTCTCTTCTCTCTCTCTCCTTTTCCGTCTCCCTAGTGGTCCACCAGAGTTCATATGTTTCGGTTTGCACCTGGAACACGACAGCTACGCTACAATTTCCTTCCAAATCAGAATCTGACCTGTTCTGCTGACATTTCTAGGTCAGAGGCATGCACATGCGCGGCGATCGAGGCAGAATATTCTGTTACACAAAGTCATTCAAATTTAATTTTGGTTCCTTAAAATAGATATTGTCTCCTTTTGTAGAATCAATCATACATTTCACCAAACTTCGAGATAACAAAATACATGAATGCATAAGTATGGAAAACATTGATAAATTTTGTTCACGTTAAAAATCATTGCCACTAGTCCTTGATTTTCATTTTATATTAGATTAAGATCATCGAATGAAAAATGATACATATTATTTTACCACAGATTGCATGTATCAAAATTCCACACACCCAACAGATATTAGATAATGATCGTTAAAAATACCATTGAAAGTATTTGAATTTATTTCATATTCGAACATGTATTACAAGAGGCGTGAATTCACTCATGCATTATCAAGAACCTTACCCAATCACAAATACAACTTATAAATTGGTGTTCAGTTATCTAGTCTCCACGTCGAAATCTGAAGCATTAGCTTCATTTAGGCAATGGCAAATTTGAATTTTCAACGGACGACCATGAAACCATAACCCAGGAAAATTCGATAACGAACTTTTCATATAACAACAATTATGAAAATAATAAATATCAATTTTTATATCATATTATTGTTAATTATATATATACAGATACATACATACATACATATATACATATACATATATATATATATATATGTATGTATGTATGTATATGTGTATATATATATATATATATAATTAACAATATATTACTAAGTTTATAAAAAACAAAAATTTACTGAATCAGAGAAATGAAATAGCTATTTTATGCCGTCATTGTCAAAAATTTTCCTTAAATATTATTTAAAAATAAAAATAAATTTAAAAAGTGTGACCTCGTAATATACGTACTTATATTTAATGGGAAAATATAATTTTATATACTGTAAGTAATTGTATTACATCTACAAAAAAAAGTCTATTAAAATAACATTGAAAATACTTTAAAGTTGTATTTAAAATTTTAGTTAAAACGAATTCTAACCTAAACATCTTTTAAAATTGTAGTTAAATAAAACGAATTCTAACCAAAATACCTCTCTCAAAGTACTACCGGCACTTAAAGGAATCCAATAAAACACCTACAGAAAAATGAAATTATGATGCAAAGCTATAAGATGCAGGCCATTGAATGTCACATGTCCTTTGTACAGACATGTGAAACTATATATTACTTAGTATAAAAAAAAAAGTTTACTAAATCAGAGAAATGAATTAGCTATTTTTACCGTAATTGTCATAAATTTTACTTAAATAATATTTAAATATAAAAATGTTAACAAAAGTAATATACATACATATACTTGATATGTAAAAATAATTTTACTTACTGCAAGTAATTCTAATACATTTACTTCTTTTAAAAAAGAAATATAGTCTATTAAAACTAACAGTGAAAATATTTTAAAGTTGTATTTAAAATTGTAGTTAAATAAAAAGAAATTCTAACCTAAACATCTTTTAAAATTGTAATTAAATAAAACGTATTCTAACCTATAGATCTCTCTCTAAGTACTACGAGCACTTAAAGGAATCCAATAAAACACCTACAGTAAAATGAATTTAATATGAAAAGCTAGAAGATGTAAGCCATTGAATGACTCATGTCCTTTGTACTTACACGAGAAACAAGATTTTTACTAAATCAGTGAAATCAATTAGCTATTTTTGGCGTCATTGTCATAAAGTTTACTTAAATAAAAAAAAATTAAAAAATTGTTACCTAATAATATACATATTTATAGTTGATGTGAAAATAACTCTACATACTGTAAGGGATTCTAATACATTTACTTCTTCTTAAAAGAAATATAGTATATTAAAAATTAATAGTGAAAATATTTTTCAAATTGTAGTTAAATAAAATGTATTCTAACCTGACCCCCCCCCCGCCAAAAAAAAAATCTTTAAATATACAAATAGAAAAAATGTCGTAAGAATTTTTGCCGTTAACAATAAAATTTTAAAAAATCCAGACGACATGCATTTAACGGATGTCAGATTTCCTTGATGAATACATCCCTACCCCGTACCAAAACGTAACTAATAACGGATACATCAAAATACAGACATTAAGAACACGCAAACACCCCTGTCTAGTGGAAGTGAATTTATCTGTAACCCTGGAAACGTGAATTATGATTTTAACTGTGCCTTTAAAACCCAGTAATTTTAAAAGTTACTCCAAAGTTCGCTTGAGGATGAAATGGAACTAATGTCTTTAATTTAATTACAAAATTAAATTCGGACCTTCCATTTTTGAAAAATGGTTAGAACTGTGTAGCGGAAAAAACATATTTTAAATCAATTAATTTATAATATTAATGCTCTGTAAATTTACATTGAGCATTATTTTGTAAAAATAAAAATATCTATAAGAACACCGGATTATATATCTTACTGTTCTTTCTTTCTTTATATATATATATATATATATATATATGTGTGTGTGTGTGTGTGTGTGTGTGTGTGTATGTGTGTTTGCGTGTGTGTATGTGTGCGTATATATATATATATATATATATATATAAATATAAAAGTGAATATAGAAGTCAACACTTAGAGGCGACAGTCTGTTTCATGCTATATGCAATTGTCAGGCCACATACGCACCCCATCCCCTATATATATATATATATATATATATATATATATATATATATATATATATATATATATAATTTTCATTATCTATTTTATTCATGATGAGGTTCGCGGAAAAGAAATTTATACCGGGCACTGCATGAAGAGTACATTTGAATGACCAAGTTTTCAGAAATTCTTCCAAAATTAAAATTAAAAATACATAATCTTTCTTAGACTCAACTAATATATATACCCAAACTATTTCTTATCTGTGAACTCTGAGTGAAAATTCAATAATATATTTTAATTTTGAACTTTATCAGAATCATATGTAGTTTATTTTGACATATTTGCTATTCAATCATCATCGACATATGTTTCTTTCTACCTAAAATGAATTTGTCTTTTTTTTGCGATGCCAAATTTATCATGAGCACGGGGTGAAGAGCGCGGAAAAAAAGAACGAAATATAATCAAATTTTTCTAATTTTCTCCCGTATTGAAACGTTGTCATCAGTCGGCTTTTTCATTTCTTACTGGGTTGATATTATCATTTTTATCTTCTCTACACATTTTACTTCATTCTTGGGGATTCACTTTTTTAATTCTCGAAAATACTTTTATCCTCAGCGGTAATATTTTTTTCCATTTTCTTCCAAATTGAGTAAATTTCAATAACTTTCTCAAAAGAGTAAAAACACATCCAATACAAATCGTATGTCTAAAGAAGATGACATACGAAACATTGAGTGAAATATATTAGTTGAATAATGATTTTATTACTTTTCCTTCTGGTGATATCTGATAAACATTATATTATTTTTTACAGACCATTTGGCTTGAAGAAAGAGACCCCAGTTATATTGCCATTCTAGCTTTGTCTTGTTACCTCTGCCCACCATCACTCGAGGTCTAAATATTTTTCTATTATCTCTCATTCTATTTGATACTGTATGTCTTTAGGATGTTAATCTGTTAATAAAGTGCCTATAAGTCAGGTATAAAACCCCGGGTAATTTGGGAGAAGTTTAAACAACAGATTGCACCATATATGGAAAAATACTATATATGACAAATAAATAAATTCGAAGCGAAGGTACGTTTGCATGTGCGCATAGAATACTGAGTCCTCGAATTTTAATGACAGGCGAAACTTCTTATTTGCACTGAAAAATTGTCCAATACACTGGTTTATTTCATATTACTCAGAGTCTCAATAAAGAAAATCTAACTTCTGGCAAGATTCGAACTTGTGTCACTCAAATTTACTGGCGAGTAGACGAAAATTTTCAGTCTAAAAAATAGGGATGTATATTCAAGCCCATGTATCCACTAAATATTAACGTTTTAAGTAAATAATGTCGGATTATTAATTAAATACAAGATAATGTAAATGTTTTTTCTATCTAATTTGGTTCATTATATATTTGTCGTCAAATATTTCTTGAAATAGTTTTCATAATAAGGAAAGACATATAGAAACTATGTCCCTTGATCAATTACCAAGGGAAAAGACGGAAACGAATAGCGAGAAAGGAAATCAATGAAATAAACCGAAGTTTCCAATTTGTTTGTTTGTTTGGAGAATCACTGAAATCACTGTGAAAGTATTTGATGCGCATAAAATCTTTAGAGAAAAAAAAGCCAACAGCATTTTCAGTCTCTAACTTTCACAAAAGAGTGATGGGAACGTTTGCAAACACTTACTACATGATAAGAAGTTGCTGCACAACGACAAAAGTAAAAAACACGAAGAGAAACGATCACTGAAAATGATCAAGAGAGATGTCGATATATCCTAAGCCACATTTATAAGTTTGAAACAACAGAAAATTAATTTGGAATAATTTTTTAATATGTATATATAAGATTGTGGTGCATATCTGTTTAAAGCAATGCATTTCCATATACAATTAAATCCATATCAAGTTGAACATAATTTCTAGTAAGCAGAAGCTATTTATAACCGGTAAAGCAAAACTTCCATTACATGTTCAGCTGATAAAATGTCCTTGAAACTTTCTCATAAGATAAAATAAATGCTAATCATGGAAAAAAGATTTTATATTTTTATCTGCATTTCACACACCATATATGTGATTTTGTGTGTGGATTTAGGAACATATTCATAAGCGCAATTGCACAAGGATATAGGAAACTAGGAGAGAAAGAAAGAGGGTAGTGGGGAAAGAGAAAGAGACATTTTTTTTTAATGAAAAGGCATAAATGTGTGTGCTGCAGAAAGTTTTCACCCAACACCCAGTCGTATTTCGGTAACAGCTGTCATCAGATACGGTAGGAGAGACTTTGCCATATCTCTAATTATGATGTTCGATCAGCTTTTGCTCATTAACTTTCTCAAGTTACATGTTACCTGGCACTTGTGAGAACACGCAAACATCAAAATGCATGCGTACACATTCACTGTTCTTCATGAGAACAAAGACACATCTACAATTATATATATATATATATATATATATATATATATATATATATATATGTGTGTGTGTGTGTGTGTGTGTGAATGTGTGTGTGCGTCTTTGTCTCTTTACATGCCAAATCCTCTATGAGTGAGTAAATAATCCTTGAATGAGTGAGTAAATAAGTAAAAAATATATTTTTCTAATTTCTGGTCGGTTTTTACATATTGTGGTTAGACAATGATGTCTATTATGCATATATGTGGAAATATAACATCATCATTATTTTCATCATCATTAGCAACAGCAGAATCATCTTTACTCCTTTCGTGACTGCTGTGACTGTGCTATTCACTCTGATGTAGCTTACGCGCAGGCCATTCTATTCTCTCTCTCATTATCTCAGATTTTTCTCACTGTCTTACTTACCTGCTGTTCAATAGTCAAGCAACCTTTTACTTCATCTCTTATCGTTACTTTTTTTCTATTTGTTCCACTAACCTCTACTTTCCCCATTTCACTTGAGTTATATGTTTTATTAGTCCTTTCCCGGATCCATTTTAACCTCATCTAAACTTATCCCTAGAATTGCTGTTTCCGTTGATCTTGGTCTATTACTGTTTTTAAATAAATTTGTAAATGTCTATGTCGTGTACACCTATAGAAAGACTGGTGAACGGAGAGATTTTATTCATTTGTTGGCTATCAGAAACATTTCTTGCAATTTTTCTCGACTCGATGTAAATGCCAATATCCCAATAGAAACATTAGCCTAAGTAAATACAAATAGTTTTTTCACTTTTTCTTTTTTTGCCATTGACCAACAATTTTGGGTTCCTGTTTCTGTCTTCTTGAAAGATACTTTTCTACCATTTCATTATATCCTGTTTTGTCTGTCAGAAATCGCCTACTTTCAATTATTCAGAAATCACCTACTTTCAATTATTCAGAAATCACCTACTTTCAATTATTCAGAAATCGCCTACTTTCAATAAAACAAATCTAACATTTATACTTAATTTTGAGAAAGTATAATTTGTAACGGGAAAAACAGAAATTATCGATGTTTATCTGAATTTTTGCACCATAAAATTGTCTTATAATTAAAATGTATGTAGATATCATGAAAGTGAAAATCCAATTTAATTCTATACAGTTTCCAGGAAAAGACTATTTTTTCTTCATTCCTGCTGAAAAGCTAACAACTAATAATATATACTCTCTCCGCGGGGATATAGTTCGAATTCCAGTCTGATCATTACTTTCACTTACGAAAGATATGAATCCTCTTCTTTTCCTCTATGCTATGGATAAATAAAACTGGGTTCTATAACCTTGGGTCGCAACCGATCTAGGAGAAGGTCGAAGTCTGAATAATAATAAAAAAAAAACGGTCTGGAGAGGGTTGGGCTCCATCAGGCTATCTTTCCTATACATAGTTCCCCTACAATCCTACAGGTCACGGGATAAAAAAATACTCTCTCCAGCCACCCATATACAAGGATGTCTTCATTTTTTGCATATAAAGGCGAATAAGAGAAACATCAAGTTGAAAAAGTATTTAATGTAATTGTACTCTTTTAATAGAAAACGTTTAAAATTCGAATTTGTGACGAAAACCATAAAAAATAGAAACATAATATAAGTACAACGAGGATAAAAACCCTGTATTTTATCAAAGATTATTGGGTTTTGTGATTAGAAGAGAAAACATAAGAAAAAGAGCATCCCAGAATAAATTCTTGTCAATTAATAATTTGCAGTTTATTTAGTTATCCAGAATCGTTAATTACAATAATTTATAAACAGATCATCAATTCAACGAGTTATTCTGCAGGATAAGCCTCTCTCTCTCTCTGTATATATGTAAATAGATAAATATAAATATATATATATATATATATATATATATATACACTTGGGCATTTGTTCTAAATTTCACCATATGTCTTGTTTAGATTCTGAAATGGCAGTTTCGCTATGCCCATGCACGAGATTACATTGTAAAGACTGACAAGAACATTCTTCAGTAGAAGGTTTTAATAAAAAATTGTAACCTACTTGAAAATAACTTAATATCAAGTTCCACCTACTTAATTATCAGAGATATTCAGCTGTCTCAGGTCATCCTCATTACCAAAATCTCATTTTTACATTTGTACATTGAAATTGTGGAACAGTTTAAGGACGTGATGAGTTACGTGAAGGTGTTTTTCCTCCTAAAATTTTATTATAGAGAACGATATTCATTTCCTCGATCAAGAGACTTGTAACTGAATATATTGATAAGTTTCACACTTTCTATATATGTATATATATATATATATATATATATATATATATATATATATATATATATATAAATTTTTTCCATCAATACAAACACACACACACACATATATATATATATATATATATATATATATATATATATATATATATGTGTGTGTGTGTGTGTGTGTGTGTATGTGTGTGTTTGTATTGACGGAAAAAATTCAAGTTGCTGCAGACTACACACGCACTCTGTATTAGAGAAAATGATTTAATGTATCAATTGTTACAGGTACAAGTTCCAAATGAGAATATTAATAGTAATCAAACTGCTTAGTAATACACAGTATATACTTTTGTGGTGTTCATATACACCAGTAGAAATATCGAATACTCCATACATGCGTTCTAACACCGTTTCATAGAAATAGACCATTGTTGACGTGTAAACTAAAGGAATCATGCTTCGTTCTATGGTGTCCCATCCATGTTAAATATGGGAGAGATTTGGTGATTTTACCGTTCAAGGAAGTTGTTAGAAATATCGTAGAGTTTGTTGACTAACATACGAATTATGAGAAATGTCATTATTTTGCTGGTAGAGCGCATAGCTGATTGGTAGAAAATATTCTGGACCGACACGCCGCTGTTCATTGTTCTCTCCCAAGGCGAACTAAATTTGCTATCTATCTTACCCAACACCATGATGTAAGCATTTGTAAATGGTTATCATTGACGAATTCATACTCATCCCTGAACAATAGTAAGCACCATTTGATTCTCCAGTGTTTTCGTGTGACTGGAAATCTGGCTAGAAGCAAGCTTCTCAACGGCCCAACCTGACAATCCTCGGACCATATTTACTTTAAATTGATCTGTGGACGCTGGACTGTCTACTGTAACTCTCCTTTATATGTCTCTTTCTTGACGGGCTTCTTTAATAAATGGCTGTCCATAAAATTTTCTACTGGAATGGAAATATTTATTTGACTTTTATGTACCCTGTTCTTAGGCGATCATGTTACTCCGCTTCCCTCTATCTTTTGTTTTGTCCTTTTGCTACTTCTCCCATCCTGTTCTGCCATCCATCCGCTAAGTATGTCACTCTTTGCTTTCCATTGTCTCTCTTTCCCTCTATCCGCCCTATGTGTATCAGATTCTCCAAGCCTTTCTTTCTGATTACGTGTACCAGAAATTTCAGCTGCATCTTCCTGATGTTAAGTATAAGCTTCCTACTTGTTTGTGTCCTCTCCCAAACCTCATCGTTGCTCACACATTTGGTCCATGATATCCTTAGCATCTTTCTGTAGAACCATATCTCGAGTCTCTTCTTTGAGGAAACCGCCCAACATTCGCTGCCATAAAGGAGGACAGATATCACGTAGCAGTTCAGCATTCTTTTCTTTGTTACCAACGAAATTCTCCTGTCTCGTAATACTCTGCTTAATTTTGGGAATTTGGCCGTCCCAATATGTCTTCGCATCTCAGCGTCGAACTACCGTCCTCTGTCAGAACACTTCTTAGATATTTAAATTTCCGCACCTACTTGATTTTTGTGTCCCTGACCTGTAAATCGAATTTCGAGTTCATCCTTTTATTGATGAGCATGCATTCTGGTTTCTTGTAGTTGACGCTTAGTCCCTTCTTCTCGCTCTCCTTTACTACCTTCTGTAGGAGGTTTTGTAATTTCCTTTCAGTGTCTGCTATCAGTACCGTGTCATCTGAGTATATATATATATATATATATATATATATATATATATGTCTGTGGCCACCAGTGATGGATCCTGGTGTCTCTCATAACTGCCTCGCTGTGTAGGTTGAATAAGTCCAGTGAAAAAACACATCCTTGTCTTACACCTCTTTCTAATTTTGTATATCTGCTGAACTCATTGTCTATGCGCATGCATGCCATTTACTGTTAGTATAGTTTCTTGATTATTCTAATATCTTTCCCAAATATATCAATTTGCTGAGCAGTTCCAACAGACCTTTGTGGCGTACTTTGTCGAACGCCTTTGCGTAGTAGCAAAGTACTTCCGCCGACTCTCATCCAAAATGAGCAACAGTTCTCTGAAATATCCATTCAGCCTCTCGAAGGCTCACAATTCAACACTTTTCAAACGGCTCTCATTGAATACAGTGAGAATTATTATGTATACGCTATTTTAAAAGTTAGTTATATTGGAGGCAATACAAGGGACATCAATTGATGGTCTAATGCTTCTTAGTAGTCCGTGATCACTTCCTTTATAAACAGAGAAGTTATATTTTAGCCGTTTGCTCACAAACTTACTTTTCATTTACACGAGCAAGCGCTGGAAATTTCGCGCCTTTGCGCATTACTAAAATCTAACACAGATTTTAAAAAATATTTTCTCTGTCGGACCGAGCACATTTCAACACGCACACCTTCGTATATTCTTTTGGGCTATTGTATAAATATTGGTAAACCCGGCAGATGAAAGTAATGAAGAAGGCTGATATTCAGTATATACGCTATTTAAAGTCTATAAAACGCAATGAACTAAACTATTAGACGACAAGGTTGGACTTAGAACTTCAAAAGACTGGGTAAATTGTCCAAGGCAGCTGAGAATACGAAGTAGGTTAGTGATAAGATATTTATCGGAAAATTTCTTTTCTCGAAGCCGTGAAATGGCAAAATGCGCCGCTGGTGTCCGGGCATCTGTTCGGTGCGTCTTTGTAGTAGACGACAGAAGAAGAAAAGATCAAAAGAGGTCGAGTGAACAGTGCCATCAGGTGAAAAGGTGAAAAGAATCTAAAGGGTGACAGAAAAAATAAAGAATTCAGCAGGGTAAGGAAAAAAATCGATTGAAAGGTAGGAAGGTAGACACAAAGTATGAGAGATTAAAATACAGGAGAAAATAGGTGGAGCAAGTGGTGAGAAAGTGTAAATAACTAAGGAAAATGGAAGAAGATGAGGAAACAAAAATGGCGAATCAAAGACGCTAAAAGAAAGAAAAAATAAAGACAAAAAGGGAACAAAATAAATTTAACAGATTAAATATAAGAAGAATAGATAAAAAAAAGTAAATATGTAACATAAAACGGAATAGAAATAAATGAATGGATAATGGGAAAAGAAAGGAACTGATTAGAAACGTACAAATGACCAGAAGGAAAATGAACATAAAGCAAAAAGATCTGTGAAAACAACTCTAAAAAGAAATAAAATAGAAAAAAAAGAAAGAAAAGATTGAAAGAAAAAGAGTGAAAAATGTAAAACTAGAACGATAAGCTAAAGGAAAACAAATTAAACACTGAATTTAATACAATTTCCCCCTTTCTTTGTGAAACATCACGTTGGAAACAATATATCTAGAAAAGCATTTAATTAAAAAAAAAATAAAAAATGGATTCATACATTTATACATAGGTGAAGCGTAGTGCTTTGTATGTCATTGAGAAAGAAAGAGTGTGATATGAATGTAAAACGATAAAGGGAATGGGACAGAATTTGGGGAAATATGAAAACATCTGGTTTACAATTTTTGTTGGAATTTCTCGGATGAGAAATTATCATTAATTACCCTATTTATATTCGGACTATTATCCTCATCTTTTTTGTTATTATTATAACGTTTCGGTCGTTGAATCTTCTTCATTTGTATATCGATCTGGGTAACCTACAAGGAGTTCTGAACTGAACCATTTATTTAATCTATGGGGGTATACTCTTCTCATTCCACTGTTTATGTCTTATTTAATTTAGGACTCTTCAGCTACTACACGCCTGTTTCCACTGAGTGCAAGTACACAATGTTCGACCTAGGGATTGAACTTTTTATCCACTAGGCTATTAAACCCGTAGGATAATTTTCTGTAGTAATCTTAGAGCCTTAAACCTAACCTGGCTGCTGATTAGGTTGCAACTGTTACTGTTGACTGTCATGTTTTGACTAGCGCTACAAATGTTTTAATTGCTGTTGTTGCGGTTGAAAACTTGCTGTCATTTGTCCTTTCATTATTAGCCGCAAATAACAGAAGAAAGAGAAATGACAGTAAGTTTTCATCTGCAGCAGTAATCAAAACATAGGCAGCAGCATACTCATATCGCGTTTTCACGAGTAATGTCAGTTTTTTAAATAATTAGGTCATACTGTGTTTTTCTTTTCATTTTTTTTATTTTAGTAGGTTTGTTCGTAAATTTGATGACCTTTATTGAAGTTGCCTTCTCTGCTTTTTATATTTATGTATCTAGTAATTTTAGTTGATATTTAAAATTTATATGATAGCGTTTTTTTATGTTCTTGATAAGAATTTGTAGAACAGGTTCCGTTACTTTATTCTACAATTTAAATATAGAATTCTTCATTAAGAATTTTTTAACAAAACTTAAAAAAACCAACATGCTAAGAGAGACAAAAGTGGACAAAAGATGAAACTGACATAGAAAAACACAATATATATATATATATATATATATATAAATATATAGATAGATAGATAGATAGATAGATAGATAGATAGATAGACACACATATATAAGCAAAAATTTCTTTGATAACGACTCCTGAAAAGAACGCAAATGCACTGCTGGCTGGATAATATTCTACTCCCTGGTTATGAGTATTTCTTGTAAATACAGTCAGTCAATTATGTGTCATGTGTAATACACACTTAGGCGTTCGTGTATCTTTCGATACATGACTGACGGGGCAGATTGCCATTTCTTTCTTTGGCAGACTAGTTGAAATCTAAGGCTATATAACCCGGTCTATCCTGCTATTTACCCATAACTGGGGAGAGAAGAGGATTCATACCTTTCCTAAGGGCATTAGCACGTAAGTGAATGTAATGGATCTGACTAGAATTGAAACTCTCTCCGATTTCTCAATCCTAGCCGTTATCCATTACCGAAACCATTTGAAATTTAAGTCTACTTCGAGTAAACTGCAAATTCGTTTTGGCAACGAAGACTGTTTCACTGATTTTTGCTACTTCTTCAGTAACTACAAACACGTTCAACTCAGTATATTTTTTGTAAACTCACTGAAAAGGAAAGGATTTACCAATAGATAAACTGTTTGTTTTTAATTTGTTCAACATTTCACTCCAAGGCTTTTCAATCACTGTCCGTCGACGTTTTCAATTCATGTTAGGGAGAGACGTTGAACAATTTAATCTCAAATTACGTTAATTTTGTTTTTATTCGTATTGACCAATTTTCACAACCAGGTAGACATAGAAACGAAGAAATTCTCTTTTAAAATGTCTGGTGTTTGATTGATCTAGTTTTTCCTCTGGTTGTCATTGTCATCTAAATATATTTAGATGAGAAAACTGATTTGTAATATATTTCACTTTTGTAATTGAACACTGCAACAATGGAGAATTAAGTAAAACCAAATTCACTGCATGATTAGTTTTGTTAACTCGTTGCCAACAGTGAAGACGCCTGTACCCAGTTTGAAATCAAAATGAAACATTTACTTGAATCATTCAGAATAAAGTATCACAATTTCTGAGAGATTAATATTTTTCTATATAAAAGCAGGAATCAACTTGATAACTGCCGTGTCAAAGTGCTCAAATTCACTATAATAAAGACAGGTATTTTCATGCGCTGAAACTTAGATTGCCTTTCCTCCAGAAGTTAGGCGATTCTAATTTTATAGATATTACAGCCACTAGATTACGTTTGAGTAAAAATTGTGGTGCAAAAAAGGTCTTTAAAATCAGGAAGTCTCTGCACAAGCAAAAAATCCTTGTGCATTTTATGAAAAAGAGGTACAGTGGTATATTGGATAGCGGTTAGGATTGAGAAATTGGAGAGGCGAGTTCGAATTCTAATCAGATCCATTACATTCACTTACGTCCTAATACCCTTAGGAAAGGTATGAATCCTCATCTTCATCGCCCAGCTATGGGTAAATAGCAGGAATCCCGGGTTCTATAGCCTTGGATGGCAACTGGTCTACCGCAGAAAGAAATGGGAACCTACTACGGGAAAATCTGCCTCGTCAGTCATGTATCGAAAAGAAACATGATTGCCTAAGCGTGTATCACGCATGGCACATAACTGATTGATTTTATGAAAAGACGAAAACGATTGTTCATAACTGACAAAACTAACAAGTAACAGATTATTTACGCTTTGATTTCAAGTCAATTATCCCAGTCCTCCATTTGGAGTTAGATTCTACTCTATACAATTTCAGTTCTTTGTTATTTATTCTGTAAAATGGTTAAATGTTTAACAAAAGTTCAGCAACAAAAAGGTTAAAGGTTCACCTAGCCAGAGACAAATGCTTATTGTGGTGCAAATGATGTATTGAGTTCCGTATTTAATTCTATTAAATCCTATGATCTATAAGCTGTACGAAAACAGATAGTGAAGTTTTCTAGTCATTACTCATCAATATTTATTTCGATAAGTACTTCCGAGGCTTCTGGCAAAAAGACAAATCTATTTTTGGTCAGATAGTAAAAGATGTAAAGATAAAAAAAGAAAGGCTTGTGGGCAGTTAGATGAAAGGAGATATTAGAGGTAAAATCAAAGACTGAAGTTGGACTGCCTAATAAAATATCGCATATCAATTATGCAATATTATGGAATTATTACAGAATTATGCGATAATTAATATTATATTAATATATTGTTACACACACACACACACACACATACACACACACATATATATATATATATATAATCTCGCATGATGTGTAAAACAACAAAAACTTTTAAAGCTATATTGTTAAAGTAGAGAACATTAATTAAAGAAATCTTACAAGTTTTAACAGTGTGTGGTGAAACTGTAATATTAGGGAATATATAGGTGTTTAATAATGATTTTAAACGTATCAAACAGTATAAATTTAGAACCACATTTCTGAATAAGTGTGGAGACATATTTGTATGCGATATTTTGCAAGATGAAAATAAGTATTTAAATAATCATTAAATCTAATTAGAATATCTAACTGAAATTGATAGCTAAAGAGAAATGAAATAATCATGAATATGAAGGTACTATTTACAAAAATATCGCATTTAAATATCTTTTACTTTATATTTTTCCTGTAGGCATATTTAACGTATAAATAAATCAAATAGAAAATACAATAAAGATGAACATTTTCAGATTAATCAGTTTATCCTGCGACAAGCATAGATAGATAGATAGATAGATAGATAGATAGATAGATAGATATGTGCAAAATAAAGAAAATAAGGAATGTAAACGTCAGCTTTTAAACGGCTGTATTCAAAATGCTAGCCAGGTGACCATGAAGAGAGCAACATGAAAAACAACAGTTCACAGCCATAAAACGATGCCACTGCTGAACATTTTAAAAGGTAAATCGCACTGGTCATCTATCGCCCGCCTGAAACCACCGGGCTAGTAAAAGTTTAACCAACTACAGTACTCATGAATAAGGGAATTTTTGAATTTTAAAGTTAATCGCTTGAAAAGCTGGTTGTAACCATGCATCACATACATAACAAAAGAAAACCTGAAGCTAGTATGGAAGAACCATTTCCATCGATCTTCGGGAAAAATATGATGTTCGAAAGACTACAGCTATCGAAAGTAATTTACAGAGACTGGACATTCACATAACAGAGCTACAGGAAACATGAATTCATAGCAGTGTTGTACTTGAAGAAGGAACGCTATAGTTTCTTCTAGCCGGGGAATGCCCAGAGAATTTGTATTTGGCGTCAGTATCTGCCAGTTCTGAATTACTGGTTAGCAAATCCTCTCACTATGATTCTCTACATCGGAAGGATTTTTGAGCACCTGCGCATCAATATTACAAGCCTATGAATAACTAGAGAACATTATCACCATATTAATAGCACCATACCATATTTAACTATAAGACGTTAGGGTGGGTGCAAACAGGGAGTCATGGCATGGGACAATGAAGGAGAATAGCCAAATGTTCTTGGCGTTCTTTCGCTATCACAGTGTTAATGTAAAAACACCCATTACTAAAAAGAAAAGGCATATCACAAATCATTTTGGAGGTATCCAGGGTGAAACCATTGGCATCAGCTGGACTTGGTCATAAATACATATGACTCCTTAAATAGCATCTCCAACAACAGTTCTCAACTGCGACACTGACCACTTCCTGATTATTTCAAAAGAAAACTAAAACCAATTAATCTGCAACATTGTAAGAAGAATCATCAGCTGACGTTCAAAATCAGCAAAAGATTATCTGCGCAGTATTCATAGAGCAATATGAAAAAACTATACATTTTTGGTAAAATTTATTACACTTGAATAAATTTTGCTAATCATGCTTGAAAAATTTCTGAATATCTACCATAAAAATTTCTGTATGTCTATGAGTGTAGATAGATAGAAAGATATAAACAGAAAGAGAATTTTGAAAGACAGTAAATGTTTTTGATAGTGATCCAAATATACAAAACGTTGATATGTACACACACACGTACACACATCTATACATGTGTACGTGTATGTGTTGTGTGTGATTAAGAGAAATCATAAACAACCTATAGCAGGTTTATATATGTCCTTTCATAATTTCTCATTTACATCATTTAACTGCACTGTGCCTACACGTACGTATGTATTAAAGATAACCGATTATATGACACGCAGAAAAATCGAACATTTCATGCGACTGATCTTAACTGGATGCACAAACATTGATGTTTATATACTGTGGCTATCACTAATTTTTATAAAATTAAGAATGTGTCAGCATTTTGGTAGATGCATTTTGGTAGATGCATTTTGGTAGATGCATTTTGGTAGATGCATTTTGGTAGATGCATTGTGGTTAAGAATGGTTTTCTTCGCTGAATTATCTTTCCTTCTGGAGCTGTGCGTTACTTTCTATAAATTTCTAGAACTTTTTGAAGCCTTCTGAAGACCTTTTTAAAACCTTCTAGAATTTTCTGGAAATTTACGAAGTGATTTTTGTGCTACTATATATGGGTAAGTGTTGGTTGCGTTGAAATTTAGATAAATCGAATTGGAACGGCGTGTTGTGTTTGTGATTAAATATTTATTTTTGTTTCAGAGTATATACGCCTCCTGATTTGGTAGCAATGATTGATTTGCTGAAAGTTCTCCAAGTATTCATTTTTAGGTATAATGTCTAATAAAAATGTACTTGTATCACTGAAAGAAACAAGAAAATCTGAACGAAGAATCTTATAATATTTCAAGTATGAACGAAAAAAAGAACTGTTCCACTAGAAGAATAATCACTCGGAAAACAAAAGCAGGATATCACTCAAAATCAATTTTTCTGGTCGCTATCTGTTCCTTGGTGCATCCATCAAAGGAAGGAAAGAATATATAAAAGAAATCGCTGAAAGTTTGTGTCAAAAGAAATTAAATTTGCCAAATTTATCAACTCAAGTCATACAAGCAAAAGTGGATCAATTGCTGAAATCCTACGATGAATGTATGACATAAGGAAAATATGAGCAATTGAATTAAATTTTAGACATCACAATAGAAAATGTTGAACGGCTGTCTAGTGAGGACAGACGTTTACATCATGTCCATCTTCATGTTCGATGTACAACTGGAAAGAATGCGAGTTAGAAAAGTATTCATCCATCGAAAAGAAGTGAAAAAGTGAAGAAAAGTGACCTTGGAGTGAACTTCCACAACGGTAACAGCAAAACGACAACTTCAACTTCAGAATCCGAGACTGAATCAGAGAGCGAATTTGAAGAAGTCCAAAAGTTCTGAAGAACAACCCACAAGCAAAATGAAGAATTATATTAAAACCAAAACTGCAACCAAATTAGTAACATCTTCAATCTCATTAACCAACAAAATAGAAAATGTTTGTCAGCAGTTATTTCAAGAAGTAATTGACGTTGATACACCTTCTCAATCTGGTATTTACAGATTCCCTATTAAAGTATCTGTTAAACTTAAGGAATAAAAATAAATAAAATAAGAAATAAAGAAAACAATACACTAAGAAAATTGGTTATTCTATTTTAATGGGAAACGAACTGATGGTCAAGAATATCAAGTGCTTGTTTTGAAGAATGAAAAAGTTAGAATCATTATATTAACCATATAGAAAAGCGGACACGGTTGTCAAAGGAATAACAGCTGTTCTGGATGAATACCGTTTATAGAAGAGCATAAAGATGATTGTTGCGGAGACTACGAATATGATCACTGGAAGCTGAAATAGGATTGCCATTCAGTTACAAAGATTATTTGTTCAAAAGAAACTGGAAGAAACACAATTCATTGACTGTCAACATCATATTCTTGACCGGGTGCTTCACGTAGTAATGGATGACAAACTTGAAGGAAATAACACATTGCCCAATATCGAATACCTGTTTATCCGTGAACTTGTAAATAACTACCAACAGATCAATAAGAATTTCAAGAATGGTAAAGAAGAAACAGCAGGATGACGTGATGATATTAAATTTCTATTTCATTTAACTCGAGTTTTCCGCTTTTTCGAAGAAACTGGAAGTGAAGTTGCAAAAAATACATAACTTAAGTAATGCAAGATGAAATTCTAGAGCAATAGTAGCTCTTTTGGCATGTATTCTTCTCCCAGTAAAAGAAACTCGCTCCTCAAAATTTGTTGATTCATCTTTTACAGATAGGAGGAGCATTCATTAGCTCAACAAATCTACAATGTTGAAGCTATGTAGCAGCTTGCAGGCTCACAAAAAAGCATTAAAATCTGATCAGTGAAAAAGTTTAGAATCCAGAACCATCAAAACTAGAAATTTCCAGAACAAACAGGTGTGTAGAACAGGCATTAAAGTACCTTCAAGATTTTTATGACGTCTGTAAAAAGAAGAGTTCAGCTCACATTCATTTTGCCAAATAAAACTCAATAATTTGCCAAATAAAACACAATAATTTGTGAAATAAAACAATAATTTTATATGATACTATAATTATGCTAAATGTTCCACGTTCTGTTTTTTACTTAATTTCTAATTGCGAGTTTGCAATTTTTGTTTAAAATGTGTTAAATTAGATAAGTACTATCCAATTACATCATTAGCAAACTGAACAAATTGGAGTGTTTTCACGTCAGTCTATTGAAAGTTTGGTTGGATATTTTGTGAAGGAAGTGTTATTTTTATTTGCCTCAATCTTTTGTATCTATTGTTGCCTATATTGTCGTCTTTTTCGTTATGTTGACATTGTTTTGAATTGTGTGTGATGACGACGGTACGCCAACATCATGGCGGGGCCCGAATCTCCTAATACCTCGCCTACTGAAGTGACTCTTTTGGCATAGGCAAAGGATAGTCCCCCACTCAAAAAAAAAAAAAAAAAAATGGGCCAGAGTATTATAAAAACTCAAGGACAAACGAGTTACTACCGGTGTCGTCTTTGTTGGATACCGTAAACACTCGTACGATTTTTAAAAATAGCAACGGACCCAAAATCTCGAAAACTCGTTATAGTAAATAGAGACGTAATAGAGGAGGCCCTGAAAAAACTTGAAATATGGGTGAAAATCTTGGAAAAAGGGAGTATGTGGGATATTAGGTTACATATGCTGCTAAATCGTTGGCAGGTTGTATTCTGACTACTACTTCACTTAGGCAACAGACCAAATACTTAGGAACAAGAAAAGCGAAGGTGACTCTACATAGAGTCCCTCTGTTCCTATCCGAAGATCATCTTGGCTTTTTTTTTCACAGTATGGGGATGTCCCATTATGGGAGGGATAGCCACAGGCTATTTTGAAATAGCTATTACTTTGAACATAAAGCAGTTCAGGACATATGGAACACATTAATGTGTGAAGGAAGACTGATTCTCTCGGTGTAGAGGGCCGTCGACCACTTTATTCGGCTTGTGGAGTTGCAGAGCATTTGTCAAAGACTTGCCTGGGAGAAAATTCAGAACCAAAACCCAAAAAGAAAAGTGAGGAAAAATCGACAACAACACAGACTGTAAGACAGACAACAACAAAAAATGTTAAAAAAGCTGGAGAGTGGACGGAAGTCGTAAAGAAGGGATTGAAAGTGGCTACCACTTCCCTTCAGCAACAGCAGAATGAGAATCTTCAAATTGAACATGAGGACCAGCAGAAGCAGAAGCAAGAGGGGGACAGAAATACAATAGACGTAGAAATGGAGGAGATACCCCGACCTCGGTCCTCATCACTGAAAAGTTGTGGGTGAAGGAAGTAGAAGAAGAAAAAAAGGAAAAAAACACGAAAAAGGATAAGCGAGCTGGCAAAAGTTGGACCGAAGTAGCAAAAAAGAAACAGGTAAGACCAAGGCTCACTCCGTCCCGAGTTCGCCAGTCAAAAACCAAGATGAAATTACCTCAGGGACTCTCCCTTCTTCTCCAACACTACTACCCTCCATTGCAAACACTCCTCCTTCCAAACCTCCTCCCAATACCACTGCAGCCGACGACATTTCCACTCCTCCCAACATCCCTCTTTCCAACAGCACAACGCCCAGCGACACCCCGACGCCCAGCATCTTCCACCAGAGCTCTTCTCATAAGAAGAAATTCCCAGGTGGATAAGATTATGTCAGATAGACAGGCAGACAATAGAAAGGGACATAGAAAAGAGAGCGCTGTTAAAACCGTTATTGATAACACCATCACTAGAACGGCGCTCTATAGGAAACCCCCCTAAGTTTCTCCAAGACTGCTGGGGTAATGACTTGGATTAGGAACACAGGCAGAAATATTTCAGTGCAGGATCATCTACACGAAACAAAGAATGCCTTTCCGGAGAATCGTATGGTGGAAATGGAAACTCCGGACATAAAAAAGCTACCGAAATGTTGTGCGGGGAGGGGCCAGTGATCATTGGGACCCTCCCTGCAAAATATTGGTATATGTATTACATCTCTGTGCCGATTTTGACAGTCGTGTTTAACAACTGATTCCATCAGGTGTCCATCTCCACTCGAAGCAACAGGGGTGTGATCACGCTGTTGAAAAAGGGCAAGGATAGTGCTGCCCACTATCCTTGCCCTTTTTCAACATAACTCTTCTAAACACAGATTAAAGATTTGGGCCAAGATTCTGATGGAGCGTTTGCAATCAGTTGCAGCAACTCTGTTGGGACCCGATCAGACTTGTGCTGTGAAGGGCCGAACAATTCAGATAATATTCATCTGATCTGCACGATCCTAGAGAGTGTAAAAGACGACGATCAAGTTGCGCTGATCAATTTGGATCAGTCCAAGGCATTTGATAGCGTCGACCATCAGTATCTGGCTGCTGTCCTTCAGGCCGCCGGATTCGAACCCGACTTTTGCAAGTAGATTAGCTTCCAGTATCGTAACCCCAGTGTTGTGATACAGGTGATCGGAAAGTTGTCGCGCGCTTTTGCGCTGTCTGGGTCGGTTCGTCAGGGTTGCCCATTGTTACCCTTACTTTACGCTTTGGCGTTGGAACCTCTCCTTCGCCGGCTGAGGGACGGGGCATGCAGTCTGGCCCTATGAGGAATCACTGTGCCTAGTGGGTATCAAGCCAGGGTTTCTGCGTACGCCGATGACGAATCCATTTTTGTGTTATGCCGCAGCGCCATTGAGGTGGCACAGAAGGCGCTTGAACGGTACGAAATGGTCAAGATTAACTGTAACGTCTTTCGGATTGCGCTTAGTTGCCTGGAAGAGGGTCTCTCTTCTGGGGACCTTTGGTTGGACTGGCTGTCTGCATTCTTGGAGTGTGGTTTGGACCCGACCTCCAGCTACAGAAAAACTAGTCAGAAGTACAAGCAAAGATCGGAGTATCAGTCTGGACTTGGCTTCAAAGTATGTTGTCCTTGAAAGGTAGAGCTGAGGCGTGTGCCACTTACGTATTTCCTCTCATCCTGTTAGCTGTACTTCCTCTTTGCAAGTACCATAGGAAGGCGATCGAGCGCTTGTTGTCTACCCTCTTGTGGGGTGGACGCAGGCAAAAGGTCCGTAAAGTATGTTGTGTCCAACGTCCGTGCCATGGGAAACTGGGATTGACACACTTGTTGAGTCATCAACACACCTCGAGGTTGGCTTTCCTACGTCGCGTTTTGAAAGAGGATCCGATATTGTTTGTGAGTGTTAGGTACCCCTCCCTAGCCTTATTATCAATCCTCCCATTTCCTGGGCCAAGCGCCGTCGTAGGTCCCGGAAATTGTTAACTTTCTTCAACGTGTGTCGGGAACATTTGAAGGCTTTTCCACAGCCTCGAAAGTTCTTGTATCGCGAATTAGTGGAAGGGATCGCGAAGGGCCGTCTCTGTGAGCGCCTCGGCTTGTCGCTGGCCAGTATGCGCTCTTTCTAGATTTGGACTCCAGCGGCGAATTACCTCAATAACCCCGAGGTTTCGCTTACATGGCGATTGATTTTAAACGTACTATCTCTAAATGATATGGCCTTCAGTTGGGGCTGGGTGGATTTTCCCGAATGTTATCTGCCATTGTTCTCAGGTACGCCCTTTCTGGGATTATGTCGGTGAGTTGACGGCTCATATTGCTTCCGATTAACTTGTGCTCATCCATCTGGCATAAGTGTGCGACAATGTGTCGCCCCCGTAGTATTCTGGGATGAAACGAATGGTGTTTCTAACGTTGCTAGCCGTGGCAAGAATGGTGATCTGGATGAATCGAAAGGAAGGAATCTTGCGACATAAACGCTATTCTGATCAGATTCTAATCGGATTCTTACAGCATCAGCTGAAAGTGATCAGTACTGAGAGAAAGCGTTTGATGTCGACAGACCCCTTAGATCGTATGAAAGGGGCTATCATTGATTTCTTTTTTAAGTCCTATTCGTCACAACATGGCGGTTTCCTGTGAATACTCCACTGATGACTCTCTTTGTGCACCTAGTTAATGTGAATGAGTGTCGTTCCCGGCCTTTTCCCGTTTTTTTTGGTTATGACCCAAGTTAAAATTCCCAACCTCCGCAGATTGTTTTTGATTTCCCCATGCCCACATTTATTTTATGCTTCCCATGCCGTTAGCGATTTACGTTCTTGATTCTGGATGATGAAAGAATACAGCAGCAAATATATATATATATATATATATATATATAATAATAATAATAATAATAATAATAATAATAATAATAAAAAGGCTTAAACACTAATATTCCATGGTCATAATTTATTCCATTGGAATCTTAAATACGATCCAATTCATCAGACCTACAAATTCAAAAAGAAAACAGAAAAGAACAACTCCGGAAATAAAAATAGAATTTAGAGAGAGTGTAAGTATGAGAGTGTGGGACGAATGTTAGAGCTAAAGAGAGGGGTAACATACGAGAGAAGGTGGGAGATCAAAACTTAACAGAGTGTTTTTTTTTAACTAGAGGTGAGTGAAACGGAGAAATATGAAAGTTGTCGGATGTCTAATACATTAAAGATACATTTCGTGGTGACATACACACACCATAGACATAAATAAGCTATCTTCTAGCCAAAAAATCTTTAATGATAATAAATTTATATACAATCAGGCCCTCAAAAATAGTGGTTTTACACAAGAATTAAACTTTAACGGAGAACTTGTAAATCAGAATATTAACAGAACTAAAAATAGAAAGAGGAAGGTAATATGGTTCAACCCACCATATTGCAAGCTCTCTAACATTGATATAGGAAGTTTCTTTCTGAAATTAATTGATAAACATTTTCACAGTAAACATCCACTACGTAAAATTTTCAATAGGAAGACTCTGAAAATTAGTTACTCATGCGTTAGCAATATGGAGAAAATCATATCTTCCCATACTTACAGAATACTTAGAAACTACCATAGTAATGAAACTCAATCGAGTAACCCTACCTGCAATTGTAGGAATAAAAACCATTGTCCAATCGGGGGTAAATATAAGTATGAAAATGTAATAAACGAGGCAACAATCTTTCCCGAGGAAAATATAAACGAGAAAAAAAGATATATAGGTATATCCGCCGATGATTAGAAGCAGCGTCTATACTACCATAGAGGCTCTTTTAGATATAGATGCCTCAGAAGTCAAACTTCCTTATCCAAACACTACTGGGATCTGGTGGATAAGGGATTAACCCCACTTTTGAAATGGAGATATCTATCAAGAGCTAGAACACCTAATAACTTCCGCGATCGGTGTGATCTGTGCATGGCGGAAAATATTTTTATTATCAAAGATAAGAATCAAGATGAACTGTTGAATCTTCGTAATGAGATATTTTTTAAATGTAGACATAAGAAACGATTCAAAACATAAACACCGTTTTGTAACATGTTGTCACTTATGTCAGTTCCATCTTGGTTCAAAACATCGGGCATGACATTTTAATGGAATGAATATTATGTTTATTATGTTTATCTCTATATGGATCATTGTGTATGTTTATGTGATGCGCTATGTATTTATTTTTTTATTTTTATTTTTTTATTTTATTTTATTTTTTTTGTTTACTCCCAAATTTTTGAAATTTTACTTATTTAGATTTTAAATTTTAATTTATATGTATATATATGTACGTATATGTATGTATATATGTATATGTGTGTGTGTATGCATATATATATATATATATATATATATATATATATATATATATATATATGTACTTAGTTGTGTGTGTATGTGGGTATATATGTAGGTGTGTATATATAGGTATATGTATGTATATGTATGGATGTATATGTATATGCATGCGTATATATGTATATGTAAATTTGTGTATACGTATATGGATGGATGTATATCTAGATGGATGTATATGTAGATGTGTGTATATATATGTGTGTATGTTTTGGTATGTATGTACTCATATATATCTGTATATGGGTGTATATGTACGTATATATGTATCTATGTATAGCTAGACGGATACATACAGGGATACATTGTTTATTTGTTTAGATGGGTGTATGTAATTGTATAGAAATGTAGGGTTTTAGGTATATTTGTTTATGTGCACGTATGCGTATGTTCGTATGTATATATGTGGGTAAATGTGTAAGGACTGGATGCGTATGTATGTATGTGTGTATATGTATGTATGTGTGTGTGTACTTTTGTATATATATATGTGTGTGTGTGTATATGAGTGCATGTGTTCTTGTGTATGTATTTATGTATATGTATGTGTAAAGTGTGTGTATATGGATATAGGTGGATATGTATATATGTATATATATGTATGTATATATATATGTGTGTGTGTGTGTGTATGTATATGTATATGTGTGCGTGTATGAATGTATATGTATATGTATATATGTAGGTGTAATTATTTGTATATTATATGCGCGGTAATTATTAGAAAGCGCTCAGTATCAGAGATAGAGCTAACATATTGAATCAGATATATGTATATGTGTATATATGTATGCGTGTGTGTATGTATGTGTATGTGTATATTTGTGTGGATATGTGGATATATGTGTATGTCTGTGCATTGGTATATGTATGTGTGTATTTGGGTACACGCCTATGTGTATGTATATACGTGTATATGTTATTGTGTATTTGTGTATTCGCATGTGTTTTTGAACATAAAAATATAGGTCCTTGCTAGATTAGATAATCGTTATATTTATTTTTTATATGTTTATATTTGATTTGGAACCTGTAGTCGATATTAATTTTTTCAAATTTTCTCAATTACACAGCTGCACTTTCAGTAAATGTCCTTCAATTTTAGTTTCCACCGACCCATCTCTCTCCCCCATCACTTATTTCGTTTTCTCTCCCTCCCTCTTATTCTGATCTTTAACATTAGATCGTCTATGGTGTGTGTATGTCACCACGAAATGTATCTTTAATGTATTAGACATCCGATAACTTTCATATTTCCCCCTTCCACTCACCTCTAGTTAAAAAAACCCCTCTCTGTTAAGTTTTAATCTCCCACCTTCTCTCGTATGTTACCCCTCTCTTTAGCTCTAACATTCGTCCCACACTCTCATACTTACACTCTCTCTAAATTCTATTTTTATTTCCGGAGTTGTTCTTTTCTGTTTTCTTTTTGAATTTGTAAGTCTGATGAATTGGATCGTATTTACGATTCCAATGGAATAAATTATGACCATGGAATATTAGTGTTTAAGCCTTTTTATTATATCCTTACTCTATCCTGGACATTGAGTTCTACCTGGATTCTATCCTCTCGGAATTTTTTATTCAAAAAATATACATGTATGTGTATGCACCTATGTATATATATTTATATATTTTGCATATGTATGTATATATTTACCACTAATATTATATATATATATATATATATATATATATATATATTACGAGCATTTGTACATAGAAAATTTGTACATAAAAATTATTTAAATCATGGTGTATTGGGGTATATGTTGGAGTAAAAGGTGAATGATGTCTTCTTATGGCATATGTGTTATTTGTATTGAATGAATGGATCGTGAATCGGATTAGCTAAGTATAGAATAGTTAATGATGACCAACCTCAATCCACTTCCCACTTTTTGGGCCATGTGTCGCAATTATTGTATTTTATAATAATAAATATTTACATAATTAGCAAATTGAAAATAAATTTTATGAAATATTTTGATTTTTTACCGTTAAAACGCATATGGTAAAATCATATTTTCGGTTTTGGGGCGACCTTTATCAAGAACTAAAAAAATAATGCTTTTTTCGTTACTTTGGAACAAAAGTTCATCGATTTATGACACAGAAACATAGGGTTACAAAAAGTTATAACCCTGATATTCTGTCTTTATTTAATATCTTACCATTATGTGGGAGGTATTTCTGGGAGGTATATATGGGAAGTATTATTTTCGCATTTTGTATACACACACACACACACATATATATATATATATATATATATATATATATGTATATATATATATATATATATATATATATATATATATATATATATATATATATATATATATATATACATACGAGAGTATTGAAAAGTTCTCTGAGTGACCCAATTATCAAAATTAGTATTCTGGAAATTGAAATACATACATATATATGTATATTATGGCCTCTGAGTATTACATTTTTAAATCTCCGATTATTTTATATAAATGTATGCATATACAACTACGTATACATGTGTGTTTCCGAACGTATTTTACTGTGTATGGATGCGAAGGCAAATGGGCCCATGAAATCCACAGTTACACATAAACAAAAAATATCGTAAAAAAGAAAAAAAAAAATCATTTAAAAATTTAAAAATCTGAAGACTTTTAATATTTTGTTCTGCATTTGTCTTTCGTCCAAATGAGAATTCGTAAAAAATTGAAATGTTGTTATTTTCATTTCCTTTTCATCTCATTCCTCTGCCAAGAATAGGATTAAAAATGGCGAATTGCCAGGTTAAATGTTGAAAATTCTGTGCCAGTGATTTAAAAAAAATGTCAGAAAAATTCTTTTTCATCTTTATTGTCATCATCTCCAGAAATATAATCTTCATCAACATCATCTGCTGCTACATTGTTCCTTTAATTGTTTCCCTTCTTGATTTAATTCTCAAATTATTTTCTCCATCTACATCATGATAATCATCACAATCACCGTCTTTCTCTACCGACACCACCACCACTACCACCATCACCACGACCACCACCACTAATACTACTAATACTACTTCTTCTGCGAATCTTTTGTCATATCAGTTACTAATCTCTTTTATTTTTCTGTTTTTTTTTCAACTTACACTCTTTTCTCCTTATCTCATGATCGAAACTTTTCTTCTCATCTTGTCAGCCAATTTTTCTTTATATATCTTTTGTATATGTTTTTTTGTAATCTCGTTTTCCCTTCTGCAACCATATTAATTAAAGTTTTGATTTCTCCCTCCCGCTTGATTTATTTGCCTCTCTTAAGGTGCGATATATCCCGTACCTTGGATAAAAAATTATTACGCAGTTCAAAGCCTCTAATATCGAACTCCTTCTCATCAGTGCTGTTCAGTTTTTGTTATCGACATTTTATCTTTTTTGCAAAGAAGGTGACGCTAAATGATAATGATAAATCCAGTAAAATAGAAAAATCTTAAAAAGAAGACCGTAAAAGCAAAATGGATTCATAAAAATACATGAAAAGCCTACGATTCGAATATAAAAATAAATCTTACGAAACATTTTTCCCTCAAAAAAGAAAATGAACGTACATCTTGATGCTATTACAATGACTGTAATGATGCTTTCCTATTCACTAAATATATAACCCATAAAAATATCATACATAAGATATGGAATTTAAGTACTTTAAATCATATTGATATCTAGAATATTTATAATTTCAATTTTTGAGTCAACTCTATTATTTTGTCGAGAAACACTGCCTTAATGTAATCTTACTTTGAGTGAATTTCAAAATATTTTTCTTGTCACAAGCATTAACTCGGAACATATATCCTTGGTATTTAGAACGTTTCTAAGTTAGGAAAATATGTCATTATTGGTTAAATACAGAAAATGTTTTACAAAAAAAGGATACACGAAAGAAACATGGCATTTTGCTTATTTGTTCACAATTATGGATGTCGGCCGAACTAAAACCTTTCTGCAACGCGCATGTATGTGTGTATGTAGCTAGTAATGTTTTTATGTAAGATAATGTTCGACCGACTGCTCCAAGTTAATATTGATGACGTCTTTCAAGAATTTCAGCATGGCGTTCGAACAGGCATTCGTACCACAGATATTGTTTTTCTGCAAGGCAATTACACAAAATTTGCGTTCAGCAGAGAATTGACTTCTTGCATTATTCACATTATTCAGACTGTTATCCCGATATTCATTGCCATATTCACGTTGTACGCTCCGGCCTTTTTCAGGTGACTGGAATTTTGAATTTGTTTCATCCACTAGGGTAGATTGTTCTAGTTCCACATGCCTTGACACTTCAGGATGTCTCAGTTATTATAACAGTTCGAATAATGTAAATAAGGCAAGTAATCATAATACCTCATCTCAGAGCTATAGACAGAGAATGGATTTGTATAGTCTTTCTTGATTTGACAATGGTATATGATACAATCAACAGGATCGTTTGTGAGATATATTGAGAAATTTTGGTTGTCCAGAGAAAAAACTTATTAACATGCTTCGATGTTTTCATGGTGGCATAGAACAGTGGGAAAATGTTTACCATACACCAATTGAAGTAAAGGATAGCATGAATCAGGGAAAAAATCCTACTCCTACCCTATTTCCTCTTGATTTTACAAGGGTTTTTTATGTGATCTTCAAGAACTGTGATTATGGCGTATACATAGACTATCGCACCTCTGAGAATCTATTTAATATCAGGTGAATAGCCAAGACGATAGTATTTGTTATACGAAACCTGACGTATACAGATGACTGTGACCTTTTGCTCATTCTGAGGATGATATGCAATAGCTAATGAACGTTTTCATTGGGAAAGCCTTACTTGCAGCCAAATATCTTTGTATACAATAAAGGCGTAGGTGATGATATTGTTTATGTTGGCAACAAGATATGGAGAACATATTCATTGAACAGTGAAGTTTCTAGAATAATTTTAAATGACAATTACTTTTTTTTAATTCGCCATTAAAAATTTATGAAACATTATAGTTTCTTTGTGCTCCTCTATAACTTTCTCTTTTAGTTTATTATTCTGTTCACTGGGAATCAATCTTCTTTCTGAACAGGGAATTACACTAGATACCCTTTGCAATATTCGACATAACTGAAGTTGATTTCATGGCTGTCTTAAAAGTTCGTAGACATGCATTAAAATATTTACTTGTGCGGAGCTAACTATTTACAAATGAAATATTACATCGACACTGCGAATTCTGGATACTTCTCGCCGATTACTACTTTCAATTTGATTTGTTAGGCTTTCTCCAGTTTTAATGCCCTGTCCGTTCAGGACTTAGGCGGTGTGTGTGCGCGCGGTATTTAATGAAAAGTGCTCAATATCCGTGATATAGCTAACATATGCTGTTGCATGGAGAGTTGGTTGCACGATGTTGTTAAAAAATACAAACATCATGTCTATAGACAAACCCAACTTGACCCACGTGGCGGTAGAAGACCCAAGTCAATGAGTGTGGGTATGTGTCTAAATATATGTGTGAGTGTGTGTGAGTATGTCCTCCAACACAAACAGCTGATCTGAAGAAATTTCAAAGCCGCCCCCTCTTGTTCCCTACTAAGAAGACATTGCTACATTTATGAAACGCTACAATATTGACACCGAAATAGACACAATGAATTTGTGTACATACGTGTGCCCGTGTGATTCAAGTTCCCTGCTTGAGCGCGTCTTTGTGCCGTAATATGTAAATTTATTAGTCACTTATATAACACTAAATAATATGATCGTATGACAACAAGACTAACTGCAGAAACATATATATATATATATATGTGCCTTTGTGCCTCCATGAAAAACTGCACATTATTAAGTTTCTAAATAATAAAAATCTATTAAACAATAGACATGAATTAACGGTTTTTTTGCCGACATCATCAAATTTACGCATTGAATAATTTAGCTTAAAAACAAACATAAAATAAATTAACTTTTATAATCCATAGCCCCAATAAAAGTTTAAACACCCTACCAAAAAGGATAGCCCTTTATGAAGTCGTCAAAAAACAAATGTTACGACAGTTTTTATATACACAAAACCCTTTCATAAAGAAATAAAATAAAAAAATAAATAAATCTCCATAGACACGTAAACCAGACTGGTTGAAAACATCTTCCGTTTTAAATTCAGACACCCCCACCTTACCCTGACTTGACATCTATGAAAGTAACTCTATGCTGATACAAATTATTAGCACACAACACCCCTACCTATTTTAAAAATTCACCATGGCTGTTACCATGGAAATTTTGATTTCAATTGTGAATACACTATTAAAACACGTAAATTTCAGAAATAAGTTATTCCCAAAAAAATTTCGCTTGAAGATGAAACAGAGCTTACTTTAATTCAATTTAATTCTAATAATTATATTGAAGTTTTCGGCTCTTGTTTTTGAAATATGAGACCTCTTATGTAGCGTGTTGGAATCATGTTTTTAAATAAATAATTATATATATATATATATATATATATATATATATATGTGTGTGTGTGTGTGTGTGTGTGTGTGTGTGTGTCTGCGTCTGTGTGTCTGTGTGAGCGTAAAGTGATAAGATAATAACTAGAAAGATAAAATGCCCAATAAGCTAATGAAATAATGATAACCGAACAAAATCAATTCAAATCGATAATCTTTTTCGTTTCTTCCTCTTTCTTAACGACAGACTTTCGAAAGTTTCCTTACAGCCCAACCATAATACAGCTTAATCAGAAATGAAATCGCGTCTTTCCCATTTTGACTCGCCTTTTCACAGTTTCATCTCCATCGTACTCGCTTTAATCATTAGCAAAACAATAACTTGCACTAGAAAAAAGAAATGAAACAGCTCTTCAAATTTTAATTGCTGATTCCAGCTGAGATAGCCTTATTTTAAACCAAGGTAAAACAAACAGAAACAAGAATAGAAAATTTAGAAGAGCAAAGTGTCAAACTCCCAATGGTTACTGGTGATAAGAAGGTGGCGTTTATTCCTTGATTTATGTTAGTAAGTCTTGCATACGAACTTTACGGCAGAATTAACGTAAAATATTTTTCTAATCCTGTTAACGATCTCAGTAGAAAACAATTTACAGCATAGAAAAACAGATTAACATAGACACTGATGTTCATACGATAGAAAGAGAAAAGTGAAAGATTGAAATATAAAGGAAAATATTGTAAATATATAGAACTCAAAATAGTAAACAAAAAATCAATATAGACCAGAAAGAGTGTATGTGCGTGAAATAGAAGAAGCAATGATAGGAACATATGACGTATGCAGAAGTTTGAGACATAACGATTCCAATTTTCAAAAACTTAAAATCCTTACAATTAAACATTGCCTTTCATTTGGCGCTGTTTCTTCAGGTTGATAGAATCTCAAAATATATTTATTATAATTGCTTCAATTTTACTTAAGCTGGAATCCTTCTATTCTTAGACAAATTTTTGAGTAACTAAATATTTTCGTGCAGACGGACTTATAAACTTATCAAATGGGGATTATAATAAGAATTTGAAGGCTAAGACATGAAAATCTGATGTAATAGATTGTATAAAAGTATATGTGTGCTTGTGCATATACATATGTGTAGATGTAGATATAGAAAGTGTGAGGACATAGATATCAACATTGCTTTGTAACTGTAAATTAACTAGCAATATTAATTTTTCATTTGTATTTTTACAGAGATATTTACCTCGTACCAGGCACAAGGTTAACTCGAGGTAGAGGATTACAGAGTAAGATACAGAGCTTATACGGATATGTATGGTAGATAACCGTTAACCCTAAGCTTCAACAGGTTAAAATTGTAATGAGAAAGTCAGGACTAGCGCAAATAATGATGGAGTTCATCTAAACACTCTCCATAGAAATGGTGATTACACTCTCCAATCGGTTCTTGCGTCCTCCTTTTCTGTTGCCACTCGATTGAATTCGGCTTTGCTGGAAGAATATGAATAGAATCACTAGAAATCATTTAAATTATTCACTGCAGACCTTGGAAGTGAAATGTTCGTCACAATATAAAAACATCAATAATAACAGGATGTCCTCGTGATTTTTGTCGACAGTAGCTTGTAGCATAGCTATTACCGAACAAGCTTATCTTCGGACTTGTGTCAGCAATTTAACCTCTTGTTTTTAGTTTTTGCACATATTTTTTCAAACATAAATGATAAAGTCACCAACATAAGGCAAAATTAAAGGTCAATTTCTTGTTGCTTTTTTTGCAAATTGATTTTCTTCTTTCTTCACGAATGGTTTGAGCCATGCGTTTCTATAAAACTGTAAATTTCAATATACTGTGTGTGAGTTATTGACCACAAATAACAAAGTAAAATGTATTAAAAATGTTGTTCAGAAGAAAACGATGGAAAGCTCGTAAAAATGAAGGGTGAAGAGGTCAAAGAATGAAATGAATAAATGAGAGAGAAAACAGATTGAGTGGTTCAAATTTAGAAGCCAAGAACTGATATTAAATAGTATTGAATAAATGCATTCTTGCAATGAAAAATGACTACATTACTGGAGGTAATGTATGTTCAATACTCAGGGAGATTTGAAATTGTGATCAGATTCAGTGATTGCTTGGCATTATGAGAACAGGAAAAATAGTTGAGGTTCAAAGTGATATAGAGGAACATGAAAAGCAAAAGATATAACGTACTAAAACAGTAATAGGCGAAATACAAATTAAACAGTATATCTATCTATCTATCTATCTATCTATCTATCTATCTGTCTATTTATCTATACATACATACATACATATATATATATATATATATATATATATATATATATATATATGTTCACACACACATATACATACACACACATATATATTTATGTATATATCGTTGGAATGAAATTTATAATTCAATTTTTCAAAGGTGAATAGTATTTTTGTGCGATATTGACAAATGTATCATTTATAGAATTTCAAGCTTGACAAAATTAGAATCAGAACCAAACTAAAACTACTATTCAATGGATGCATTAATCTACATGAAAATAACTGAAAATATTTACATAAAATTTAAAGTAGTTGCAATGTCCAGGATGATCTTGTTCAAGATAATCTTGAATAATTTGGAAACTGAACCGGGAATAATCTTATAGACGGATGAGAATAATATTACACAGGATGCGTTACACACATACAGACGCAAAGGCTGTATTAAGGCTTCGAATTTTTACGAGAGAGACCAAAATATCACTTTCAAGATCCAAAACCCTGCGAAAGTAATCGTTTTTTCCTTTGTGGCCTCTGATGGTATCCTGACATACCTGCATGCACTGCTCCTTCTAGTCATCGTTCAAAAGCTTTGGCATAATCTTCGCGCAGATCTTTCACATTCCAAAATCTTTGGTGTCAATCTTGTCGCTGTTAATGCCCAGCTCAATTGCCATCAGTCGAACAGTCAACCTATGATCGCTAACACCTTCCTCACGCGCTCAACTTTGACCTCAGTCTTGCTCATTGAAGGGCTTCCACTACTGGTGTCATCTTCAATGTCCTCTTTGAGAGAACCTCTCTGAACCACTTGTACCACTTGTACCACTTGTACCACTCGAACACTTGGAAGCTCAATATCGCCTAATCTCCGAATACTTGCTGGAATAGTACGAGGGATTCGGATGGAATTTTTCCAAGCCGGACCAGAAACTTCATGTTGGTTCGTTAGCCGAAATCGCAGATATATACTTCCTGCATATTACGTCACACGCTGATCGCTACCCCCACTTATAGGTCAAACAGCACACTAAGAACTTTTATCTTTTTGACTCAGCTCGAATACATCAAATTCATTTTTAAGTAATCTGCTGCCACTCGGTCGACAAGTAAACAATGTACTGATCCAGCAGAATATTTATTGACCACACCATGTGAGACCGTGCTAATTAACAGAAACATTAAAGTCTTCGCTAGTTCCTCTGGACATTTACCCCATTGTACATATATTGGGACATGATACTACAACACTGGACACTTACAGTTAGTTCACGTATAAAACTTTATTGCATTAGCTATTGAAATAATATATTCTGTATTTGTTAGAATATTGTGTTGATGCTCATTAACAATATATAGTATTTTAATGAGTGGTAGGAGTACAGATTGGCATTTCTGTTTTAAAACCATGTGTAGGTGTTTATATATGGGGACATTTACTGAGATACTAATGTGTTATATTGATCAATCACAGTGTTGCATTTAATATTTTCCTTCAGCACACACACACACACATATATATATATATATATATATATATATATATATATATATATATATATATATATATATATATATATGCGCGCGTGTGTGTGTGTGTGTGTGTGTGTGTAATTTTATACTATGTGGATGGCAATTGAAAGCCTTGGCATTGATATGCAGGAACATACACTTATGTATAGGCAGAAAAAAACGAACCCACTTTATTCCAGAAATTCTGCTTTTGTTTTAATGTACATTTTCATAAATTGTTTCTTAGTAAATATATTCATCCATCAACAGAATCCACCATATTAGTACCTTTGTTTTATTATCTAAAAGCCATGATCTCATAATGCATCCTCAGGGCGTATAAATTTCCTTCGATATTGCTGCCTTATTTCTAGTGATATATCGATTTCAGTAACTCTTTTTTACTCGACTTTGCATAAAGTATTCTTTATTTACCTTAATAATGATTTCTTTAACCATTAATCTGAATAGTGTAACCTCAATGCATGGTAATAAGAATTTCATTACTTGCTTCTTTTGTTCTAGAAATAGATTTATGTAAATAAAGTTTAATTATTCCTTTATGTTTGAATAAACAAACCTCTCAGCTTTTGCTTCTGTAATAAATAAGCAGCCATTGATATTTATCCTATTTCTCGACATGGTATTCCACTCAACCAAATTCCCTCTTTAAGTTATAATTTTTATACAATAATAAAGGCTTTAAATTTTTAATAGGGGCCAACTTTTATGACTACAAAATCTTGACCTTCGTTTGCCTGTTTCTCATTCAACGTTGGCATTGATTTAAATGATGAAATAATCAGCATAACATCGGCGTAATTAAATATATCTGTGACATTCCTATTATCTAATATTTTTCTAAAGAGAAACCTATTTATAATGTTTTAAATTTATACGTTATAGTAATGAATACTTGTTAGTAATTAAATAGTTTTAAAATCAGAATGTTAGTACTCGGGTTTTGATTGAACTATTTCAAGTTATAATATGCCCATTGGTAATTTGAACTTTTGTATTTTCGAGGAACTTAATTTTCATAAATGTTACTTCATTTGATGATATTTCTACGTCTCTATATCTTATATATCTATATCTATATATATATTAATACATAGTCAAAAAGTGATTTGGGATTGTTTCATTTTGCTCTTGTGTGAAAATACATGTGTGTATAAATTTTGACCGTTGTATTCGTATTTTTCACTCGGTACACTTAACTACTAATTTAATTAACTTTACATAGGAGTGTGGGTGACTGAGTAATTAACAGTTGAACATAGTCTTGTGTCATATTCCATTTCAGTAGACGGGTCGGTAAATTCACTCCCTCGATTCAGCAACTAATGTAAGATTAAAATCATTTTTTTTCGTTCTGTTTATATTTCTACACGCTTATGCCACATCAATTACAAATTCACAAAAATTAAACTCAATGAAGTATATTTTCTTTAAGTTTACATTTACAAATTTTAAACTATAAAAATTCTCTTTTGCATATAAGAAACTATATTAATTGCACAAATTATAAAACTAAAGTTTTAAAGATACAAGATGTTGTCTATTGTGTATGTGGAAGTTCCTAATATATTAGTCAGCATGAAAATGAAGTTAATATTTGAATATATACAACTATTTAAACGGTTCCACTGATCATCCAAAAAAAATCAAAGCCAATGAAAGGAAAACCAATGATTACTTATTCAACTATCCGAAAAACACAGCTACTCTTCGTCAAAACAATAAATATAATAAATAACAACTAAAATAAGAAAAGTAATACTTACATAAGTTCCATTCTCTTTAATGAGTTAAATCATTAGAGAAAATTCAAATCATGTAAGTATTATATAAGCAGCCTAAACCCAACATTTTATAATCGCTTCGTAGACTTTTCTAGCAAAAAATAATTTATGGATATAAATTGTTTGTTAATTATTATTATTATTATTATTATTATTATTATTATTATTATTATTAATAATAATAATAATAATAATAATAATAATAATAATAATAATAATAATAATAAAACCCGTCTATCAATAATCGAAGTGTTCTTGATAAGGAGTCAGGTATCATGTAGTCCTTTACGTTTTAAATCTTAATTTACTTAAGTATGCCTTATTCGCATTAACAGCCTGAAGAGGGTTATATTTATGTATGAAAAAGACTTTGAATGCTGCTGTCTTCTCTTGAGGCCATATCTGAAGTTAGGCCTTTAAGCATTTAAAAGAAATGAATAAAACAGCAAAATTAAAATTCCAAAATTGGTTATTCCTAAATTTTCGCTTGAGGATGAAGCATGGCTTGTTACTTTAATTCAATTTAATTTTAATAATTATATTGATGGTTTCAGCTCTCGTTTTTGAAACATGTGAACTCTTATGTAGCGAAGGAATCATATTTTTACAAATATAATTATAATCTAAGCTCTACTTCGGTATGGAGAACTGTTTTTTTAAAAATAAAAACAAAAATACTAAAGAACCCTGGATTATTTACCTGACGTGTTCTTTCCTATTTTTCTACATACCTGCGCGCTCGCGCGCACACACACATACACACACACACACATATATATATATACACACATGTATATATATATATATATATATATATATATATATATACAAATTTGATTAAAGATCAACAAAAAATATAACAGACACACGCACACACACACACACACACGTGTGTGTGTGTGTGTGTGTGTGTGTGTGTGCGTGCATATGTGTGTTCTGACGGAAAATAAAATTGAAAGTGGGTACCATTTCATATTACTTTAGATTAAATTTACAGTTAATATAAAAGGATTGCTATAACTGATCACATATACAAGTCATTACGTGCACAGCTTTCAAAATAATGATTGTATCAACAGTATTCAAGTTTGTATTAATTAGTTAAATCTTCCTTAGGCGTTAACACATGCATCTACTCTGACACTGATACGATCATAAAGACGACGAATAACATCTTACGATATCTTATTCCACGACACTTGCATCCGTTAATACACTAAGAATTATGTGTCAGGTTTTGTGCCATTATCTCCGATATATGTTTATTGGAAACACTATTGGCGATAGTTTTGTTGAGTGATGTTGTCGATTATATTGAGTAGAACGGAATTCATGTGGGCGGGCATTATCTTAATGAAACAGTGTTCTAGTAACATGAATGGTAGCAGGTTGAAAAAATTCGTGACAAAAATGGCGCAGTTCAATGTTCCCTCTACATACATCGAAGGCGAGCTGATGTTGTAACATGACACCGCACGCAATGATGCCACTAGTTATATGTATTTAGTCGATATATTTTTGAAGATGTCGCTCTCCAGGTGTACATCGCAAACGAAAACGACCATAACTTGCATGAAAGCAAAAGCTATTGTCATAACTGAAAACCACGGCTGTTCAGAACGTTTGTTTCTATGTAAAAATGTAGAACTACATTCATATCCATTTGCCCATACATATTTACAAGTACAAAGATATCATTATTATTATTATTATTATTATTATTATTATTATTATTATTATTATTATTATATATGTTTGGGTTTATATGCGGAATTATGATTACGTATTTAAATATTTGTTTATACAAATATAGGCATCGAAATGTGTGATAAGTACGATAAAGAAAGAGAGAGTAAAGAATCTTCATGTTGATGATAGAATTTATGGATAACGACAGAAAAAATAAATTCTATTTGAATGGGTGGATGACAATGGTGATCAATTTTAGTATAAAAATCTGAGTAGTACACGGAATGACCTTTGCCATCAAATGGATATGCAACCTTTCTTTGCAATATTTCTGCCGAGTAATTTGAAGAGACTGTGCTAAAAACCTCTTAATCTGTATATAAAAAGAAAAAAACAAAAAAATATTCCATAATTCCTGTTGGTCTGTGTGTTTCTCGTCTCCAGGCTGGTTTTACTTAAGCTTCACGTTGAATAATTTGGGCGAAGACATCATTGGTTGGCAAGCATTCGTCAACACGGGTGAAATATGTCAGGAGGAAGTTTAATCTGCAAACTTATAAAGAAAGACGAGCGAAATAAATCTATCCATTTATTTGAAAGGGGAAAAGTCAACTTGTTTTGCGTGCAAGGTTTGTTGGCGAACACGGACTGTTTCTGTAGGTTTCTTGACCAAACAACCTTTGGTTAACATCCAAGTGGCTGGGCATGGTTTTTCATTGGTTACCTTGCTCAAGGGCTGATTGTCCTTAAGATTTGCTTTCAGGTGCAGAGTCAAAGTTCACAGTGGAGATATTCGTTTTTAACAAGATGGCTACCTTGGATGTTGTTCATTATCCCACAATAAGGCAGTACATTTATATTTCTACGTGTTGCTTTCTACGCTCGTATAAAACGTATGAAATCATACTTGCATATCGGAATGTATCAACTTATAATTGTTAGAAGATAATTTTTGTTGAAGGCTGTATATAGAATCGAATATTGGAAAATGTTCGAACGTGATTGGGAATAAACGTCTGTCTGATTTATTACGCCAATGATACACAGTGTCCATGTCAGGAATTAAATTGTAACACATTCGTATAACCATATATAATCATGTGGGGTCTGAATAGTAATTATCTGGCGTGAAACGCTCATTGTATATCTTTTAATCTATTCGATTAAGATACGTCATTGAACTAAGATTCTTTGAAAAATAAGTATTTGTTGATTTGCTATGTAAAGTATTTTTTCATCGCAAAGTTATCGACATAAACACGTGTTTGTATTTGCGTCTTTATGTTATTGTTTGTTTATATACGCGCATGTGCGTGTATCTGTGTGAGTACACATTTTAAAGTGTAGTTAGTATGTACTAAAATAGATGTATTAATAAATATAGTCTGTGTAAAACTATTTGTGTGTTTGTAAAAACCTTCATATAGGAATGCAGACGAACATATTCCTTGGTTTATTAATAATGCTTATTTACCATAAATGTTCTATTTATATTTTTTTGCATAGAAACTATACCTCTGTATATATTTGAAATGACTCATATAAATGAAATAATAGCATTTGAACAGTTTCAAATGTAATAGGAAAACAACTAGTATACATATAATAAGAATAGAGACGTTTGGATTTTGATCAGCAGACGCGTGCCTGACTTTAGGAGGGCAATTAAAAGTTATTGAAGCCGCAGTTAAATGAGGATTATCTTTTCACGAGATCTTGAAACTTTACTCATTGAGATTTTAAAGAGCGGGACATTACTCTTAATTATGACAGTAATTTCTATTTCCCCCCCACCTTTATGAATTTTAAAGAAAGAACCATTTGCTTTCGGTGTTTTCATAACATTAAAAGAAGATTTTGACGCCAATTCAAATACGAATAGGGGAAATTTAAAATTTCTCAGTCGGATCCACTTCCCAAAATCATTCATTTGATTTTTCTTCATTGAAATACTGATTGTAGGATGTTAGTTGGTCAGTGAACTCCTCAGCAACTACTTATACTAGAATGGAAACTGTGAAAACAGATAAATATGAGAATTTGGACTGATTTTTTTCTTCGCTTGTTCTTGCTTTACTCTATCCACATATATTACTGCTCATCTATCGCTTACTGTGTTTCCACTGAGTCTAAGTTAGTACTTCTTAGCCTCGGGAATGAACTCACAATTATTATCGTACCAAATTCAGGAACGAGCACTTTAATGCAAAAGGACTAATCCTAAACGTCAAACTAGTAACCTAATATTCTACTTCGTGCCTACTGCTGAAGCTGACATGATTAACAGCATTCATTATCATCCCTTTTTATCTACAGAGAAAGACTCCTGATGAATACAGAATTGCGCACTACAGCCGAAATCTTGTGACAGTAACAGCAAAGATGAAGAGATTGCAAAACATAGCTTCAATTCTACTGACACGATGCAGAAATCAAGACGTTGGAGAAATTATACAGACATATTTTCATATAAACTAATCATTGTGACTACAAACGTTTTTTCTTCGCGATAAGCTAATTGTTTGAATGAGAAAAGTGCGAAAATACTTCATTGATTACGAAAGATTGAGAAATAAATAAAACGACAACATATCAAAGAACACTATTCTGATGCTAGGTCATTAAATATGGGTAAAAGAGTCGAGAACTTTTCCACATGTACGAATTAATTCAAACTTAAAGATATATGCAAGTTATTATGTTTGTATTTCCAGATATCTAATAAACAATTCTATGAATGCTAAAATCCATGAGTATTCGCATATATATATATATATATATATATATATATATATATATATATATATATATATATATATATATATATAGTTGTGGACAGAATCATTCATTTTCACTGAATATTTAAACATTTTCTATGAAAATACGAATATTTGCAAGTACTTACTGTATTTCCCATAAATAGTTGATTCCGTATTTAGTTTTGAATAATACGTGAAATTTTTATAAGTTTCAATCTATTATATTTATAGTTATAGATTTTTATAAAAAATGGTGCAGTCCAAAATTATTCGCATTCCACCTTATAGAAATTATGAAATAATATTGCTCTATAGCAATTGTAATGTTTTTTCTTAATTTGATATTAAATAAAAACATTCTTTGAAAATGAGTAAGCATTGATCAGATTTTTTAACATTCTAAAATCTTCTAATGAAGAAGACAATATGTAAGTACCCCCTACCGCGATAACTTATTCGTTTTGCAACGACAGCTAAGACGGCTGAAGTAAACAAGAAGCTTTGAATGAAGATAGTTGAAGCGTGCAAAAAAGGTGATGGATATACACTATCCAAACATTTAAATATTCATCCTCTCTTAACGACAAAGGACATTGTAAATGATGTAAAGACGTCAGGGTTTAATGTATCGATGAAGAGAGTCACTAGATGCTTTCATCAAGCAGGACTCGGGCTTGTCTTTTATGAAAAACTCTCTTACTTAAGGCTAAACACCTAACATACAGATTTCCTTATGTTAGAAGTCATCTAGAACATGGGAGTAAGCATTGGAACCAGAATTATTTGGTTACATGAACTCCAGTTATAGATGGAGAAACGGGAATGAAGCTCACAAACCAAAAAATACCCTCCCTAAAATTAAGCATAGTGGTAGGAGCATTCTTCTCTGAAGATGTTTTGCTGCTAATTAATATTAAAATAGTCCCAAACACTTCCAAAACCATTATGGATATACTCAGATCCTCAAACACTAATAGCAATAATATTTCTGAAGCAGGCATTTATAAAATGAATTGCCAAAACTATTCCTCCCAATATATTGGAGAAACAAGCTTAAATAAAAAAATAAAAAATAAAAAAAACGCATTTATGAGCAAAAAAGAGACATCGCAAAAACAACTTAACTAATGCATAATAGTCATACATAGAAATAAATTCTAACACAATTTTGATTTTAAAAATGCTACACTCATAAAAAGGAAAATAACTCACTGAGAAGGAAAATCCTCGAGAGTGTCGCCATTGAATATTATCCAAATATTAATCTACGCACAAGCTTTTCCCCAATAACTGACATCCATTAAATATGGCTTGTGGAACTAGAACAGTCTACAAGAGTGGGCGAAATAAAGGGTTAAGTTCGAAATTCCAACCAAGGACGGAGCGTACAACTGCAGAAATATTGTAATAAATACGGCGACAAAGATGAGGACAATAGTCCGAAAAATGTAAATAATGTGCATAATACCTCATCTCAAAAATATAGACAGATACTGAAAATGGTTGAATCCGTCAACACAACAATAAAAACAATATTTCCACACGTGACAGTACTTGACGTAATTTTCAGTTGACATAATGAATACAATAGCGTTTTCTAAATTCTTCCAGTTGCTAAGGACACACACACACACACACACACACACACACACACACACACACATATATATATATATATATATATATATATATATATATATATATATATATATATATTTCGCACATATAGTGCTGGTGTTAATAAAACAATGCTCGATGTTATAGAACAGAACTATTAAGTATATATCAATAAATATACGTTATCCCTCACCACTAGCACAACATGGAGTTTCATGCGCAACGCAAGCTTCAGTTGCTGAGTATGGACTAACCGTTGGCATATTAAAAATCGTTAACGAGAGCCTCATCCAACGAATGAAGTGGAAATTCTTCAAGCGCGAGTGTTATACAAGATGCCGATTTAAGTTCCCAAAAACATGACTATCCGACGATCTATTATTGAACTTCGAAAAAGACCTGTTCTCGGTAATAGACAGAATCAAATTCACTACTATTAGCAACTACTACAACAACAACAAAAAATAAGATAAAGGATATTTCTATGAAAAAAAATCCGATAAAATAATCATCATAGCAGATAAGACGAGTAGTCATTACAAAGTCGATGTGGATATGTACTATAAATCTATTAACAAGGAAATTAATAAGCTTTATATAAAGGTACCCAATAACTGGGAAAATATGATCAATAGTAAAGCCAAGAAAATTGCCACTGAATTGATGATAGGATCTATAAATTCCACAAACAATAAGCATTTATCACAGTTAAAGAACATAAGGCAAATTTTCTAAACCACCCACAGTTCAGATGACTCAACCCAACTAAAAATAATATCGGTAAAATCAGCAAAAACATCAGTGAAAGAGCATGCAAATACACGAAAAATTCTCTAGAAACTGACCAGTGGAACAAAACAGCTGAAGCCATAGAATGATTTTTCTGTCATAAAAAGGAAGAATGAATGTACATTGATCCAATTCGATATTTATGTCTTTTACCCGCCCATCACCGAGAATTTGCTAATGTCGGCTATAAATCTAACAAAAAAGATACTGTCCTATTTGCGATCGCGAAATAAATATCATAAAGCAGGCACGAAAGTCTATACTTTGCCATAATGGTTATCTGTGGACCAAAATAAGTAACCTAGAATTTGGTATTGCCTCGGAAGTGTATGATTCAGTGGAGGCATGCGAACGTGTTGGAAATCTGTTATTGTGGCGACTTAGATTTATTTTCGACATCAAGGACACCCAACTCTATAGAGATGACGGTGTCATTCTCCTCCGTGAAACTAGTCCGCAAAATATAGACCGATTGAGAAAGGAACTGATAAAAGTTTGTAAAGATCACGAACTAAATATTACCACTATCGCCAATGCAAAAATGATCAACTTTCTCGATGTGAAATTAGACCTGAATTATGGTTACTATAAATCATGCACAAAGGATTTATATAACCATAAATACGTTAGTAAAGATTCAAATCACCACCACAAAATTCTACATAATTTACATAAATCAGTCCAAGTTAGATTATCCATCAACTCGATCAATAAGGAAATATTTGATAAGATTAAAACTAAATATATAAAGGCTTCAGAAATAAGCAATCATAAAGTAAATTTAGTGTATTTAGAAAAAAAAGGTAAAAATAAACAGAAACGCCATAAGCGCAACATCATATGTTTTAACCCACCTTTTTTTCTAGATTTAATTCTGAAACATTTCAACCACTGACCAACACTAAAAAATGTAAAAACATAAATAATGTTAAGATCAGCTATAGCTGCGTTAATAACATAGCCAAATTTATTTCCCATCATAACACCGTTATTAAACCAATATATTTCCAATAAAGACAACGTAAATCTATCTAAAAATAAATGCAACAACCGAATAAATATGATCTGTTCCTTAAATCTATTTAACAATGTATGGCCGATAATATTGTATACCAAGCCAACCTACTTTCCGGTAAGGATGTTAAATTCTATTTTGGTTCTTGGAAATTACGTTTCTTCCATTCTCTAATGACTTTAGGTGTATAAAATACAACCCCCCCAAAAAAAAACAACCCTGCTCTCTCTAAATATATCTGGCAATTAAAATATAGTGGTAGTTCCCCTTCTTATAACTGGGAGATTATAGCAAGAGCAATATAAAGGTAAAGGAAATTAATGTAACCCATGTCTTGTTGAAAAACTGGGTATCTTAAAACATTTAAATAACCCGAGTTTATTAAGTAAGTGAAATGAGTTGATCGCTCCATGTAGGCATAAAAATAAATATCTCCTTAAATACATTGAGAAATTGCGTTTTTTTTTAAGGACAAGTAATCTCTCTTTAATTAAAAATGAATATTGACAACTTAAAAATAAATTCTAAATTTTTTACATACATATGCAATTTCCGTTTACTTTAATTGCCAAATATAATTTATTAAAATTATGAAAAAAAAAAAAAAACTATAATCCCAGTAAAATATATAACTGCGCCAGAATTACCATGGCCAGATATATATTTTTAAATTCAAATTACGTAACGGTCAGAAATAATATATATATATATATATATATATATATATATATATATATATATATATATATATATATATATATATAATACTATTAATGTGAATTATTTCTTTAGATGGATGTGTCTGGTAATGGATAGAATCCTGTGGAAGTGAGAAATTATAATAGAATGATAAAAGGCGGACTTTTTCTTTTCTACTTCAATTTAATGCATACTCTAATAATCAAACTTTCAATCATTCTGTCTGACATATATATTTGTTTTAGATTAATTTGACTTAATCTCATCCTTTTTCTACTCTTCATTGTCACTATCTTCTTGGTAGTCTTATGTACTTCTTCAGTTTATTAGATATTTCTATTGTCTGTCAATTACTGTGTTTTTCATATTGTAACTTTTGATATTGTGACTACTTTTACGGCTTTTATATACACTTCCTTAGCGCAGTAGAAATTCTAACATGATTTATTGCATGTAGGTATAATCATAACAAAGAAAACTTCACATACTCCTATATAAGGCTGTAAAGAAAGTGTGACGAAAGCACTAACCATCATTTGCAATAAGACAGAACGAAGGTCATCAGGAAGACGGGCAGCTGAAGATATGAGCTACAAATTGAAGGCATTATAATAAACAAATAGCGAAATTTAACACTTCTGGGAATATAGAAAACAGAAAATGTGGCAACGAAATTCGAAGGTGTATTAAAATAGGGAAAGTTTCCTTAAAAAATAAACGAAGTATCAAAAAATAGGAAATCTTTGTTGGGAACAAAGATAAGATTGCTCAACTATATAGTAACGAATCATAGATAATTTCCTCATAGATGAAGGAGAGACTTGAGGCAACAGAGATGTCGTTCTTCAGGAGGATGCTGAGATTTCCATGTGAATGTTGTAAGTAATGAGTAAGTTTTAAGAAAAATAAGAACGCTGGGACACATAATGAGGAAAGAGGGCTTGGAAAATTTGTCACTCACATGACATATTCATTTCAAGAAGAGCAGATATAAGCAAAAAATAACCTACCTTACAAGCTTGTGTAAATGGTTGGCAGGGATTAGAAGAGATAGCCAAAAAGAGAAAACTTACTAAGAGGCTATGAAGGACATAATCACCTACTTCCTGAAGTAACACAACACATAAACCCACCCTCACCTCTTTTCCAGAATTATGATGTATTTTCTCCTGGTTAATTTATTTATATCTTAACGTATCCATTTTCTTTGAAATCTTTTTACTCGCGAAATGTTTTGCTTTTTCTTTTCGATTTTCTTTATTTTTCTGTCTTTATAATTCTCATTGTGCCCCTAATTTTTCTTTTCATTTAATTTTCCTTTTTCCTTTTATTCCTTTCTCTATTTTTGGACATTTTCTTTTTTCTTTTCATTCCTTTTTTCTTTACACTTTGGCAACACTTGCTGGACAAATATGGCTGCTATTCCAATTTCCGACGAAATATGTTATTCAACATTACCAAATTTCACAACAGCTCTATAATGGAACTCTGTCTGCTAGTTCTACTCACTTCCCATTAACAGCCTCCGTGGGTCCTGATGCTAATGCTAACGCTTGGCAAAACGAAGGTATAAAATTCAGACATACTTAGAGATTGTTCCTTCTTCCTTTGACCTTGTAGATAACCCCTCTTAATCAAGGAGTGACAAAGAATTACATTGAATGCACACTTGCAAAGAGCCAAAGTCTGACTCTTCTATTTCGAGGCATTAATCATCGCCGATCTCACCACTTGATTCAGGGCACTGAGTTGAAACGCGATGATGATGATGATGATGATCACCACCACCATAATCTCTTTTATTACAAATATATGACAAACTACGAGATGTTGCTTATCTATATTTTTGATTGTGTCTATCATTATTATTATGTTTACGTTATGTGAGAAGTTGAAGCTTTTTTATGTATTATCTGTGAATTGTCATGCATTTTGGGGAAATATTTTTCTTCACGTTTTTAATTCTCTTAGACTGCTTGCCATCCTAATTTTACCCCGTAGGCAAAAAGTGACATATCGCCTGTTGTTGTTGTTGTTGTTATTATTATTATTATTATTATTATTATTATTATTATTATTATTATATTAATTCTATTGTGATTATTATTAGGTGCAGTAGTAGTAGTAGTAGTAGCTGTAATAGATGGAGAAAGAATAATTGTATGACTTCATGGCCTATCTATTCATAAGAAAAATAATATCATTATAATTAATTTTTATACATTAACCTCTTAGCAGTTTCTAGTATAATAATTTATTTGTTATTAAGTATGTTCTTTTATTCTGAGTACATATTATAAATTTATTTCTAATTATTTGAATATTTTGAAAACTCGCTATAACATTTGGGTCGCTTTTTTTCTTTATACTGCATAACTTTTTAGAGATTAAATTGTGTCGAAAGTTTTCATATCATTGTGTTTTTTTTCTTTAAGTGATTTCACCCCAAGCAAAGGAGTAAAGCTACTAGGACACAAAGGGTTTCTGGGCATAAAAAAATTAGAAAACAGAAACATTACTAAGAAGCAAGAACAAAAGTAGCGTAATCAGGAGGATAGTAGAAAGCGATTGACATTGCATTGAAATTTTGTAAGAGTAAAGTTATCTATAAAGCATAGAACCTGAAGAGAGCTCCACAAGCGTGAAGTGGGAGAAAAATGTTAGCATACAACTTACATCTTGCCAATTAGTAACTTATTAATTAATGATTTGTTAGTTAATGACTTATGAAGAAATTTGAATTTTAGACCCAATTTATAATTTCTATACTAGATAATTTTAATTATTGTAGTTGGAAAAGATTTGCTTGATATGAATTATTACATTTTAGGTAGGCAAGCACAAGTTAAATTCAGCCGAAAATCCTTGTGAAATTTCCGAGGCGAAACATTGTCTACGTTAACATCCTGCAACATAATGCTATCACATAATTATTTATCGCTCATAAATTTATCTAATCAACATTCATGAGAAACTTAATTTTTAGTTTAATCCCATTAGAACAATTTACTATTATCATTGATACGCTTCATAATAAAAGAAAATACTTGTTGCTCCGTTGATATTCTTTTGTATATAAGAATCTGTGAAAGGAAAAAGGAGATACTACTTCTGTAGTCATTTTATATATAATTGCCAACAATAATAATTATTTTTCAGCACTATAATAACCCCCGAGCCTAAAAATATAGTACAGAATACTAGGTAATCATTTTTCTTTTACATTTTTTGTTTTGTTTTACATGTCAGCACATGTACGATGTCACCAAATTAAGCATGTTGGTTTAGTTTCTCAGTTTTCTAGTAATCTATTTTCTTGTGAACATATCTCATGAAATGTTTGTAGCAGAGATCAGAGTTCCTTTTGTGTATATGACGAACAAAATGCTTAAAAATTATGATAATTAGGCTTTGAATTGAAAAAATTAAAACTCAATTGCTGGAGATTTTTCTTTCAGATGTTGGTTTTCAGTTATAAGGGTCTGTAATGTAATTGACCCTAACCTGACATCTTGACTTTAGTCAATTTCCAACAAACGTGACGTGGCTTCCCTCTGTCTTTTCTACAAATATTTTCATGGCAGTTGTTTTGATAAGCTGTTCTCCTTAGTACGTTGACTGCATAGATTTAAAAGTGCTACTTGATTGGCAACTAGCTTGGATAAATCTGCTTACAGTTAAAACTTTCTATGTTTGGTCTAGTTTATTTCAGAAATGAAAACTACACTTTAAAAAATAAATGAAGAAGAAGGAGGAGGAGGAGGAGGAGGAGGAGGAAGAACGATGGTTGGAAATTTACTTTTTCGCAAATTGATGAATCTGTTACGCATTGAGTATTATTTCACACGCGCGCGTGTAAACAAACGCATTTCATAGTAACACCCTTAATCACAGAAAAAAAAAAAATTTAAAAATAGGTGATCATAGAGTCTGAGAGCGCATTAGTCAACGATTAATGAAAAACCGACATGCACGCTATTCACACAAGTAAATCTATTATTAAATAAATAAGAAGAGTTAGTGATGCAGGCCGGATTTTATCTCGATTTTTCTGAGAATCAACGGTAACGATTCACTCATAAACATCACAATCATCAAGCAAATTCCGGAGAGATAAAAAGACGAAGAGATTACTGAATTTGAAATACCGTGTAAAACTTGTTGTTGCGTATATGTTGTACTCTTTAATGTTTTGTTTCATGGAATATGAACATGACCTTTTAGAACTGTTTGTTTGTTTCTTTTTGTAATTGACATACCTAATATATATATATATATATATATATATATATATATATATATATATATATATATATATATATATATATATGTGTGTGTGTGTGTGTGTGTGTGTGTGTGTGTGTGTGTGTGTGTATTCCGTTGAACAAGATTGCCAAGTTACTTTTGTTTAGTTTTTCTTGTATTTAGTGTTTTCTTAACTGGACGATTTGAGGTGGGAGGTACGTATATATCCATGATCTCAACGAGTAAATAGCTCTAAAAGTCATAGAAGCCCTTATTAGAAAAACAAACACCAAGTAACCAACATTTAATAATATTAATTAAGAACATGGCAAGAATATACTGGTTATTTGGAAATTAAGAGTATATCTTATTTCAGCAACTTATGTGCCATCTCCAACATCACTTACACAGCATTTATTATAGTAGAATAATAAAAATCCTTTAAATGTGTCTCATAGTTTGACCAAAAGCACTCACCGACATTTGTATATTGTTACATTCATTAAGTTCCTAAAAATAAAAGAGTTAAATATAAGCAGTTTGTGAGTCTTGTTGAATAAGAGATAGCTCTGCCCAAATACACAATAATATGTATGCAGAGTAATTATTCGAGTTGGTATCTGAAATTTTCTGTGTTCGATCTATGTCATTAATATTGACCTCTCAGTTAAGTACACGGACAAGACAAAAAATAATGTTGGAAAATAAATAATTTATTGTATGAAATAAATGCGAAAATGTCGTTTTTCTTCATTTTTAATTTTCACTTTATTTTCTGTTTATTGCTAGTAAGTCACTTTTTTCATTTTCATTTCATTTTTTTCCCTTTCTACTGTATGTGGTTCTACGATTTTAGAATTGTTTTTATTGAATCTCTATTATTTTTCTATGAATTTTTATTTTTATTATTGATATCAACGTTTATAACCGAAAGTTACTAATTGATGTGTTAGATCCACTCTTTGATGTATTTTTCTTGTTTCACATAAATGTCATTATTTTCATTGATAAAATTTATCATGGCATTCTTCTTTTGGTTTATCATCTTCCGACATCATTATGATTTTTTCTTTTTATCCATTTATGCATATGTTCTCGCCTTTTGTTTATGAGAAAATGCTCCTACTTTAAATTATTCATCTTTATGTGGCTTTTACTTATACATGTTTATTTTCGTGTAAGATCCTTTGTCCGTTTCTTCATTGATTCGTTTTGTGTTTTATTCAATCGCACTAACACTGCGTGAATATGATATTATAAACAGGTGCATGTTCCAAAGAGGGACTCTAGTTATACTATGTATTTAATTTACTAATTCATGAAGTGTTGCTTTCACAGCCGACAGATGAGCCTTTTGTAGAAATCTAACGACTGTCGGTTAGATAATATCCAGATGACCATGGAAGTAGTAGCCTGCTTACTGCTTTTGAAATGTAACTCTTTTGTAAAATAATGCCACAAATAAGAATCGGGTATGCTTTTTAAAAACAGGAATATTGAAAAGAGATCAGTCATCATATTTTGAGATAATAAATGTAAATATAGAAATTAGAATTGAAGAAATAAAAGTGACGCAAAATCAATTGAATAAATGCATTAATTTAGGCATCAAATATAAAGCAATAAAATCATCATGCAAACAATCTACATATCCAACAATTCCATGCAATACTACCCAACAGAAGAGGAAAATAATAAAATTATGGAAGTTCTGATGAAGAAAATAAGTTTCATTGATAAGAAATTTGAATTCGAAGAAGGTAAACTTTAACTTCAATGAAGGTTTAAAGTGAAAAAAGACGCATGTCAATTGAATCATGAAATAAAGATGGGAATACTGAGGACCCAAGGAAATACTGAGTCCACAAAATAATAAAATAAATAAAGATAAAATATACTGATCAATAAACAAGTCAAGATGGAATTGAAACTAAAAAAAACAAAGTAAAATTTATAAAAAGAAACAAATCTAAACGACTGCAAAATTTTTAAGTTTCTGCACAATTTAAAAATACATCAAATTCAGGCATCTTTTTCACTTGTTGAATTAAATGAAAAGAGAAGGACAATGAAAAATAAAAATGTAAAGTTAAAAGATACAAAAAAGGCGGTTCACAAATAGCGGAGATATTTTAGGTAAGGAAATGAAGAAATATCAAGGAAAAACGAAAAATAATACACAATATATATTTCAATTACAGAATATGAGAAATTATATAATAATAAAAAATAGAGTGGTTGATGAACTTAAAGCTAAACAACTGGGATTATAAACTGGAAATAATAAATAGATAAAATTATATATATTAACAAGAATATATGTAAAAGCTGAAAGTTTGAAAGAAATAACTGGAGCTGTGTATGATTTGTTTAGACAATACTTTAAATACTCGGATCGAAATGAATATGACAGAAAAATGATGAAATAGTAAAGCAACTTTGATACAAAAGTAAATAAGAAAATATCATATTCACTTACACATCCATAACATCCTGACCTCTGATTCGGAAATTTCTATTAGGTTAGCTTGTTGTATAACTTATGCAGATATAGTGGAGATCGAAAAACGAAGGAACATTAACTGTAATAAACAAACTAAAATTGATGATTTTTTTTTTCAAAATGATCTGAAAAATACATACACGACGAAAAATAGACAATTCATAGAATTGTCAATAAAAATTGATATGATCCTCTATTTTTGGATATTAGATTTTTAAAATATGTTTCGAATTGCAGAACATGTTATTTAATTTATAATCAGCCCAACGAAAATATAACTCACTACTACTCACTGTATTAGGATGTCACCCTATTCTAGAGAATATAAAAGGAGGGCAATTTTATACTCAATATTTAACTCTATTCCCACCCAGCACCAATAAAGGTGAACAGCTGTCAGGATAATAGTTGGGAATTAAAAATGCCCATTCTTAGGGAGACACAAATGGAAGTATCAATCCACAGATTAAATTGATTCACTGAATAGTCATCATAAAAAAACTGAAAGCAAAAGACCACAACAAACGCCTGAATTTAAATGTAATACATATGAAGAAAACCACTGCTTTTGCCATCGCTAGGTACGGAAGCGAGTCATGCGCACTGAACAAGAGGGAAAGATACTGGATTGATGCTTTTCAGATGTCCTTAGAGTGCCATGGACATCAAGACGCACTTAGTCTGTAAGAGCAGTATCAGAGAGAGATGGAGTGGAGTGATGACCACAGAGGCACACAATGCGCTAACTGAATAAATGATGATGATGATGATGATGATGATGATGATGATGATGATGAAATACAAAATGTTACGGGAAAGCTGACGGACATATTAACAGTATAATTTTGATGAATCTATATATTCATGAACACTAAGTCTCCTAAATTAAATAATAGTAATCTAATACGAATATGACAATGATTGAGGACTATGTCTGAAATATTATACTTAATATATGTTGTTTTTGAGTCATGATGTAATTTATAGAGAATAAAAATCGTACAATTAAATTCTGATGATACAGCAATCAAAATTAACGAACAGTTTTTACTCCCCTTATTTTCCGTGTCCCTTAATGACGCAAGCGATATAATGATTCAACGTAACTTTCTTTTCAGTGTCTCGTAATGACAGGAAACTTTAATGATTTGACATAGTTTTCTCTATTTTTCTCTATTTCCTCTCACTTACGGACCATGTGGGGATCTCTAGCATAATTCAACATATATTTCTCGATTTTGTTACTCTTAGCATTGATTTCTCTTTATTAGCCTCGTTTGGCCGAGTGTCAATTCTTCCACTATCTATTTGCTAAATCTTGTCTTTGCTTTACTACGTTTTTATGTTTCCTATGTGTGTTCAATTCTACAATCTTTCTTTCTTTATTATGTCCTCTAAAATTTACGCTTATTTTTTCTGATTGGAGGTGGGTGTGCAATTTCTGTTGTTAGAACTGCCATATTTGTCTCATTTTCCTTCAATTCCCGAAATTTGTCACCAGAAACACATTTTAAATTTTGGTTGCCCCATTTTCTTATGGTGTAATTGTCCAGCATGTTACTGCCATATCGAAAGGTATGAATCCGACAAGCTTATTTTCGATTCTGAAGTATGTTATTCAAATTCTGATAGTAATTTCCGTTATACCTATTCGACTTCGAATTTCACATTTTCCGTCATCTGTTTTTACATTGGGAAGATGACCTTCCGTTAATTTTTATTTTATTTTAACGTCAGCTATATGTATCTCATATCTTGGACTCTCCTATCATGTTAATGTCCTTTGTGCTTTCATGGACGATATTGACCAAGAAGTTTTTCAGTTTTGCTTCTGAATCTACTATCAACAGAATGGCACCTCTATATCTCACATTGTTAATGTTACACGTGCTTATAATAAATCCTGACTGGTCGTCTAATTCTATTCGAATACTCTAGATGTACATGCTAGATAAATCCGTGATAAAAAAAAAAAACAAAAAAACAAAAAACAAAAAAACACACACACTCTTGTCAAATTTTGTTTCTATTCGTTTACAAGCCACTTGGTCTTAATGCAGGACAGAGCAGAATAAAGAATCAATAATATTGACAGCAAGAAGATATAACAAAACTGAAACAGGCAGAAGAAATCACATAATCACAAATCCAAAATGTAAAGAAACATAATTTGTTCGTAGATTTTTGGAGACAAGTACAATTATTGTCAATAGATATCTAATGTATCTCGAGAAAGCTAGATTTAAATCAGTATATATTAAAAGTGAATGAAATAAATTGTCATGGAATCAATGGAAAATGACTATAAGTAGAACATGGAATAGTGCAAGCAAATAAGCACAAAATAAAATCAGTTTTGGAAAACTTCAAAAGAAAAAAAAAACACTTTCGAGATGAAAACTTTCAACAACATACCTCATTCAGGCCAACAAAGCTGACTACCGTTGTATAAATTGTTATTATAAAGTGATGAAAATCTATGACTTGCGGAATGTAACTATTTCACCTATCACAAAATCGAATAGAAAGATATAAAATTCTTTACGAACCAGATCTTATACTAGGAGTAAATCGCCTGTCTACGGATAGAAAATTAATTCAGTAAATACACAAAAATAGAAAGAATGTGTCTTTTCATCGGATTTATTCATCTTTTACATCGCGGCTATTCTAAAGAAGCTGAAGATCCTACCAGGATTTATCATCAGTTGTCACAATCTTAACAAGATAAAATACGTAGATGAAACTGTGATGTGGCTAGATACAGAAAGAAAACTACAGGAACTCAAAGACAAGGCAGCGGAGAGAAAGAATTAACAATCAATTGTAAGAAAAGAGAATGTATGGTTACCAGAAAGAGCTTTTCTCAATATGCAACCAATGAATTGGATATGTAAAAATTAAATAGTTACAAAATAGCTGGGAAGGGTTTAAAAGATGAGGGAAAAATTATCACCAAATATCAAAGTTTATTAGAATAGCAAAATAAACTTTCCATAAATTAACAAAATATTAAGAAACAGGGAAATCTCGTTAAAACAAAGAAAACAACCTTCAACTGCTATGCAAAATTAGTTTTCATAAATGACTGTGACTTCAATTTCACCACAGAAAAAGTGGCAACAGAGTTGTGCTTTTACAGATGAGTGTTCAGTATATCATGGAAGGAATATGTAAGCAACAAATAAGTTTAAAGAAAATAGAAAAAAAAGGATAAATATACATACAATCAGAAAGAGACACATAATGATAAATGTTGGCCGAGGACATTTGGCACGTACAGGATATATTGAAAGAAAGCAGCGAGTAACCGACATAACGAACTTGTGTAAATGGATGGAAGAACAGGAAGACAGTAGGATAGTAAAAGAAAAAAAAATACTAAAAGCTACGAAGAATATGAAGTTGGGGACATGGCACATAGAACAATCTCCAACCTATCATTATTGTTGTTCTTGAAATAGCGGAGAGAATATTATTCAGAAGACTAGGAAAATAATTACTTGAGTAATAATTAAAATTATTTTGACAAAACGTGTACTAAATTCGTCAAGAACTGATGAGCATGCTGGGGATTGAGAAGACTTACGCTTACCTGGTTTTCAATGAAAACCATGAGTGACAAAATTTACTTCATAAAACGAGTAAAATAGCAATTAATGAAAGGACTAACACAGCCATAATCCATTAGGATCACAATAACACTTCTAACATTTTCAAGGTTTCATTCTAAAAATAAATGCACCTTAAATTAAAATATGATAATATTTTTACCAGTAGCGTAAGCGACAATAAAATAGAAAAGAAAAATGTGGAATATTTTGCTCACAACAAATAAAAGGAAAGCACTTAAAATTTAAGGTGGAAAAGTACGGTTATGACTCAGATGAAATTTTATTTAATAGGTCAAAATAATGAAAAATCTCTAAAACGTTATATTTGCATCGCATTTTACTTTAAAATTATAAATAAGATATAATTACTGAGTTCAATGGTAAGAACACACCGAATGGAAAGTTAGTATGATTGATTATTGCATCGCCTATTTATGTGGCAGAGCAATGTTCCTTTATTTTTCTCTGCATTTTCGCTGCAATATTTTTCCTGTCAGTCACTTATCAGTGCTATAATATAATTTCACTGTATTCAAATTATGCATACCACTCCTTTTTCTATAGGCAATTTCTACTTGTTTCATTTCTGTATCGTATACTTTTGTTCTATGTTCGCATATCGTTTTTTTCTACAGATATATAGTATATATTCATTTATAAGTGTAAATATATTTACTTTTGAGTAATCAAAGAATTGACACGTTTTGAATGCGTACATTAATGAAACTGAATAATATTGTTTGAGAAATGCGTTTACCCATGACGACTGGGTTTGTTCCTATTCACGACCACATTCAGAAATAAAGCCTGCCTACGAATACTAATATATAATTACTTTCTTTAAAACACAAAAATCATATATAAAAATACACACAATCTTTCAAGTGGCCTCTTAGCGCCTTCTGCTAGCAGCCCACACATTTAGTATCATCAACATTATGCCCACTTTTCGTCTTGCTCAATCAGCTTTGAGTGTCAGTCTGTTCCAATACGTTTGGAAACAGGCCAAAACGAAACAACTTTCCTCTGAAGAAATAAAGAGAAACATAGATAAGAAAGATGTACGTAAGAAAAAGAGATTAAATATAAAGTGAAAATGGAAAAGATTGCCTGTAGAAAGGGGGAAAAGAAAAACAGAGGGCGTAGTTTGATACATATCGCGAAAACCTGGCAAAATGGCGGCAAGAATCGGCATCGTATGAATAGAGGCGGGAAAGGACAGAGTCATCTCTGGCTTATGACCGGACTGTTTGCGACGATAAGAGTAATAGGAGGTGATGCTGAATGAAAAAAGGCTGATGTAAGGTGGGGAAGTCTATGAAGCTGTCTACAGGGCCATCGAAGAAATATCCAAAATTACGAAGTTGGATGTTGTTCAAGATGAAGTCATGACCTCGCTTACCGTTCTCATCGCTTTACGACTTTAGAGATCAGATGGAAGACGTGGAAAAATCTGGCAAAATCAAGATGTAAATAAAAAATTGATAGAGTGAGAAAATAACAAAATGATAAAAATATAGAGGAAGCGAAAGTTAGAAAAAAGTGATAATAAAAATCTGAAAAAAAAAGAAGAAGAAATAAAAGAGTATGGGGAAATAAGTAAATAAGATGGGAAAGATTAAATAGAATTGAAATATTTAGAAATTAGGAGAATTGAAAAAAAAAAAAACCCACAGGAATAGCGGGAGGCATTATAGAAATTAATGGAAGATTAGATAAAGAAAAAAGACTGAAAAGATTAAAAGGATTGACTTGATTAAGGAAGAAATTGTAAAAAATAAAGACGAGTGAGATTTACTGGAATGTGCATCTCATACGATTGGCTAATTACAGAAAACATTATTAAAAGTGAATGGAAAAAGAGTTTCACAAAAGCAAAAGTCAAAATGTTATTGAAGTAAGAATCAGAGTAAAAAAACAGATACTATAAGAATCTAAGAACAAAACAAAATGAATAAAAATGAATTGTGTAATAAAAGAGCTAAATAAACAGACGACAAAGGAAAAGTAACGTCAAGATTAGATTTTAGAGAAAGGTAACAGGATAAGGAATAGATTTAAAACACATGAATTAATTTCAAAGCTTTAGAAAATGGAACTAAAATGATAAATGATTTCATCATATGAAGAAATTGATAAAAATAGGAAAGAAATCATAAATGGTTGACATTAATTTTGTGTGATATTTAGAAATGAAAGATTTCTATCCAGCAAAGAATTCATTTTACACCATGCTCTTTTCGTTCATGAAATCATTACGTATTAAGAAAAAAGCCATTATTTATAAAATAGTGTTACATTTGTTTAATATTCAAATTTAATCGAGATAACGACTGTTCAGTGATGAATCACCTAAGAACTGAGTGTATGCAATTCTTCTAAAATATAATGACATTTTGAATACGTTTTTCTCAATTGACCAATATCGTTTGTGAGTAGATGTATTTGTTTATTCCAATTTATATATACGTTAATCAGATTGTTATTAACATGACGTGTTAATATTTTTCTTACTTCATTTATTGATAAATAGACAGACAGTTTCCATACTTTTTCTATTAGTTGACTGTAACGAATAATCCCGAACTTGACATTTGCGTTCGTGAATATCAAATTAAATTCTCAGGTATTTCTTAAAATATCTGGAGATGCTAATGGGCTGTACGCTTGGAAAATTTAATTTACACAAAAGGGACAGAAACTGAGAATGGAAAAATGAAATACAATATCATATTTATTTCATTTTTTTTTATATTCGTATTTACATTTAATTCAGGTAGATATTCATTTCATTAGAGAAATTCGTGTTTATCTTTTGTATTATTTGTTATTTCACGATAAATGTTATTTTTCTCATGTTACGACGACAAACACACTGCGAATAAAATTAACGTTTATAATAATAAAAAAAAAACAAGAAGAAGAAGAAAACGGAAAAAAGAATAACAGAACACCAATAGTTTGTGTATGTTTGCGAATTTTGGACACATTAGCAGCAGAATTACAGCGAAGAACCGGAGCATTAGAAATCGTGGACATATCCTATGTGGAGAGCATCACAAATAATAGATTGCGAGACATCATCAGACAACAAATAAACCCATTGGATGATCTCATAGCCACCTTCAAGAAGAGAAAGTTGAAATGTCATGAGCATGTCATCAGAGTCAACAATTTTTCCACTGTCATCCAACAAAGGTACAATTGCAGGCTGAAGAAGAAGAGGTAGACAGAGTTAAAAACGGGCTGACAACATCGCTGCAAGACTAGCCACAGTGACGCCAACGTGAGATATGGATGCAGAGAGTCAGGTGCTCAGCTTTCATGTACTTATGGGACTGAGGACCGATAAGGAATGCTTACAATATTTATATTTGGGGAAAATTTTCATTATTATTCGATCAAGTTTATTCACCTGCTTAAAGATTCGTTGAAAGAACGAATAAAACTCCTTTTAATTTCAAAACCATTAACGAGACAACGTTTCTTCACTGTATTTGATAGTTAAATTTAATAAAACCATTGATAACGATTGAAATTTCCATCATTTTGCATCACTGTTCCTTTTATTCCAATAATATTTTCTCTTATCGCACATCTCGCGATTTCTCACGTCTTTTTTATGAACTTCTGCATTCATCTTAACTTCTGCCATTACTTATGTCATATTCTGCTCGTAATCCTACTTTTTCTCTGTTTTTTAAAAACGTCTGCAAATGTTTAGCAATACATTTTACCGAATTGAAAGTTTATACATTACTTTGATTGTCTACTCAGAAATATATATTTGATGATTAAGAATATTAAGACCGTTTTTGCTTTATATATGTTTATCTCTTCGAATACATTTTAGCGATATGCAATAAATAAAGAGTGAAGAGAATAATTAATGAAGTAAAGAAAGGAGACAGAAAGTTGGAAGAAAGAAATAGAAAAACAGATTTAAATAAAGAAAAAACAGGAAAGACGAACATAAAATATAACAAGAAATACAAAAGAAATTACCAAAATGAAAGATAAGGAAAAAGATTAAATTAGGGAATACAATAAAATATTTAATGATTGAAAGCTACAAATATGGAAAGGAAGAATATGGAAAGGATATTGTAATGAAGATTGGAGACAAGAAAAGAAATGAGAGAGTGGATTAAATATTTGAGCCACTTGGACAAATGAATAAAGACAAATTGGTTGAATCTAAAAATGGAATAGGAACATTAGAACAATTGTCTAATGCAAGAAAAATACGGGGAAATATGACATTGAAATAAAAAGTCTATAAAGTAATAAAATAAAATAGTACAAAACACTGATTAAATAAAATTCAGGAAAAAAAAAAAAAACTATAAAAATATAAATACGTAGGAAAGAAAAATATTTTGATAATTTACAAACATTCACCTCAGATAGGTTAACTGATACAGTGTAACCCGGATATACGAGACCCGGATATAAGAGAAACCCGGATATAAGAGACTTCTTATCCGGTCCCGACAACTCTCTTATATCCGGGTTACACTGTATCCTATTGATAATCTTTTGCAAGTTGCTTCCTGGTTGACCCTTTCAATTTTACTATTGCTGTCTATAAATGCACTAAAATATCCGCAGCAAAAATGGCTGTTATTTTCTCCCTCTACATTATGAGTTTTAGATAAAGAAGTTAATGCTATCACGTTTGCATAATTTGTTTGACGGTAAAATCTATCACACGGAAAATTAAAAATATTAAAAAAAAAAAAATGCATATTTTCTTTTATATGAATAAATACGTTACTTTTACCATATGCACATTGATATCAATACAACATAGACGCTCATGCAAAATATAGGGACCGGCCCTTGTAACCATAGACTTAGTGGGTAGTTTTAGTGACGATAAATACCGGTAAAAACTGATACTAGACAAAATTTCATATACACCCACAAACAGAATACGGTAAAATTTCGTCACACTATACTATAATACAAACATTAATGTGTCTCTTCTAACAATTATATACAATATAATTATAGCGGTTTGGGATTTAACTAACTAGCATGAAAATGGAAAAGAGTACGGAATAGTCAAGAGAAAATAAATCTATGAAATTGTTATAATTATTAAGTATATGTTTTGCAAATGCCATCGCTTCCGTTCTCTGTGACACACCGGTGAACGAGATATCAGTGTTGTATGATTAATTCTCAGTCTATGATTGCAGAAAATCGATATATCTGTGAACACACCTATGACATCTGTAATATATATTTCTCTCTGGGTTCTTGTTTCACTCATAGGACAAGTTAATATGGTTCAAGTCATTGAAAAAATAAATGAATATGGTAATATTGTTGTCATTGAAAAAATGAATTATTATTAAAAACAGATTGCGGAGTCAATGTGAAGGTGGTATATATTCATTTCCGCCTCTGTCTATCCCTCTTTTTCACTCTCACTCTATTAATTATAACGTAAGAGGGCCAATGTTAACATTGGAATCAACACTGTACTTAGTCTGCTAATCGTTGTCGGAATCTGCTTGCATCCGCTCATCGGGATCGTGTCCTGTTTATTTCCTTCAGATAATTCTCACACTCACACACATGCCGTTTAAAATTGTGTGTAAAATTGAGAAAGAGGCAAATATATAGAAATTGATATTAAGTATACAACAAAAAGTATAATGAATCGCTACAGACTGTCATTTTGTATGATTTAAATTTAAATGAAAATTTGAAAAAATTAGTTAATAAATATGTAAATTAATTTAAACCTAATTTTCGAACATATCGAACATATCGAAATAAGAGGTAATTGTTAAAAAATTAAAATATTTAATGATAATAACATGATGAAGAAAAGTATATCGAACAAATACTTAAATACGGAGGGTTGAGTTGCGTATCTGTCTAAGTCGTTACTAGATGACGTAAACCTGGCTCTCGATTTTCATTGCAGAAACTTCAAACAGTTATACCCGTAAGAAAGAATAGACGCAGCTGGGTCATTCTACAAATGCAATTGTTATTTACAAAGAAATACGCAGAGATATTTATTCGTATACATACATATAGAATTCTTTCATATATGAAATAATGCATATATGAGTACATAAATAACTACATTGCAGGATAGAAATGTATATATTGAAGAAAAATTCATCACACATGTGCCAATATAAAATTATAAGATAAGTAGGTTCTGCCTTATTTAGTAAATATTTTCTTTTGCTCAAAACAATCGGAAGATGCAAGAAATAGTGAAATGAAGTCAATTAATAAGAGAAAGTAAATACATTTTTTTCATGCTGATTTCCATCCTAAATTTGCGATTGCATTATTTGCTTTTATTTGTTTTCATTTCTTTTTTTTTTATTCCTTTCTCACTTTTTCGCATTTAATTTTCCGTTCTTACCATGTATTTTCTATTTTATTCATTATCACATTCTTTTGTATTTTTTCACTCTATAAAACGTACACGTGAAAATATTTATGACTAGAGAGGCTATTGTCTTTTGCACATATTTATCTGATGCATGATTTTACTTTTTCTCATTCACATACGCGTCCACTAACCAACACTATCTATCTATCTATCTATCTATCTATCTATCTTGTATTTATATATATCTATTTGTAACTGTATGAGTACGTAACGTGCCTATGAGTGCATGTTATAATTTAGTTAAAAACACATCTATAAATGTAGGTGGGTGTAATCATTCATTCATTTTGTTATTCATTAATCTTGTTTTTATTTTCTCTGTTCTTTCTTTCTTCATCTTTTCAGTTTAGTACACGAGCAGCTTTAGCCGCTAAATCCTTTTGTTCACTAAACTTACTCAATCATTTCTATTTTCAACTTACGTACTTCCAATTTCTGTTTGTCACTCAGATTTTATTCCTTATTTCTTTATGTGTTTTTTCCTACGATAACAGTCTCTTCACGATACTTCTGTTCTGCTGCTATAATTTCCTCTCTGCATTTTTATACAGAGAACTACATTTTCCAGGAATTCCTTCTTTCTTTTTTGAATGTGTTGATACTTAAGGAATCAGCCTCCTTTCTAAAATCCTACCAAGAAACTCGGAGAAAAGTAGGTGTGATAAATAGAACATGGAGAAGCTATAACAGTTATAAAAGTTAATTTAATTAGCAGTGAACATCCAATACAATAAACTACGTTTCATAACAAACACACGAGCACACACACACATACACACACACACACACACACACACACACACATATATATATATATATATATATATATATATATATATATATATATAATGTATGTGTGTGTAGGATAAATAGTACGGTTAATAAAATTTGAAGGATAAAAAGCCAACAAAATCATAGCAATATTGTCAATAAAATTAATATTTATTTCATATAAACCTTTTGAGATAAATTTTAAAGTCAAAATTTTCGAACGTACCTGTGTTTTTTCAACGATACGAGGAACAAAGGGAAATCTCCAACCAACAAATTCCTCAAAAGAGTAAGTCCAACTTCGTTCAGTGAAAAGGTTTATATAAAATAAATATTAATTTTATTGACAATATTGTTATCATTTTGTTGGCATTTTATTCTTCAAATTTAATTAACAAGCCTATTTATTCTACATATTACCAAGAGCACGTGAACCAGCTTTCATTGTAATCATATATATATATATATATATATATATATATATATATATATATATATATATATATATATATATATATATATATATATGTATGTGTGTGTGTGTGTGTGTGTATATATATATATATATAGTGTGTGTGTGTAATAGATAAATTATCGTTTAATCTACACGAAAATTAAAATAATACTGGCATCTCATTTTAACAGATATATGTATGAAAATTACACAAAAGTATTTGAAAATACTAAAGAATAAATTTATTCAATAACATCACCATTGCTTTCAAACATGTCCTTAATACTACTTCAGAATCACCTCCAACTCTTCTGGACGGTTTCCTTGTTTATGATGATGAAAGCTGCCATAATCCTTGCATTCAGTTCATCTTTGGGTCAAAAGGAGTTTTGTTTGTCTCTCGGTCAACTCTGCCCTACACATAATAATCAAGGGGGTTGTAGTCTGTGAAGTTAAGTGGCCAGATGTAAGGAGTGATGTTATTGGAGAAATTGTCTGACTCCCCGACTAGATTCTTCTGCTTGTGTGGCATGGTGAAGAGTCCTTTTGCCAAACATAGGGTCTTCCAACAGCCACGCTCTTGACCCAGGTCAGCACTATTTCCTCAAGGCAGTTAATGTAGGCCCTCACTAAAAAATTGGGAGTTATTTTCCTATAACAAGGATCAGAATAAGTTTTTCGAACTGCCGTAACTTCGTAATCACAATTAGATACATCCAAATCTTACCGAATCCACTGCACTCTCATCATTCTGAAATGTTCGTATTGACGCGAATACCAAGCAGTACAGCATACCGTTCCTAAATTTCTGGAAGTGCGAATTGCGTCATGCTGCTCTTTTTCTCATATACGGTGTCCATCTGACCTTACTATACCCTTGGTGTAAATAAATCAGAGCTATTGAGTACATATTAATAAATATACATAATACCTCACACTGACAGTATCACTCGGGTATAAATCTGCTTACAATTTCTGGGTTTCGTGATTTTAGGTGGATAAATTATTACTGTTATTTAATTTTTAATTATGATATAATTTAAATTTAAATTTAGCTTCAAATTTACCCTTAAAGTTAAAAATTAAAATTCCAATTTCATATTGATATATGAGCAAATTCTGGATTAGTATTATCCAATAAATTGTTCATCGACTAAATACTTTGTTAGAACAATTTAATTCTTTTATATTATGGTTTCTATTTTAAATATCACATAAACATATGGCTATATACAAAGCTATCACTTTATTACATCTTCACATTACGCGGTTGCGTAGTTGGAAATGACGAACCTTGCCGTTAACAAACGAAGGTTTGTCAAATCAAAATCCATGCGACATGGAGGTTTGCCAAATAATTCGTCCATGGTGAAAAATTTCCACTACCCAATATTCAACACGTGTTGAATGTTTATGAAGAGGAAACAGTGGATGTGAGCACAGTTAGGTAGTATTAAGTTAACACATCAATACGTTTGATAAGCTTCGTTGAAGTCGACGAAGGATGTGCCAAACGAACATCTTCCTGATAACATTACTACTGCTGTGAAAATGAGAAAAATAGGAAGAGAAATACTTTAGAAGTGAAAATGTTCTATATATAATTATTTTATTATACTTACTGTAATATATTTGTGTATGTGTGTCTGTAAGAAACACCAGTGGAAGCGTGAGTGAAAGAGATATAATTGCCACACCTGTTCAAATATGAATTGTACTGTTCGATAAATGCAGATCCATCGAACAATCAAATCAAAGCGTTCTCATTGGCTACAGTGTCGAAGACATAGAGCGAGGTTGGTAAGCGGGTGGAAACACTGCGTCCATATAATTTTGAACTGGAAGACTTCACTCTTCATTTCTTACACTCTGATGCTGTTTTGCTTGTCGCGTTTCCTTGTATATTCTCATTTCATTTTTACTCATGCTTCCTGTTTTGCAACATTCGTCTTTTCAGTTGTCAAGAAAATATATTGATTTCCTTTCACGTGCACGCTTATTTATAATATTGCTTATTGTTTTCATTTTATTTCTTTTTCATTTGTCTCGCATTTCTATTGCATTGTTATTCATTTAATTCTTTTTTTTATCTCATTTTTCCGATTTTGTCTACCCTGCATCTACACTTCTTTTTATGCTTTTCATTGAAACACCAGTTTTTCATTCATTTACCTCTTTCTAAATATTAGTTAGATAAATATTAGTTATATATATACATTTTCTATTAAGTCCTTTCACGTGTCTTTTCGTGTTGCATAGGAACTGATTGAGATAGATAGATAGATATATAGATGGATAGATAGATAGATAGATAGATAAGGTCTAACAGATAGGACACAGAGAAAAGTGTTGAGCTAATTTATATGTATGTATAAAAATAATGGTGTGAATGTGTTTCTGTGTGTCCCTCAAGGTAGATTTATCACAAAATTCTTCATATACAGAAATTTCTTAACGTTTATATGGGTTCGCTTGCATTTTTGCTTGTAGGAGAGTGAGAGTGTGTGTGTGTGTGTGTGTGTGTGTGAGAGAGAGAGAGAGCGATAAGGAGAGAGAGACAGAAAGACAGACATAAAAATATCATAAATATGAACTGAGTATTTTTTATAAATGTAAACAAAAGTGTTTCCAAATACGGGGTAAAATTTATTGATGAAAGATTATTTAGATTTCTGTAAAAATGCAAATAACCTTATAAATTGCACCCTAATTTTTCTGATAATTGAAAGATAAATATTTAAAAATCTCAGAAGCAGATACTATTGCTCATCAATCAATCATTTTGAAAAATATTCGTTGAGTACTTACGATCAGCAAAAGGTCATGTAATCCGGCTTTGCCTTATGGTATAACTCCGGATGGACACTGTAAATTGAATAAAATACATTGTAGTAATGGAAAAACTCCATTTTATACATTTTTTGTAAAAGAATAAATATTAATTTTTATTGTTTTGATTGCATTGAATTTGATATATTGCGTTGAAAAAGATCTGTGCATAACTTTTATTTAGAAAGATGTTTTTATAAGTATGCAAAAGGATATAGTAAAATTAGTTTTAGGAAGATGACAAGGTTGTAAGGGATAGAAAAATGGAGTAATCAAAGAATAGAGAAAACAATCTTTAATGATAAAATACACATTTTATCTATAATTTGGTATAATGATATACAAGCAATATTTGGATGACTGTATAATTATGAATGTATATGATTTTTGCCAGAATATCGAAAGCGTTTAACAGAACAAATTGACAGATACTCGTATACTGAAATAGCGTGGATAGCAAATGCTAAGACAGTATATAATTTGCTTACTTTTGCGTGAGATGTTTATACATACATAAATTCATGCATACATATATATATATATATATATATATATATATATATATATATATATATATATATATATATATATATACATACACATAAATATACATATATATATTTATATGCATATATATGCACATACATAAATGTATATATATATATATATATATATATATATATATATATATATACATTTATCTATCTATCTACCTATATATATATATATATATATATATGTATATATATATATATATTAATAAATATACAAATTATACCTTAACGCTAGCACGATACGACACGGTGTTTCATGCACCCATGTTTCATATGTATAACATGTATACATACATACATACATACATATATATATATATATATATATATATATATATATATATATATATATATATATATATATATATATATATATATATATATATAATTCACGTTCACAAATGATAATAAACCAGATTTCGTCTTCCCAAATGATAATAATTCCAGATTTCAAATGTGTATGTTAACTTAATGGCAACCCAAACGAAGAGATGTAATTAAACAAAAGTAACTAAATTTGACACACAGACACAGACACACACAGACAGACAGACATATATATATATATATATATATATAATTTAATTTAAAGTTTAATTTTAAAATTCCTTTATGCATTGGTGTTTCGTTTTTTTCTCGAATATTTTTTAAATTTCTATTGTCAGACTTTACCTGTCGATTGAAGTTGTTCATTATCGTGTAAACTTCATTCTAAATTAAATCCACAAAATAAATTAATTTTATCCAAATAGTAATTAAATAACAAACGTTAATTTAAATGTCATTTCAGCAAGCGAAAATAAAAAGCCAGTAAAACTTCAAATATTGGATCCGCCAAATTCTCTACTTTAGTCATCTGACCTTGAAGGAAGTAACAAAGTTAAAATATTCACGAAGTTTGTTCAAGCTTCCATCCTCAGAGCAAGTGAATAGCACAAACTCATGAAAGTATTATTTCCTTCATTACAAGTGTAATATTCGTAAGTCTGTACATGATATACTGCAATGAAATCTTCCTTCACCAGAGTAGCTTTTTAAAAATGAATATAATATCATGTAAATACATATGAAAACATACACGAATAGGGTTGGTCTATCAAGAATGATGAGAAATAATCATCATAATTTCTAAATCGACACAGAAATTAAATCATTGAGTCACACGCACATGATTACATATGACATCACGTACATGCATACAAAATATATGCAGCAGATAAGACAGACAGATATAGCCGTAATTAATAATATAAAATAGAAATACCAGTGAAAATTTCACAATTTTTCTATTTGAATCTTAATTTTTAAGTTAATGACTGCGTAAACTCATAGTGAGTTCTACGGCAATAAATATTCATAGAAAGCATGTTGTTTAAATATCCATAGAATGTTGTTAAATATTTAAAAAAAACAAAAAACTAACAATCTTAAATATGAATGCTGGTCGTTATTTTAAGAAGTAAGGGTACAAATGAACAAAAAATTGAAACCGACACCTTTTTCCATTCCACTGAAACAGACGTTGAACACTTTCTTTCTTTCTTTTTTCATTCTTTCTTTCTTTGAAACCAAGAAGTGTCTCTGATACCTCGCTTCTCTTTCGAAGCGGCCAAAATAGAATAGTCCATTATTTATTAGTTATTTATTTATTAGGTATTGACAGTAATCGCTAAACCCTACTTTTTCAGTTTCTTTCATTTTATTTTTACTGAAACCAAGTAGCGTCTATGTTATATATTCCCCATCTTCCCACCAGTTGAAAACCAATAGTTAATTATCTATATTATCTACAAGGTACTGAGAGGGTGTAACGAAAAAAAGATCAACAAGCAGAATTAAAATAATATATATATATATATATATATATATATATATCCGCGCGCACGTGAGTGGTTTTAAAATTTGCTATATTAACATGGTAAGATGGTACAATATCGAAGATAAAGCATTTACGTGTGAAGCTGATAGACACTATGCAGTGTTGATTACTTTGTTCAAACTTTTCTGTACATAGAGAAATATTCACACACACACATATATATATATATATAGGTCCTTTTGAAGATTCGCTACAAAAACAAAGTTTTATCGTTTATCGTCAAAATCTTTATGTTATTATTAAGAGGAAAGACCAAAGGACTTTTTATTATTAAATTATATTTTTAGCTCCTTTTAGAACCTTCAAACTTTTGCTTAATATTTTTTTTTGCGTCAGTGGGTAACCATAAATTACTATGGGGAATTTTAGCATTGTTTTGCGTTGAAAAACTCATTACTTTGGAGATTTTTGGAAAAATCAGGTAATTGTCGGATTTTAATGAAACATTCAGGACTCATTTACAAATGAATGAAATTATTCTAGAAAAGTATCAGTAAAAATATTTTTTACCTCTTTTTTAATTTTATGTAATTTTGTGAAATTCCTTTTTGTAGGGCTTAATTTTTATATTAGTTATAAACACAATTATTTGGAGAATTTAAATCATAATTGTTTTGTAAAACAGGAAAACCAGTTATATAAAATCTGCCCTGAATCGTAAAAAAAAAACGCATTAAAAGCAAGACATTATTTTATTCGATCAGCTTTTAAGTATTTTTAATAAAATATATTATATATTATTTTAAAAATAAATCGATGAACAATGAAGTTTTTAATAAAAAAAAAAATTAATTTTAATAATTTGTAAAGTTTATATTTTTTTAAATCCTGTAATTAATTTGTAGAGGTGAGCTATTATTGCTAATAAGCAAAATCTATATTTACCAATCATAAATGGTAAATCTCACTACAATTCAACGTACCCCGATTATTTTAAAAATAATTTTGAAATTTTTGTGTGTATAAACGTGCCAATTTTTGTAAATATGGATGTCCATACAGAACATTAACAGAACATTAGAGCAGTAGCTATAGTAAATTTAAAATTTCCTTCGTCAGCTAGATTATAAAGTTAACGTACCTAAAATTAGATTACTTGGAATATTTTCCTAAATTTGCAAAATTTCTAAGCAGTTCAATGATTATATTAATATGGGTTCACGATATATTCGACAAGTAACTGTTAGAATAATTCTCCCCTCCCTGGAAAAAATGGTCAAATATAAGTTGATTGAGAAAGTTAGCAACACATCACAAAAAAACAAAAAAAACACCCTTTTCCGTGTGAAAAATGCTCTTCTTTGATATTTTAAACGCAAAGTAAGTAATATTTGTTTCAAATCTGATTAATTAAACTTTAAATCAGCTAATCTTCCTCAAATAAATGATTTATTTTTAAAAATTAATAATTACAATTACGATGCATTGAAAGATTTGCAAATATTGATGAAAATCTCCATTTTTCAGTGATATAAAGAACTCATTCCAATCAATTTAAATTCGTTTAGAAATACAACAATGTATTTTGGTTACTGGAAATATTAAAGTTAATCTATTACCTTGAAGCTTCAAGAAAGATTTCTTAGCAACTCATCCGATAGGTTAATAATATAATTTTAAAACTAAGCAATAAACTATAATATGGCATTTGATTATTTTTTTAGACTTTAAATGCGTTACATTTTTGTTGCTAAAGTAGATTTAAAAATATTATAGTGAATACTCAAGAAAAGATTTACATTAGATATCTAGGTACCTCCAAGAAAATAAAAACATACGATACATAAGTTTAAAATTAATTTTCAAAAATGAAACTCATTTCTTGTAGCCTTTATCTTAGTTTTAATTTCAAGTTAATAGATTAAATTTAATAATTAAAATACTTTTTCAAAATCTAATCGAATTTATTTTTTTGCTAAATTAACTGTCTAGCGCCCTTTTTCAGTGGTCTTTCGTATCTTCCAAAAAGAATATATACCTTTCTGAAACTTTATTTGAGGAATATGAGCTGATTTAAAGTATAATTCCTCTTATTTGAAACAAACTATTTACGTACTTTAAGTAAATTTTAAAAAAATGCATTATTAACAGTAATTGTTTATTTAAGGCGTTTATTTAAGCTTGATGAAAGATCGATATTTGTCTGATGTTGTTCTATGGGGCTTTAGGTGTTAAAAAAGTAATTGAATTAACGAGACAGCCTTTTATATATAATTTTTAAGTACTCGGTAATTTTAAAAATCTAAGAAAATATTCTTCGTAATCTAATGTTTTATTAAATTTAAATAGTTTGGACTGTAAATTTACTACAGTTATCGATCTTATTTGCTGGTAATGTCGTGTATGGTCGACCGCATGATAGAAAATCGGTACGTTTATACATATAAAAAAAATCAAAATTACTTTTTAAAATATTGGAGTGTGAATATTTGTATTAAGCTTTTCTATTTATGATTAGTACGTTTGGTTTTTGCTTAAATATCAAGTAACCTGTAAAATTAAATACGGAAATTTAAAAGATATAAAATTTTATAAATTATTCTAATTAAAATTAAAAAAAAAAATTAATTATTAAAATTTTTTCTTAAAACAATAGTGACCAAATATATCTTATTCATAAAAACAATTAAGAGCTTTTCTAATTAAATAATGTCTAAGTTTGATTGCATTTTTATTTTACGATTCAAAGTAGATTTTCAGTAAATCAGTTAGTGTTTGAAAAATAATGTGATTTACTTTCTCCTGCTTTAAACTAATATAAATATGAAACGGGACAATTTAATTTCTCGAAATTTCATTAATTAAGTAAGGGTGGATAACATGTAAATATATATATATATATATATATATATATATATATATATATATATATATATATATATTTTTTTTTTTTTTCTACAAAGATTTTCTTTAAAAATATTTAAAATAATTTAATTCATTTGTGAATAATTCCTGAATATTTAATTAAAATCCGACAAGTATTTGAATTTTGCAAGAATTTCCAAATCAATATATTTTTACCTGAAAAAAGCGCTAAATTTCTTAATACTAATCTTTGGTGCCCTGGCTGACGCTAGAAAAAGATTTTAACCAAAATTTCCAAAGTGCTAGAAGAAATTTAAAAATTTAATAAAATAATAAAAATGCTTTGCTCTTTTCTTTTAATAATAACATAAAAAAATTGACGATAAAACTGCTTTTATTAAGTTTAGAGCCTTTTCATCACGCTAGATTGTTTTTTCATCGAATTATTGGAGGTACCTATATTTAACTTAAATATCAAAGAAAGCTCGTTGTTAATTATTATATTATTTTTCGATGTTTTTCACTATTTGTTTGTTTTCGAGTTCATATTTAAAAGCATATATCCCTGTGTCTGAACACTTGGTCTAACGTTAGCCGTTTTCGAAGAATTTCATGTTTTTTGTTTTTTTGTTGTCATCGTTTCATTTTAAATCTCGCATTCCGCGTTCTCACTTGTATATCGTGTTTCGCGTATTCAAGAAACAGTTCATGTCACTGACAGACACACAAACACACACATACATATCTGTGTGCGTGTGTGTGTGTGTATAATGTATTTAATATATTTTATGCTTATACGTTATTTTTTATGGATACATTTATTTGAGTAAATATACTCTGTTCTTTAATTAAACAGCATTAATTACATTTACTGGCTTGAATGTTCGAGAAAATTCGTAGAAAATATGCGTTCTCCGACAGGAATCGAACCTGTACGGCGTGCTATAAACGTTCAGCCACAGAGAAATTTAAATAACTTAGTTGATATTTAATTAAAGAAAAACACATTTCCTCAAATAAGTCTATAAAAATAACGTGTAAACAGAAAATCTATTAAATATTTGTCGGATTTAATCGATTTCCTATGATATGTTGTCATTGTTTACTTTAGGATAGAAAATCAGAGTAGATATGATAGATCGAGAAAGATCGGCGAATATGTGTCTTTAAAAGCAGTAATTCGAGATTTGCCTATCCGGAATTCTCTGTATCTGAACCGTCATAGCAAGACATTCTCTATAGTGGTTCTGTATAGGATACAAGATCGGTTCCTGTCGGAGAACGCATTTTTTCTACGAAATTTCTCGAACATTCAGGTCGGCAAATGTAATTACTATTCTTTAATTAAAGAACAGAGTATTTACTCAAATAAGTGTATCCATAATAAATAACGTTTAAACAGAAAATATATTAAATATTTGTTAGTTTTAATCCATTTCCTTCATATATATAATGTATACATGGATTTTTATCTGATATTATTTGTTTATTACTATAAAAGTTATTTATAGCAACTCAAATGCTCTGTCCACTGAAATTAATGTTTATAGTAATAAAGAAATATATATTCTGTTTTTTTTTTCTATATTCATTTCCACTACCTTGAATTTCTACTTATATATTCCTATTTTTTACTTTCAGTAGGAAGCGTATTTTATTTTCATTCTCATAACTCAACGTTATTCTTTATTTTTTATTTACTTTTTCTTATTTTCATTTATTTTTAGTAATTTTATTTCGTCTTTCTTTCTCTCTTTCTTGATAGTTTATATGATGTAATACAGAAAGAAAGGAAGAGAGAAAGACGAAAAATCATTTTTTTCTCTCAAATGTGTTGTGATACTTCTTCCTTTCCACATTTGTTGTCACTTTCGTTAATCTTCAGATAGTTTGCTTTTGATTTGATATTTTAAAGAAATGACCATAGCAATAAACCCCTTTCATTCAACTCTAAAGAAAATGTTTAAATGTTTAATCATACATTTAAAATAATTATTTTTAAATTCCATTTCATTGAAACGCCAAATAAAAAAAACAAACAAAAAAAACTTTCTTTCTTTTGAGATGTTATATATAATTTAAACAGAAATTTTTGCGTCTGTCTATATTTCTGAGATGAGGTATTATGTACATTATTCAGACTATTGTCCTCATCTTTATCGACATATTTATTACAATATTTCGGCCTTCTTCAGGTGGTTGGAATGTTGAACTGAACCCTTTATTTCGCTCACTGGGGTAGACTGTTCTAGTTCCACGTGCCATGTTTGATAGATGTCAGTTATCAGTTATCTCCTCTGAAAGTTCTCCACTGCCTTAACCGGGTATTGAACTCACTCTCTTTGGGTCCTGTCACTGGATCTAGCCAACGCCACAACTGGGTATGAATTTCTGGGTTATTATAAACCTAATGTCTTCAGAAACCATTTTTACCAGTGCTCATATTGCAATTTTGCTGTTATCATTGTATGTTTTTACCATAGCTCATATTGCAACTTTGTTGTTATCATTGCTTTTCTCTGGCACTCCTTATTACTGGTTCCCATATTGTATTCATTGCTATGCTTAGTCGGCTCAGGAGATTTTTGTGGCCTAGCATATGTGCTGATTTTTTAAGTTTACGAATTTTCCAAATTTTTGTCTTTCCTTCTCTTTCTTTTATGCGCATTGTCCCTTCAGAACAGAGATAATCATTTCATGTTTTGTCATCTGTTTATACAAACTCATTAGTTATGTTACTCGCAGTTTTACTTTGCTCCTCTTGTTCTGAATATGTCCTATGATAGTCGAAACCACCTTTCACCATTATGGGTCACATAAATTTCAACCATCTTTTCGTTGAGCCTAAACACAGCTGTTCCCGTTCCTCGTAGTTGTCCCAGTATTATTTTCTTTAGAACCACATCTCCGTCGCCTTTCAATGTGTAAAGAAATTGTTTAGCATTCGCTGTCTTATATGGGGATGGATATTATTTTTTGAGCACTCATATATTTGTTCCAAGGAAAATCGCCTGTTTCTTAATATTTTACTTAGTTTCTAAAAGTCACTTTCGATATTCCAATGAGTCATCGTATTTCTGTGTCATATTTGTCATCGTCTGTTATAACACGTCTCAGTTCAAGTTGTGTATTTACTTGATAATGACGCCTCCAATTTTTAGCTTTCATATTCTATCGTGTGTCTTGCGAATGACTAGTTATTATGTCTTCTTACAAGTGATAATTACTTCTTTCTTCTCACCCTCTTTTGCTACTTTGTCTAGACCTGAAATTTTCTTTCTATTTCTTCCATCAATACAGAGTCATATGCATATTTTATATTGTTGAGATTTTGCAGCCCGCCAATAATAAATCCCGAGAGAAATCCTATTTCTCCTGAGATCACCACTATAGATTAAATAAATCAGGTGAGACGGCGCATCTGTGTCTTACGCCTCTTTCTATTTGGACATATACTTAATATATGTAAGTTCTTTATTCCCAGTAAATTTTCTGGATTATTCTAGTATCTTTACCGAATGAAGCAATACAATTAAATTTTTCAAATGTTTTGTATCATTTATACTTCTACATTTGTATTGCTCGCTTTGATAGTATTCTGATTATAAGGAGTGTGTTTATTGTTCCAGTGTTTTTGAACGAATTCACATTATTCTGCCATATTTGTGGCTGAATTCTGGTAGGGATTCTATTCATGTATACATGACTCACATAGAAATACTTCTCTGTCCTCACGGATTGTGCATTTGATTCACATGAAAATCCTCTTTCTTCACACGGACTTACTTCTCTTTCCTTATGGATTGTGACCCATAGAGAAATCAGTCTCTTTTTTAAGTACCGTATACATAAAGCCTACAGAAATCCGTTTCTAACGGATTGTATACAACACTCACAAAAAAATATGGATCATTTCAAATTATTTGGAACCCACAAATAGACAACTGGAAATTCTGCATGGAATACTCTAATTTTAATTATTTATACCTTATTCCAGTTTGAAACAAGATTATACCTAAAACTATGAATAGTATTAATAATAATGTATAACTACATACAAAACTTGTGGATGCTAGTTTTTGTGTATGTCCTCTGCTAGGGTAGGTAATTAATATCAGTTTCGGACATATTTTATTTTTCACCAACACCTGCAATGCCAAACTCTGTTCGATATAGCAACGTTATTGAACTGAAATTAATTACAGTTCGTGAAAGAGACTACACAATCGAGTATGATCAGTACTTGAACAAGTCCAGCACACTTTAACCTACGGTCACAATGACTTGGAACTTCTTGCTGGAATGATCACCGTCGGCTTCTCCCTAGGTTAATGACATTAAGGTCATCTTCCTGACAAATCTACCATACTGAGATTTGAACCCAGCACTCATGGTCAGAATACAAACGCTTTAAGCACCCGGCAACGTACATATATGCATACATACATACATAGATATATAGTGATTGCTTTATCTTACTCAGATGAGAGTCACATGTTTAGTTTTTGCTCACTTGTAATGGCTTCCGTCTCGTTTCGGCTTCCATGGCCCCTCAGATGACTCTTGAGACCAGCATTCTATTTCATAGATATCAAGCATATATGAGGGTTATATGACAGTGAGTGCTTCTTAGTAGATTACACTTGATTTGAGCATATACCCGAGATATTCATCCTCAAAGGGATTGCATCCCCCCTCCCCTTATAAAGTGTCTCAACTCTGTGCGATTAAAAGACAGTTCTTCACAATGCTGCACATAAATGTACAATTCTTTTAGATTATCCTTCAAATTATCTTTAAATATCTTCCTAGTCTTGTGTTTTGTAGACGTTTTTCTGTCATCGGTTCCCTGTAGAAAATTTGTTTAGAAACCCTGTTATTCTCCATTCTTACAAAGTGTACCTCTCATCTCATCTGGTTGAGGATTATTATTGTTTCAACATTGTTGCATTCAAATATTTGGAGGACAACAGTGTCTGAAATCAAATACTCTATTTTGATGATAAATGTGTTTTTCGGGCATTTTTGCTGGAATCTCTCAAGCGATTTTATATGCCTCTGATATATTGTCCATGTTTCAGAATGTAAAGCAGGGATGTTAAGACACGGGCCGTAAAAATCTTTTGAGAAAGCTGTGGGATATAAAGTTGAATTGTGTACAAATTGCTATTGAAAAGTTACAATCAGCCCAGAGGGACCTAGAAAAATTCTGTGAGATAGCTAAGGAGGTTCTGTGAAGGTGACTGTGGTACTATTTGCTTTTGGAGGCTTGTGATTAGTCCAGAATAACATAGAAAAGTTCCGTGAGAGAATAATATTTAAGCTGAAAATGTTAAGTGCAGATTTTCGTGACGATAATTTTGATTTTAATGATGATAATACGAAGACTGAAATAAAATCACTTTTAATAGTTAATTTATATTAGAATTTTTCCTGCTTATGACAGAACACTTCTATATGAATGTTTGAAAACTACCTTTATTTGTTTCATCAATTTGTTATTTGTTTGTACCGTCTTAAGCAAGGTTTGTTACAAGGTGTTTAGAACACTGTAAAGAGAAATAAAATTATTATGCATATTCACTGTTAATGCAGATTCTAATATTAGTTCAAGGTATTTATCATTTTTATATTAACATAAGAATTAATTAAAATGATTATAATAATAAATGGACTATTATTATGGCAATAATTATAAGTTTTGTAAAGATAATTTTATCATACAAACCAGACAGTTAATACTGCCGATTCTACCACAGATTCAAAGTTTCTTATATTCTTATTTGCATATTATAAATCACATTTGATTTCCTGAACACTTGTTTCTGTGTGAGTCTGCGTGTTTCTGTATCACCATGTATGTCTCTGAGTGGTTTTATGTAATTGTGTGAATCTAGAAAAACTGAGAAAACTTAGCTGTTTTTCTCTATCATATTTTCAAACTGATTCATTCCAAATATAGAAATATTGTGCACAGAGAATTTACTTTAGAGGAAATAATAATTTCTTTTATTGCTAACATAAAATTTGAGATGATTTAGGTGGATAGACACCGTAAAGAAATGTTTGCCTACACATAGGTTTATATACAAATATAGTAAAAACAAGCCAAGAAAGGTTGGGCCACATTCTGAAAACATAAAAGGAAGTAGGATAAAAACTGCAGTTTGGAATTGACTTTTATTCAGATTATTAATTAGATAATTTCTGCTAATTAATAAAGGAACACCACGTACCATGAACGACAACTTATATCAAGGACAAATAATGTAAAGATCTGACTGGCACATACGATGATTCTCCCGATGCTTAACACAATGGAGTCATTTTGAGAACTGATAATTTATTATCATGGTTTTGGAATGGAATATTCAAAGGTCTTCAAGAAACTCAAGATCCCCGTCAGTACGATTAAATAGATCATTTAAAAATGGAAGGAATATAGCCTGACTAAAGATTTACCTAAGAAAGGAAATCGTCCCGAGATAAGTGAATGGGAAGCTTGATCCTTTTGTTAGAAAGTAGTGAACGAGGCATTCACAACTCGTAGAGAAGCAGCTGGAACAGAAATGAATAACTATGCAATTAGTCAGACCATCTATCTATCAGGCAGGAAAGTATATTCAATCTCTTAGATTGAGTCCCCCTGTGTTGAAGCCCAGGCACGCGAAGGCTCGTCTAAAGTTTTTCCATTATTATCTAAAGAAATCTGTTTCGTTCTGGGAGAAAATATCAAACGCTTTGGATGAAAAGTAAACGTCTGGAGAAAGATTGGCACTATATGGGACCCTCCCAGCGAAATACACTCACGATTGCTAAACACGTACATTAAAATACAATAATTTGAGTTGTTTTAACTTCATTTGTACGGACGTGCAATATATCCTCATAGAAATCGGGTATAATTCCATTTTTGATCGCATCATACAGGAGAAAAAAACCTGTGTACATGTGAGAAAATTCTCAAACTATCAAGTGGATGATTACGATTCCAAGCATAAAGTGGAACCAATGTTTCCAGGCGATAAAAATAAAAGTATTCCCTTAGTCCGTTCCCTGACCTAAATCTTTTGGGAAATCTATGGAAGGAGTTTAACTTTCGAGAAATCCTCAAAACTTGAGTTATCTTAAAACAGTCTTTTAACAGGGGTGGGTTAACTTTTGGTTTTATTTTATGCTATAACCATACGTAAAATTATTTCAGATATCAGACAGCTGTTATATCAAATAATTTATATGCCATTAAATATTGGACAGTGTTTATTTATGTCTCCTAAAATGCCTGCGCATTACTTCTGCAGTATTTGGCAAAATATTATGTGTAAGCAAACATTCAATTATTTCTTCATATGTAAGGTCTATTCTAAATATTTTCTACATTTTACAAACATTTTAGGTTAGTAGTAATTTATTTAAATGATTTCATTAAAATTACCCGCCTAATACATTTGTGTGTGACTTTGTATATTTTGAGTTGTGTAGAGCTACTAAAATAAAAGAAAGAAATATGCGGTGATTGAAAGAAAAAAATTAATCTGTTTTTTAATCAGAGAGGCATCGCATTTAAGCTTGGCATCGACAAAAAAAAACCCCAAAAAACAAAAAGAAACGGTCTGGAAAGTTATATTACTGAAGAGGCTCATCTCAGAAATATAGACAGACTCAGATTTAGGCTAGTTGTTTGCCACGATTAAGGTTACATAGTGTTTGAAGAAAAATTTTCTGTGGGTGTTGAGTAAAGACAAATGTGCTTGAGGGAGCGTCTGCAATAGGCATTATTAGCTAGCCGCCCTAGTAAACGGGTATCCTCGAATACGAGTGACCAGCTATTATATATATATATATATATATATATGTGTGTGTGTGTGTGTGTGTGTGTACATATGAGCATCCACACATATAAACACAAACCTATTTTCCGAATTCAAATGTTTCGTTGTATTTATAGATATAAAATCAATTGCAAGCATATTTGGTATATTAGCACCACAAATATTTTCATTCATTGTAATAATTTCACTCATCAAATTTTCTGTTTGTGTGTCTGAGTGTGCATATGTGTGTGTCAGTATGTCTCTATTTCCGTGTATATTTTTTATATATGGACACATTCTTTGTACAAAATGAGTTGTTATACTTTTCTATAGCGAACAGCTTCTTGCTCATTTCAGTATTACTTATTGCAGCAGCTGTAGTAATAAAATTGTAGAAATTTAAGTGCTTACTTGTTTAAATAAATTAATAAGGTGACAGGACCGGGCGAATATATATATATATATATATATATATATATATATATATATATATATATATATAATGTGATATGGAAAGTCTCAATTGAGACAAATATAGTGCAGAACACATTTAGTTTCTTTCAAGTGATAAGGATGTTAGAATGAGATCAGTGCAAAAACTGCTAAACAAATTCAAATTGTAAATGAAATAAAAGAAAGACCGGGGCAAAAGAACGAAATTACCCTAGCGAAAGTACGTTGACTAAAAGAATGAAGCAGTAGAAAAGATAGTGATGATTAGAGAATAAAAAAAGCAAAGAAAATTCATTTAGAACATGAAAAAAGAGGGAATGGAGCAGTAGAAATTCCGATGAAAGGAATTAGTTATTCAGGACTAAAAAGTAATAAAATAGATAGAAAGAAAATAAAACCCGTACTGAAAACTAAGTAATATAAAATGTCATAAAATAAAAGTAGTATTTGCTGTGCAAGGGAATAATAAGACTCGACGTTGTATTAAAGCGCAGAAATGTCTATGCCTTTTATAAACACATATCAATATATTAGAAAGCATTTTCGCTATTAAATGGACATTTGAATTAGAAAGTGATTTTACAGGGTGTGAGTATCAGAATAATTATATTTTGCTGTTGGGGAGTATTTATTTTGTAATTAAACATATGGTTGTTGCAAAATTCTCGTGTTTATGAAAAAAACGCCTTTCTTAATATTAAAACCGACCTAGAATTATTGATGTAGTCTGTAAATGAAACTATAAATATACAAAACGTTACATATTACATTTTCCTAAAAACAACAAACAGGCAAAGCTGAAAGGATGGCTTAAAAATAAATGGCTCCTATTTTATTATCTTGGCGTACAAAATTAGAGGTTTATGTTGGTTGTAGGGCAGAGGAGAGGGAACCCTGCCATCGATAATCCATATATATTTTTGTTATAGATAATGGTAGTCTAAGAAAACGACGTTTGATAGAAAGATCAATGCTTGCTGAGACCAAACAGTGCATGTAAAAACAGTTGAGCGGTGGGTAATGCGTTTCAGCATTGACGACACTGATGGGTGTGACAAGCGACTTTGCGGGCGGCACTGCACATGTATCAACCCATGAAATGTGGAGCGTCTCGGAAATGTATAAACAATGGTAGAAACAGAATTTTGTAGGTAAACCTTGCTCTTTCTCACGACCTTATTATCTGCCCTGCATCTCTTGTAGTTTTTTGCAAATAAAATTTGAAGTTGTCACTCCTATATAAATGTTTAATGTTTTATATTTAGGATTCATATATGATATTCAAAGTTTTCCTTATACTGTTTTGTTATTTTTAACACATATTCTTAGCACACACACATATATACATGCATACATACACCCACACACAAACATCGCATAAATCTTGTATGTAAGCATTTTTTTAAAATATACATTAATATTATCCTTTTCCTTAGGTTATATAAATTTCTCAAACAATGCGAATTTTCTGGGAAGTAAGCATTAATTTTAAAAAAATGTTACTTGTTTGATAAATTACTGCTTCATTTTCAGATTTATTTTAATTTACAAAACTCCACCCACTCATCACTTCAAAAAAAAAAAAAAAATCGCTGATATATTTGACGGTATCATGAAAACATATGCATTATTTTCTGGCTCTATTATAAAAGCAATAATTAATGCAAATAAAGATTTAAAGGTTGTCGACGTAGGTACACCAATAAGAGTGTGATTAATTAAAGTTTGAGGATAAAAGACAACAATGGTGAAAGAAAATGGGAGTCAGAAAACCAAGTGCGAAAAGGGGAACTTTACTGCCTCTATCACGATACACGCCAGATTCGAATATTCTTTTTCCGATCAAATAAAATTGAAACAAAAACCAATCCGCAAAGGAAGGACATAAAAGTGAAGCAAAAAGCGTACGGTTTTTGGAAAAAAAGGGGTGGGGGGCGTAATTAATTGCTCAGTTATACAAAGCCTTTAATAGACGAATGCTAGAAACGCGGGAGGATGAGGAATAACAGAACCGTATTGTAGCGAGAATCAGGAAGTTGAAACAGGTAGATAACAAGAAAGATAAAAGCAATGGGGGAAAATGAAGGTAGTGGCAATGTAGGAAAATCAGTTCTAAAGAGAGAGAGGAAAAAACGGGTAGAGATATTCAGGAAAATAATACACACACACACACGCACGCAAACACATACATACATGCATACATACATGCATACATACACACATATATACATACATACATACGTACATACATACATATATATATATATATATATATATATATATATATATATATATATAGAGAGAGAGAGAGAGAGAGAGAGAGAAGAAAGTAAGAGAGTGAGAAAAGTGTAACTGAGAGAGACAGGACAAGGAAAATAAGAAATAGGGAATATTGCGTAAGTAGAAATAGGCGTATACAGAAATAGAGGACAAAATCGCAAAGTATGTGGTAGGCAGGCGAGAGACAGTAGGACAAATCAAAGAAAGAGAAACAATAAGAGAATGTGGGTGTAAGGCAAAGTGAAAAAATGACCAAATCTTTAGAGAATGTTAGTATGCTGGTATAGAAAAGGTTACCAGATCTTTAGCCATACTTCAGGTTTTATAGGCTGTGGCACAGAATGTACATTGGCAGGCTACATGTTCAAAGGTTTAAATAAAAGAGCAGAAACACAAAAAGTGAATGGAAGGATAAAAGCAGTATACATTGATATACAATAGACCCATGGAGGTAGGTGTATGTGTTCCTGACTACCAAAATATAAATCGATAGATCGATATGTAGACAGAAAAAACAAGACGAGAAAGAGATAGATAGATAGATAGATAGGAAGAACGTGTCGCTCTTGTATTTAATTTTTATGGATGCTTTTGTTAAATGATGCGGGAAATTCATATAAATTCATATAAGGAGGCATTGCACTGAACTTACCGCAGCGATAATATGGACATTTGAAGCTTCAAAAATTGCGTTTGCAGTTTGTAATGAAATTTTTACAGATTTTGAAATGTAAAAAAAAATAAAGAAAGAATAATATTCAGTAAAAAAATTTGGCCGCCGTTATATTTTTTCGTTAAAATTTTGGCTATAGATTTTCCGACAAATATGACCCCGTAGCAAATTTGACAGAACGTGGATATTAGTATATTACTTTGGAGTTATAAATACATAAATAAGTAAAAAAATACTGAAAATTACAAAAAATGGAAAACATTTATTATCATCAATATGTCACCTCGAACAAAATTCAATGAACTTTCGTATTTTTTACCCAGACTAGAATAAGTACTGGAGACTGGATAGTGAAGTACTGCTGGTATGCCAAGTATTATAATTTGCTAGCAGCATTTTTTCTAAGCAACATTATGTGTATAATGCAGCCGGGAATCGTTTATGCGATCATTATTCTCTTCTTTTATTTACTTGACTCAATAAATAAAACATAAAACTGAACAATAATCATTTTCCTAACAATATTCTTGAATAAATAATCATTCATTAAAATGTGGGTTTCTCCGAGCACGTAGGCTCGGCCAAAAATATTCCCTTTGAACCCGTATAAACGGGTTCAGGGCCTGTCTACCTCCCAGGACGAAACTTTGCCCTGCAGCAAAGCCTCGTCCGAGTTCCTCTCTGTTGAACAATCTGGTCGACTGTTCCCTCAAGGCCTTCTCTCCTACTAATCTTATAGTAGGCGGAAGAGTCCAACATTGACTCTTTAAAGGCAGGAAACCACAACGCCGCTATTTTCAGCCTGACTCCGTATGGAGTCCTTTTTTATTATTATTACCACACAATACCCTTTGTTCAACCAAATAAATCCTTTGTCACAAAAAAATCAGAAACAACCACTTTGAAAAAGTTATATACAGGGATTACGTTCACAATTTCTTTTTAGTTTTACAACAAACATTTTATGTGTTGACAACAGTCCCTTTTTATTAAGGACACTATTCCTTATTCCTAAATAATGAAAAATTGGATAAATTTAATAATCCAATGCATATTGCGCTTTTCGGGTAATTCAAAGTTCGTAAGTGAGGAGATGGGTTTTTTTACTCATTTTTTTTCCTTTTTCTGTAGTCATGGTATAAAATGAAAGATGTTCAATATCTTTTTCTTTTCCGGTTGACTTCTAAATATTCCGTAAATTTCATTTTTCTTTTGAGCTTTCTGATCTCTGGTACTGATTGCGGTATTGGAACCTAAACGTGTCAAAGACGTCATCCATAGTGTCATCTTCTATGGGATCCCTGTGAATTACGCTTTCATACCGTTTTCTAATTTGGTTTACATGACGTTTGTATATAAATTTCGGTTCCCTGAACCATGTAAATCATGTTATCAATTTGTCTGTCTATTGTTTCTATCTCTCAGTGAGATTTATTATTCCCAATTACATGGAAAAAAACCTTTTCACCGATCTTAAAGCGCTTTAGAAGCACTTTAGTCCTATTTCCCGCTTTCGTTTCACTCGGAAGAAATTTGTCAAATGCCGATTTTATTTTCCTGGCAAACATAACCTCCGCTGGCGCCTTGCTATTAGGTGTTAAAAGAGAAGACCTTAAAAACTCGGTAGGAGTACCTCTTGCCTTCCTCAGTGCTCTTTTGAAAGTGTCCACAAAACGCTCTGCCTGTCCATTACTTCTTGGGTGATATGGCGCCGTGGTAATATGTTTTATCAGGAATGACTGAAAAAAATCCCTAAAATTCATAGGATGTGAACTGTGTGGCGTTATCTGTTACGATACAGTCAACAACTCCGAGACGGGCAAATAGCTCTTGAAAAAACTTTACTGTCACCTCCAAGGTCGGCTTCTTACATTTCAATATTTCTGGCCACTTGGTATAACTGTCAACTACTACAAGGTAGTATAAACCATCAAGTGGGCCAGAAAAATCAATGTGTATCTGCGACCTCGGACGGTCGGTTTTAGGCTAGGGATTGAATTTTATCGGGGATGCTTTAGCAGCCAAAGCACGTCCTTTGCACGATCTTACAATGTTTTCGATATCTTTGTCCATGTTGATCCAGTAGACTAACTCCCCATCAGACTCTTCATTCCTGAAGTTCCCGGAAGGCCAACATGTAATTCCTTTAATGTTCTTTTCTGTAGTGTAGATGGGATTACTACTTTGTCTCCGTACAGTATTATGTCGTTACAGAGCGAGTAAACTTCTAAGATATTCTGGTCTTTACTGTTCAGTTTGTCCTTTCCTTCTTTTATAAACTCATGATCCGACGCTTTGTCTATTATCTCGTCAATTGTTATAGGAAGCTCCCTGACAGTATTGCACAAGGTTCTTTTTATTTCGGCCTCTGTTTTTATTGCAGCAATGGCTGTGTCTTCCAGGATACTTAGGTATCAATCTAGACAACCCGTCTGCATGACATATTTTAGTGGCTAGGAGAAACTCCATTTTGTAGTTAAAATTGAGAAGAATGGTTCCTCATCTTTGCAATCTATTAGCAGTATGTGTTGGCAGACACTTTTTTTGGTCCATATATATAGTAAGGAGTGGACGATGGTCTGTCTGCAACAAAAAGTCCCTTCCATGAATAAATCTATGAAATTTAGTCACTGCAAAAATGATTCCTAAGGCTTCCTTTTCTATTTGCGAATAACCCATTTCAGCTGGTAATAGTGTTCTAGATGCATGAGCGATTGGCTTTACCGATCCATCCTTTAACTTGTGTAAAATGCACGCCCTGATGCCGTAGGAGCTAGAATCACTGGCTGAAATGATATCAAAGTTTGTATCGTCATGAGTCAGGAACAGATCTGATGTAAGGATCGCCTTTATTTTCTCAAATGCTTCCTGGCATTCGGTTGTCCATTCCCACTCTTTATCTTTTCTCAATAGTTCATTGTGGAGCTCTCAAACCGTGCATTCTTGGGACACAAACTTTGTAATATATTGGCAAAAAAACTTTGAAGAGCCGACGCATTTTCTGATGCTGGCATATTCTTTATTCCTTCTCCCGTCTTTGTCACTTATTTGTCAAAGTACTTAATCCTCTCTGAGAAAAATTCACACGTCCCGTCTTTTAATTTGAATCCGTAATCCTGGATTCTCATGAACACCTGCCAGGCGTGCGATTTGTATTCCTCGATGCTCTCGCTTTTCATTAGAACGCCATCTTAACCCCGAACGGAAGTCTTTAAAATTTGTATAAACCCTTGTGGGTGTTTATGCAAAGGAGCTTCGAGCATTCCCATTCCACGGGCATTTGTAGATATGCGTCGCTTAAGTCAATCTTAGAAAATATTTTCTTCCAGTGAGCTTAGCGAATATCTCCTCTGGACATGGAAGGGAATAATGGTGAGCCTTTAGGGCGCTGTTCAGCCCCGTAGAGAAGTCAGTACATACACGAATATCTTTGCTCTTTTTTTTTTTAAATATAAACTGTAGGAGATGCCCATTCACTATATTCAACCCTATTCCAGAACTCCCACTTCAAGTCGATTCAACTCCTCGTCAATTTGATTTAACGAGGCAAATGGAACGTTACGTTTTGTTTTCTTAAAAAACTGGGTTGTCGCCAGGCTTTAACTCAAACTTAACAGACATTTTTGTGCATTTTCCTAGTTCTCTACTGAAAACGGTGGAACATATTTTTTTAAAGTTCACCTTTCAACTTTTCTGCTTCGTCAGTCAAATTTTCGACTTTTTGACATAATGAGTTAAGAGGCATATCCCAAAGTTGAAACTGTTCTAACCAATCAGCCTCGAAGAAATTACTCGTATTCTTCATAATATACGCATTTAGGTTTAAGGTTTTACCTTTAAATGACACGTCCGTTATAAGTTCACCCATGAACTTAATAGGGTCGCCAGTTACACTTTTAGCTATTCGGTTCGTTCTTAACAAAGTCAGCTTACCCAGTTTTTTTTCCATGTTTGATAATTAATTATGGATAACTCTGAACACAAATCAAGCTGTAGCCTTATATTTTTGTAAAATATTTGTACTTCAGCATATTTCCTGATGATACAACTTTCTGGTTCATCAGACTTGGTAAATTTTACAAAACCTTTTTTGTCTTGTTCTTAATTCTGAAGTGGGGACTTTTGTGCCCCAATTTATCGCAATTAAAACATTTTTTATCTTTAAAAAGACAATCTCTATACCAATGTAATTGACCACAACCGAAACATGGTCTTGACGGCGAAGTAACATTATTATTTTTGGTTGACCCTTTTTAATTTTTCTTTGGCGTACTTTTTAATGTGAGCCACGCCATTCTGTTCGATGTTTTTCGAATCCTCTCTGACGCTCTCAAAACGTTGGCAATCTTCGTCAACTTGCTGTAAAGTAATGCCGGGCTCGTATTCAAGCTTGTTGAGTACCCTTCGACGTATTTCGGCGTCTTTCGCTAAAAACAAACCCTGGAAGAAAATCAGGCATTTAAAATTATTGGCGCTTAACTCTGCCAATTTGAAGTCATCGCAGTGATTATTGACGACACTCGTGAAAGTCGTATAATCTTCGTATTCTTTACGGGTGAGATTCATGCATTTCCAAAGCTTGTGGAACGGTGATGTTCTTGGACTGAAGAGTTCTGTTAATGATTGAACCGCCTCTTTAAATTTCAAGTCGCTGATTTTCTTAGGCAAAATATATTTAACAATATATTTAAAAATATATTCTGATATGCCTAATTTCCTGAGGAAAGGCAAACTTTTTTTATGGTTAGCCCAACTTGCGCATTCTGTAACGTAACGTTTAAAGTACGAAGCGATTGTAATTTCTTCGGGTGCAAAAGTGAAGTTTTCAATAGCACTCCATATAGCATTTTGAGAGAATGCGTTTTCGCTGTCCTCATGTTGGCTTTTGATGGATATATTATACAAGTGCTTTGCTCATTCTGTGATTGAAGCATTCTTCCAGTTTCTGTTGTCTAACCTGAATTTCTAAGTGCAATTCCTCAAATTTCTTCTGCTATTCTGCTTGTTCGCGTTGAAATTTCTCTTGTCTTTCATGATATTTCTGTTCCTACAGTAGTTGTTGTTCCTGTTTGTGTTTCATCAACTCTAGCATTGCACTTTTAAATTCGTCCATTTTACTGCGGTTGTAAGTAAAATTAAGAAATGAGAGCGGGGAATTTGTTCTCTGTACACTATTAACCAACAATAAGTCTGTTTGACTTGTATGATTCTTTTACTGAAAAATTTAAAAGCGGGAGAGGAGGTAAATTTTTACTTTATCCTATTAGCGAAAACAATAAGTCTGTTTGACTTGTAGAATTTTTTTACTGACTTGTTGGAATGGAAAAAATAACAAGGTTCACCAAACTTCGTCCCAACCACTGAATTGAATTTGTAGAAATCCTTTTTTTTTTCCTTTTTTTCACTGGTAGTGTTATAATTAACACTGGATACTCTTTTGTCGTAGAGTTTTATTAGAATTCCTTTCTTCACCACTGTTGTAGACACTGGCAAAATTTTTTTAATGATTTAACGTGAAGTCCGATTCTTCGAATCCTTCCTCGCCAAGATGTTGCGACTAAGTAAATGGTTAAAGAAATAACAAAACAAGTGTTGCAGATATAACATTATATTATAATTTTATCGTATAGACAAAAACAGTTTACTCATTACAAAGATGCAGCTTCGTTTCGGTGCATTACAATTGCACCTCGACGGGTGAGAACCAAAAATGGTTATGAACAATTCTGCTTGTAGGCAAGCCGTATGGGAAAAGTCACTTCCTTTTTCCCATTTGTTTCAAAAAATTATACATAAAGCTAAAAGGTGGAGTAAACAATAGCGCTTGTTGATAGCAGTTTTGTGAAGGCTAGGTGGGGTGTTCTTTGCCGATAATCACGGTCAAAGGTTTAGGCACAGCATCTCACAAGTGTCGTAATAGTGAGGGGTGGGGAAGGAAAGGTGGGAATAGGAGATAGTAATAAGATGGAATAGGTAGGAGGGATAAATTCTAGCAACAGCTATAGTAGTAATTGAAAATGTTTTTTGTTTTACTATAAAAGACCAAGCTAAAGCTGAATTACATACGTTTATGTTGGAGTTATCACTACTAATTCTGTAATCAATGAAAATGTTTTGTAAATTAATAAATTAAGAAGTGGTGATTTCTTCTTGGTATGTTGGATATATAAGTTATTCCGGTTTAAAAAAGGCGTTTTGATTTAAAAATTAAATATAAGTAGATATATATATATATATATATATATATATATATATATATATATATATGTGTGTGTGTGTGTGTGTGTGTGTGTGTGTGTGTATGTATAGGATATGAATAGAACTTTTATAATCTAATTTTGACCTATTCTCGGACAGTATAACTTGTAGAATAAGTATGGGTTTAAAACAATTTATCTGAAAGTATTACTAGTAATATACACACACACACACACACACACACACACACACACACACACACATATATATATATATATATATATATATATATATATATATATATATATATATATATATATGCAAAAAATGTAAGAATCATAATCTAAGATAAATTAGTGGAGAGGTGCATAAGAGGGTAGGAAGTATATCAAAGGAGGTGAGTTATAATTTTAAACGTTTAGAATTATGGAATTAAGAATTCAGCAAGATTGTAATGTTAGATCCTTAATATGTCTACAAAAAAGGTGGTTTCATATCTTTGGTTTAATAACTGGGTATTGTTCAAAAGTTCAATAATACATCATTTCTCCTGCAAACATAAAAAGCAAGGTTCGTTCAGTGGATTTGCAAGTTCTGGCTTGTCTTAAGATTTTCCATTTAACCTTAGGTGCTTTTCCTTCCTCCTTCAGTTTCCAAAAATATTTCGAAAGTGATGTCATATTGCATTTGCCTGCATTTGTAAAGGAGTTTATATGATTGTAATAAATATCCTTAAAAGGTCTTCTAGTTGATCCCACATGCAGCTTAATATCTCTGGGGTACCCAATTGATGAGATATAGCACATATAAACTATGGATTTCGTTAAATACCTGTTTGATAATGGGCATTGGTTGGAGATTCTGCAATTACATAGCTCTTGGGGTGTATCAGATTTTTGTGTTTGAGTTTTGTTTATTATCGTTATGAAGATTCAGTGTTCTATTGTTATATGATTTAATAATTTTATCTAGATTTCTAGAACAGCTATAACTAATTTTTAGGGTATTGCGTTTGAAGATTTGATTTAATTCACTCTTCTTAGGAAAGTTCTTATTAATTAGATTTAAGGATTTGTGCCCTAATTTGTTGAAGCGAGGTGTATACCAAATTATTCTCCTTCCTCTGTTGTTTTTTTTTTTTTAGAGTAACTACAATTTTCTCCATATTTAATTTTGGAAGATCTGTAACCACTCTCGGTAAAGATTTTGTCATAGACAATGTTGTGCTTATCGAATATTTCCTTGTTAGAAGAGTGCTTGTTTCGCACCTTTCCTCCCCCGCCCTCACTCTTAGGACGCTTTTGAGATGCTGTGCTTAAACTTTTGACGGTGGTTATCGGGAAGGAATCTTCCCAGACGAGCCAGCATTAAACACCCCACCCAGCCTTCACCAAACTGCTATCAACAAGTACTATTGTTTCACTCCGTCGCTTTTTTTCAAACAAATGGTAAAAAGGAAGTGACGTTTCACATACGGCTTGCCCACAAGCAGAGTTGTTCATAACCATTTTGGGTTCTCACCCGTCGATGTGCAGTTGAAATGCACCGAAACGAAGTTGCATCTTTGTAGTGAATAAACTGTTTTTGTCTATATGATAAAATTACAATAATTATCGCTCTATTATCGGTATCGAGGTCATTTTTGGATTAATGCTTTATATTTTATTTTCGTTCTCACTGCATCGGATATATATATATATATATATATATATATATATATATAATTAAATAAATTACAAACATTATTTCTGCTTATTTTTAACATAACCCTTTCATATTCAAGAAAATGTTTACGTGTATTACAATCAAATGAGGCAAGAAATGCACTGGATGGCAACTGGTCTACCGCAGAAAGAAATGGCAACCTACTGCGGGAAAAAACCTCCCTCCCCAGTCATACATGATAGTCTAAGCGTTTATCATGCATGGCACATAACTGACATACGGATTTGTTGTGTTTATCTTCAAAGTTCAACTGAAAATATTTTGTAATACGATACAAGAGGTAATATTTCCTTTGAATAAATTGTTCTAGACACCTAGTGATGGACTTTGATATTAAAATGTGTAAACAGGAAGAAATATGGGTGGTTTCATATCTTATATAAACACCCAATTATTATTTCATTATCATATTTCATATCATATATCAAGACCCAATTATTAAACCAAAGATATGAAACCACCTCTACTCAACTAAATTAAGGCGAGGTTAAGCTTGCTTTTTTATACTGCGATCGCCTAGGCATTTTCCGGATTCAATCTGGGCCAAGCATACTTTATATGTTGATAAGAAAAAGAAACAGGATGTGTATACTTTTGATGGATACATATATGCTGATGAAATTTATAAAAAAAATGGTTGGTGTAGATTTTAAGTAGACAAATGTCCTGCACATAGTAAGGTTTTTGGGCAATTTAGGAAAAGTGAAAGCGACCTTGCGGAAAACAAAAGTATTTACAGCGAAGCTTCTGAGTTAATTTGAACACCAGTGATAGGTTATAAATACATCGAATATACATTATACATGTCTGTAAGTGTATGTGTGTATGTCTGTAAGTGTGTGCCTGTATGTGTGTGTGTATCTGTAAGTGTGTGTTTGCGTGTGTGCTTGCAAAAATAAAAGTTATTAAAATAGTATTGTTGATTAAAAAGAGTTGTATTAAATGTAGAAAAAGTACCCGTGATATAAAATAAAAAAACAAAAAACAAAACAAAAACAAACAGATAATGCAGTTGAAAGGTGGATAAAAATGATTAAACAAGAAATGCCGAGAAAACAGTATTATTTCTCAAAACTGACACTGATAAGTCAGACAGTTTCCAGTATAAAAAGAAACTAAAATAATGTTATAAAATCGGTGAGAGAAGCATTCCTAAAAAGAGGTTGGTAACAAGAGACAAAGACGCAAAGAATGTGAAGAAATTCAAAACAGATTCAAATAAAGGAATGTTATTATTATGCCATTATTATCATGCAGATATTGAATGGGGAAAGCGATAAAGATAGAGAATTAAAACAAATGAGAACCTGTCCAGATCGAGAGTAGAACAGAATAGTCTTTAAGAAAATAAAAGAAAGGCACAAGAAAGGAAAAAAGAGAAGAAAACATGATAAAGAACTAAAATGCATCATGAATTATTAAAATAGTGTAGTACACGTAAGAGAAGACATAATGCGTTGATATTTTTGCTTAAGATCAGTCTAGTATCTGTGCACTCTGCCTTGGATCAAAGTGTCACTCCCCTTCCCTCAGTATTCGTTGGCTTTAATTAAGATCAAAGTGTTACCTTTTCGGGATCAGTGCAATATCTGTGCACTCTGCCTTGGCATAAAATGTTACTCACCGAAACTGTTAGAAAGTACACACTTTTAAAAGTTCATATTAAAATTAACAAAATTGACTCGAAAATAAAAATGAGGCGACAACGTCTAAAGTGAATTTTCTAATATACATGACAAATTAAAAAAAAAGAAATGTTCGTTGACATTTTACCAAATAAAAGCAGAAGAAGAATGTGAGAAAAGTTACATTACAAAAATAGAGATACAATAGTCTTAGAAATGTGAAGTCATAGAATGTTGATGAAAGAGAAATGTTACAGGTGAATAAGGAAAGAGAAGGAGCTAGAGAGAAACTGAAAATAAAACTATTGGGAATTGAATAAGAAATGACTGATTCCAATTTCAGCTCTGATATTTTGTAACATTCTGTTAAAAACACGTCAGGCTTTCTAATGACAACTTTTGGGTCGACGTTGATATTCTGCCGGATTGCCGACGAGATTTGGTTGAAATTTTCGCCTATACTCGTTATTTGTCAAGTAAGTCCCTTATAGGACCTTCACTCTTAATTTATTGTAGAATGTTTGCAAATATATATGTATTTTTTCCTCTATGGTTTATGAGTTATCCATGGTCAAATGGTACGAAACTACGTCTAGAATTAGTTAATCATATAGTGTATTTCAGAACTTAACCCCAAGAAAAATTATAACATTAGCGAATGCATACTGTATGAATTCCGAAGAAGTAGCACATCTATAGAGGAATATAAAAAAATATCTGTGGTTCACAATTTTTAAAAATTCATAGTGACATATACGACAAATCTATTCCTGAAGATTATATAATCATAATGAAGAATTTTGAAAGAGTCTATTGAATTAAATCTGCATGGAAATACCGGGATTTGGCACAAAATTAGTTGAACTGAAGGATGCTAATAATATCATGGCCGGAGCATGTCTGCAATGAGGAGGTTTTAATGAAAATGGAAACATTTAGCATCAGAAATAGAGTTTCTAGGGCACACATTGAGGAAAGAGGGCTTGGAAAATTTGACATTCACAGGACATACTGAAGGCAAGAGGGACAGCAGAATGCATCGTTTAACATACCCAATGAATTTGTGTAAATGGTTGGCAGATCATAGATTCGGAGAAATAAAAAAGACACATTTTACTAAGCTCCTCAATGGGCAAGAAATTCTGGAGAGCTATTATCACACTGGTCCCAAAAGGACATAGCAAAGAAGAAGAAGAAGAAGAAGTGTCTATCTTATTGCTGACCTACAAAACACGCTTAAAACTTTTATTATGTTGGAAGATGTGAGGTGGATAATTATTATTATTATTATTATTATTATTATTATTATTATATGCTTTGCCGTCAGAGCCATTATACTCATCTTGGTTGTTATACTCACGTTATTTCAATCATTGTAGTCTTCGGATTTCTTCATGTGTCTTTTGTCATGTTAAGTTCAATGAAAATAAAGAAAAAATATAGCTTTTTCTATGTTAGTCTCAACCACTTATTTGAATAGAGCTTAGAAAAATGAAAATAAGAAAAATAAAAATTAAAAACATTTGTGGAATTTAGAAATAGGGTAAATTTGAATACTTGGAAATTCGGCAAGTTATTAACTGGTCAAATGTTTAAGAACGTATTTAAACGAAGCTTTAATTGGTAAAAATATAACAGAATTTAGTCATTTGTGTTCAAGCATTAGCGCAGTCAACATCTCCTATTGGTATCTCTAACTTTACATTAAAAAGCATGGCAAAGGCTTAAAATATATTGAACGTATAATTGCTGGTGAGTTTGGACTTAGTAAAATTGCTGTTGCAAATTCTAAAAAAAAAGAAAAACTGAAGAATATCGAACGAAAATTTAAAGTTGTCAGCCCGAGAAAATTTCATCAGCGTTGACCAGGATGCTTCAACAAGTTATCCTGCAAGATACCAACCGATCATCAAAGCAGATTAAGGACCTTGCGGACGCAGAATGCAGCTCATGAAAATAAGACGGTATCTCTGAGAGAAAAGCTTAAATATCTCCACGCCTGTTTCCATACCACAAAACAACTCGGTCAAACATGGGACATAGAAAAGTGGAAGAAGGTTTTGATGAGAATAAAATTAACCTGGATGGTCCAGAGGACTTCTAACGTTACTAGCACGTTAACGATATCCCATCGGAAACATTTTCTACACGACAGTGGAGGAGTTTCAATCTGAATCTGGGGTGTCTCCTTTCAAGGAAAAGTGCAGATTCAGGTCATACAGGGACGTCAAACCGCGGCTAGCTATAATGGCTTGTTGGAGAGAGCAACCTTCTTGGCTGAAGGCCGTCACTGGTGTGAAAATGACTGGATCGTTCAACAGGACAAGACTACAATCCATAATGACCGCAGGGTTTTTCGTGGTGTATAACATGATTCTTTTGGGCCATCCAGAGATTTCATCTGACCTGAATGTAAATGTTAGGGTGGATGACAAGGGAATTTTATAGAAATAGACCTCAATTCCAAACAGTACATGATGTTCGTGAAGCAGTCTTCCCCCACTTGAAATAATATTCGAGCATTTCCTTATTTTAAGTATGGCCTTAATCTTTTGACCAGCTAGCATTTAGCCTAATTTCCCAGTGTTCAAGTGTTTCCTAATACATGTAAAATAAGATTTGATTTTAATTTTAATTTTCATTATCATTATTATTTGAAGGTCAATTCAAGTAAGTGGTTGAATCTAACAACGCAAAAGGCATACTTTTTGTTTATTTTCATTAGCCTTCAAGTTTGCCTAGCAGTGTATATATATATATATATATATATATATATATATATATATATATATATATATATATATATACATATATATATATATATATATATATATATATATATATATATATGTATATATATATATATATGTGTGTGTGCCTTGAAGTTTGCCTAGCAGTGTATATATATATATATATATATATATATATATATATATATATATATACATATATATATATATATATATATATATATATATATATATATATATATATATGTGTGTGTGTGTGTGTGTGTGTGTGTATAAGAGACAGAACAGATGGAGTAAAACTCCGCAGTTCGTAGAATTTACTAGAATTTATTAGAATTTAAAAAGTACTCATTATAACGTAGAGCAAAATATTGTAATATTTTTTTTAATAATAGATTATAATAAAAACATTTTACATCAATATAAAACGTTTTATTATAATCTTTTATAATAAAATATTATAATACATATATATAATTATAATAAAAATATTATTATATATATATGTGTGTGTGTGTTTGTATATGCATGTATGTATATATATGTGTGTTTGTGCGTGCGTGTGTGGAGAGAGTGATACATGTTTATGTATCCAGAAGACACATTAAGACCCAAATGAACAGGCTAATTTACGTCAATTTACAGCAATTAATAAACAGGGTTGTCTATTCAATATATATAATGTTTAAAATCATCAACATTATTCTCATGTATATATTTATATCAGTTCATATATATATATATATATATATATATATATATATATATAAAGAAAGAACAGTAAGATATATAATCCGGTGTTCTTGTTAATGTTTTATTTTTATTTTTACAAAATGCTCAATGTAAATTTACAGAGAATAAATATTATAAATTAACTGATTTAAAATATGGTTTTTTCGCTACACAGTAATAACCATGTTTCAAAAATAGTAGTTAAAAACTTTAGATTATTGAATATAGGAATAACTCATTTTTAAATTTACTGAGTTTTAAACACACATATAAATTCATAATTTAATGTTTCCAAGGATACAGAGGAATCTAATCATTCAGACAGGGGCTGTAGCTTTAACTATTATTTATTAACTATTATTGTATCAATAATGAGTTACGTTCGAAAAAAGAGGTCAAGTTTAGGAAGTGTAGGGGTTCATTTTTCAAAGAATTCTGACATCCGTTAAATGCATGTCATTTTTCTGATTCAGTAAATTTTTATTTTTTATAAACTTAGTAATATATAGTTTCTCATGTATGCACAAAGGAGATGGGTCATCTAATGACTTACATAATTCTAGCTTTTCTTATTAATTTCCATTTTACTGTAGGTATTTTATTGGATTCTTTTAATTGCCACAAATATATATATATATATATATATTATATTGGATCGTGGGCGTGTTTATAAATAAATAAATACGCTAAAAATCCACCTACGGCTCAGTGGTAGAATCTCCGGCTGATACCAATTCAGTCGGGTTTCGATCCGAGCTAGAGGCAACCGGATGTCTAGCCACACTGATGAGCTGTGAAACAGCGAAACAGTCTGTCTGTGGATGATGTTATATATATATATATATATATATATATATATATATATATATATATATATTTATATATATGTACTTAAACGTATCTCAGATCACATTCAAAACTCAAAACAATATCAAGTAATGAATTTATTAAATGAAAAATACATGATGAAAAGGTAAACCAGTTTGAAAATGTCCAAAATTCAATATACTCTCAACACTAAAATCATGAAAGAAAAGAAAAAAATAATCTTACCGCCTACGCTAACCAACAATTCTCCTATTACGTTGCATTATATATATTTCATTTTACCTTTGAAAATATCTTCTATGATATAACCACTCGAAATATTGAATATTCTATTTCAAAATTGATATCTAAAATATGAAATGATATATGAAAAAAATCGTAAGATTATCAATCGGAAATTTAAAACGCCCACAACAAATACACAAACGTCGACAATGTTAAACGTAGCATTCACAACAGATTGCAAAATACCGAAAAGATTTTAAGAGATGCACAGTAATTATCATTTTAGGAATGTTGTTTCGTGATAAACTGGGATGTGACTTCTATTGCGGGATTGGCAAACAAAAGAATGATGGTAATTGCTTGCCGAAAGAACTTGTAACTTATGCCGAAATTGTCAATTATGGTCCGACTCGTATGAACAAAGAAGCAAAATAATGAATACACCGCAAAGAAAAGAACAGGATTAATTTATTGTTTGATGATAATATTTCTAGGTAACTGAATTTGTAGAGTATTCTGGTATTGATTACTTTACTAGTTTTTATTTTAAGCCATCGATAATATGATCTGTCCGGGCCAAGAAAGGAGCCTTATTTCCTTTATTCCTATTTGCTTTAGAATTATTAACATTCATTTGTTTCAAGATTATTATTTGGAAATCTGTTCTCCTATGATTGGCTGAATGTTTGTCGTTATATATTTGATTATCGTCTATAGTAATGATGCGTTGTATTAAATTAAAATTTATTAAAAGAACTCTTTCTTTCTCTCTTTCCCTCTCTCCTTTTCTCTCTTTCCCTCTCTCCCCTTCTCTCTTTCCCTCTCTCTCCTTCTGTCTCTCTTTCTCTCTCTACACACACAAACATATATATATATATATATATATATATATATATATATATATATATATATATATATATGTGTGTGTGTGTGTGTATGTATGTGTGTGTTATTATAAATTTAATTCCTCGAACTAAAGTCTTAATTGTTATTGTCACAATGCTAGCCGTTTTATCCTCTATCCTTATTCAGATATCTGGAACTAAAGTTTTTATCCATATAAGGATATACTGTTTTTATTTCGTCTAATCGCATATTCAGAGTATTCACGCTAAATCTGACAGATGTTTTAAGGAAAACAATGTAAATAATTAAACCAAAAAACAATTTATTAGAAAAATAGGAAAGTGTTATAGTAATTAAAAGACAATTCCCTCAAGCCAAACTCAACACATACAACGGCCTCGATCCGACTCTGGAATTTGGCCCATGCGGCCTTCATCATCTCGGCTTTGATGTTAAAAGCACTGCGGTTGGTGTTTTTTTCAAACTTGCCCCACACATAATATTCAATGGGTCTATAATCAGAGGAGTTTGTGTGCCAGACGTTGACTCTTCCTGGACATGTGGCAGTGAGCTGAATCTTGCTGCAACACATATGGTCTTTTAGCCGCCAACTTCCCCAGCTAAGGCTTGGCAATGGTGTTCAGCAATTCCACATAGACATCTGAATTCAGCCTGAGACACTCTTCGAATATATGAGGTGGAATGACATCACCCTCACTCTAGACATACACCCAAACCATCACAATTTGTGGAAACTTAGTATTCATGACATGAAGACTGTCATATGGATTGTAGGCAAGGTATCTGTTGTTCTGGGTGTGGTGCTGCTAACCCTGATAAAAATTCTTTTAATCAGGGAAGAAACAGATTATCCCTGTTTCAGCAGGATGTTTCGCCTTGTTTAGGAGCTTCTTTGCCTTTGTCAGACGGTTCTCTCGAGCTTTTTCTGTAAGGAGTTGACCTTCACATCTCTTGTATGATTGGCAGTTGAGGTCCTCATTCTAGCTTCATGGTGGAAATTGCAACACTCATTTCTAACAACAAAGCCCGCATTCCCTTTCCTGAGGCTTCCATCACTTTTTCCTGTAGTTTTTGGATGCATTCTAGTGTACAAGGGCAACAGGAACGTCTTTCCTACAAGCCGCGGCCTCGTAGTCCCCGTTACAGCTCTCCATTTCACATTGTTTTCACATTTTTCTAAGAGCATTAATTAACTCTTATGGTTTCGTTATTTTAATATTCGGCACGAATAATTATGAAGCGGGTTACACTTTTCCAGTAATCAGGTGGTTGCCACTCGTCAATATCAGTTAACTTTGACACCTCTAAAAATGTAATGATTAGGTTTCACAATGCCGTTTGCTGTATACAGTTATTCCAAACCAATTTGAAAAAAATAAAAACATTAAACTCTGTCAAATTTAGGCTGAAAGCCCTGTAATTTTTGTCAATTAATTTTATCGAGTTAATTCTTCTGATGTGTTTGCCTCTTCCACGAAACTGAATATATTATTTTTATGAACCTCTACGTTTTCGTGTAACCTGATCCTAAATGTTACCATCTACTTGAGGATTATTAAAATAATCCAGAACATATATTTGGAGAAGATAGTGAAGCAAAGACATGGCAGTAAAGGAAAGCGAGAGAAAAAAAGAAATAACTACCAATTGTAAAAAAGCACAACATATGATTGTCAGCATGGAAAACAGCTCAAGATTGTAGATATTAAAATCAAACAAATACATTAGTTCAAATACTTTTGAAATGTTTTAACATAAGACGGAAAATGTAAGGCTAAAATACTCAGCAAATTATTATGAAACAAGAAAATATCATTAGAAACAAAGAAATGAATGATGTGAAATGAATGTTGTGAAATGATGAGGCTACTAGAGGCAGCAGCGAGGCGGTTCTACAGAAGGATGTTGGGAATACCATATACAGTATACGTAAACAACTCTTAAGAAAATTATAAACAAAAAGGAAGGGTTATACAATTTTACTAACCCCACAAGCTTTTGTAAATGGATCTCAGAATAGAACATGAATATATAGTAAAAAGACAAAGGCTAAGAGGTACAAAGGATAGGTAGTTGTAGAGAACCAAAACCCTCTGAATAGACATGTCATCCAGAAGAAGAAGAGTGCATGATAACGACTTTTTATGTATGTGGTTTGATTCCCTTTTATATTCTTTATTTCAAGATCAAATAGGTTTTGCTTGATGTGAACAGTAAAAAACCCTTTTCTCATACTGTATGATTAGTGGAGACACGTTGTTCAGTTACTTTCCGGTGAAAGCTTACGATATGTGATTTTCACTGATTACGGTTAACTCCTAGCTAAGCCTTATTTCTGTCGATATATTTCAAAATCTAATTGGAAGTATTTCTTTATAACATAACATCTCATAAAGATCATCTATCAGAACGCATTCAAGAAAGAGATCAGACTTAACTTAAACCACGTATAGAGTCTGATTTGTTGAAACCTTGACGAATATGTTAATTTAGCAACCTGTTAGAAAGAATGAGAACACTTTCAGTTGAGTTTTTTACATGGGCAAGAAACTTGTCTGTTAGAGGTTCAGTCATGTCTACAATGAATTTAATCAGCTGAGCCCCAACAACTGACTATAGGTCTCAATGGAATTTTGAAAAACCATAGTAAAGTATACATTTAACGCTATATCTCTCCAGAAAAAGAAAAACATCACTATTTAGGATTTTAAAAAATTTCAGTTAATATTATTTTCTTTTATATCTGTTCAGAATTGAATCAACCATGGCTCCCAACAGAATCCTTTATTTTTTATTTGTGAATTGCCTTGGCTTCTTGGAAAATTACGTGAATAGTTTCTCTTTACCTTCTCTACGGTTTTGAGTGCTGAGTAATCCTTCTATATTGACCCCACTCAAGTCTATAGAGACCTGTCTACCCTTCTTTGTAAGCTATCGTTTAGTGTAAGTCTTCTGTATGAGAGAAAGCTGAAAAACACTAGGTTCGACCAAGAAGCCATTCTTAAATACATTGATCTTTAGTTCAGATTTTAAGAAGTAGCTTTTTCATAACCCTTCTTGTTAATTCAATCGAAAGTGATGCCTTTTCATATTCGTAATATTTTAGAACTCTTCAATTTTCACGGTCGGTTTATTCTGGACACTACACTAAGTAACGTCTTTGATAAGGTTTACGAATTTTTTGAATATATCAGATTTTCTATCACACTGTTGTTTTACTTTGTCTGCTGGCAGTATGATAGCACTGGTTATATCCCGAGAGACATGTTTTTCTATTTTGATGTGTGGGGTTTTGGGGTTGCATCAGTGTCTGTCTCACTTTTCATCTCTACTTCCCAAGCTGTGTCATTTATTTTCATCACAAAAAAAACTCGTTTGTTAATTCTATTGAAGTTGTCATCTTGGTTCAAACGGCTTATTTATATAAAAACAACGCTTGCGAAATACGTGTACAACGACTAAACGATCGTCATTCAATCTACATTATTTTGACAATTAAATCCGTATAGTCCCATACATATATTTTATGTAATACAAACATACATTTTTGCATTATTTTTATTGGAAATTTTATGATTATCTACATCCAGTTGGAATATCACATTTCAACGACAACTTTGTAATAGATGTACAAAAATACACAATGAAACAGACGAAATTTTTATATGATGTATATATTTTGTCTGCTTAAACCAAACCTCATACAGAAGTATATATATGAACACTTTTAAATACATAAATACATTCATATATATATATATATATATATATATATATATATATATATATATATATATATATATATATATATAGAACACCTTTATGCTAATCTCATATTTTGCTAAATGGATGTGTATGTAAATCCATATGCACTTATACATACGCATATTTAATTCATGCAGGCTGAATTAAAACGAACAAGCAGTTAGCATAAGAGAATCTCACCCGCGCAGATACAAGCAAATGCACTCAAGCAAACACACGCACACATACACACATGCACGCGCGCACACATACAAATACACACGCACACACAGTAACTTTTTCCTCACCATTTGCCTGCATCCAGTCGACGCAAATAATCTAAAACAGATAAAAAAGAAAACTGCTGATCCGCTTTCGATCAATCATATTTTTCAATAATTTCATGTCAATGATTGATTTTGCTGTGCAGACTTTCTCCCCTTCTGTCAATTTTATATTTATTTTTCAATTTACTTTATACTATTTTTTTTCATCGACCATGTTGATTTTCATCGATCCTTAATCAGTTTTCATCTCATATTTGTAAATTAACGATCAACATTCGTCATAATCTTAGCAGTATGGTACCACATTTAGCACATTCCAGAACTTGACAGTTTTTAATTTGTCCAGTTGTTTCGCACCAGTATTGTTGGTTACTTCGGAGAAGATATAATCTTTTTATTTACTTCTAAAATATTCTTCCTTGCTTGCTACAGTAAGCAATATTCGAGGTCTATATTCTTTATGAAGATGATAATTGTGATGATGATTTTGATGGAAAACGCGACACCGAAATCCGAAGACGTCTTGGATTAGCGAAAGAGGCATTTCAAAGGAAAAGTGATTCGATAGAAACAAAAAAAGAAAAAAAAAGAGTGCTGCATTACTATGTAATATCAATCCACTTATATAAAAGTGAATGCTTAAAAATCAAGAAGAAAACTGGAAGCAACTGAAATATGGTTCTTCAGAAGGATATTGAGGATTAAATGAAAGAGTGGGTAAACAATGGAGAATCGTAAATAAAATGACAATAAAAAGTAGTTATGTTTAGAATCAGGAGAAGACAGCTTAAATTCCTTGAATACAAAATGATTTGGGGTTGGTAAAAGGAGCAAGTGTACTATACCAAACCAAGACTTTGGAAGATCACGAAGGACGAATACAAAAGTTCCTGGTGAAATAAGTTGACGCTATTCCTGGGCGGCTCAAGAAGCTCGTAGCGAAATTTGGTTCCAATAACGAATTTTTAATAAAATCTCATGCTAGAAGGCCTCTTATAACCATTTCTTGTAAAAATTATAGTTAATACATAAATTATACTTACTTTAAAATAGGGAGTTAATTTTCAATAACACTTTAAAAGAAGGATGTCCATTTGCATCACACTATTATTTAACTGCATGATATCACAAACGTATATACTAATGACTTTGCCAGTAGCAATTTCATTTCCTTTCTAGGAGGAAAATATGAATTGTAATACATATACCGGGTGTAACGGCAAAATTGTCCAAATTGTGTAACAACAAAATTGTCTAATTGTTCTAACAATTGGACAATTTTGGTTTTAAGCTCTGAAACTTTTGGTGTTAAGCTCTGAACCGTTGTATCGTAGAAATGATTAAAAATATCTTACTGGAGTTCTCCGAATTTTTTATAACACTATTGGACTCTACTTTAAGCAATAAGGATGTATAATTACTCTCCGAGCTTAACAGAGAAATCGTGATGAAATCGATCATAAACGGAAATGACGTGTTTATCATTAATTAATCATAGCTAAAGATTGGAAGTTCACGAAGGATTGAAATAAAGTTTAACTGTATATTTATTATTCCGGGATCATTTTCTAACTTATTAAAGGTGATCTTCTCTCACTTTAATCTTCTACCTTTCTATCCAGGAGTAACAATTTGCCTCACAAGTTTCGCGTTTCATTTTCAAGTCTTTTTCACTGGTCTTTGGATTGTCATGGCTGAAACTCCCCTCTCGGGTGACAAACGTCTTATGAATGGAATTGTATTAATTTTAATTGATCTCTTCAGCTCTAAGTTGAAATGATGATCACTTTCCCGCTTGTGACCTCCTGACCCAGTTTTCCTCTCAACTGTTCCTTCTTTTTTAAACTTATTCACCATTCTCTTGGTGGTTCTTGAATGAACTTTAAAGATGAAAGCCAAAGTATGAATGTTGGTACCATTATTGAAGGCCTGCATAATCATTTCCCTCTCATCATTGCTATTTGGAGAGACAGTGGATCTGAGACAAAACAATTTTAACCTTCTCCCTTTTAAGCTGAATTTTTACACGATTGTTACGCAAAATGGCGTTAAGTTGTACACACACACACACAAACACACACATACACACACACACACACACACATATATATATATATATATATAACATATATATATATATAACATATTTAACATATTTATATATATATATATAATATATATATATATATATATATAACATATATATAACATATATATATATATATAACATATTTATGTTATAAATTTTTTTTTTAAATAAATAATTATATATATATATATATATATATATATATATATATATATATATATATATATAAGAATATATATTAATGAGGAAATGGTGTGAAAAATAGTGAAAGGAGTGGAACGTAAGGCAAAAGGACATTAAATGTTGATCCAGATAAAATAGAAATATGAAATAAGTAGGATAAAAGAAAAAAGAGAGATGATGATCTCAAAATAAAACAATTAATAAAAGGGATAAAGATAAGAGTAATTAGGCAAATAAAGGAATGATTAGAAATCAATGGGAGACTGTAATTGATGAAAGAGGACGAGAAAGTTGAGGGTATGACGCATTCATGCAGAATAATGAAAAGAGAGATTGTGTATTTACAAAAGTGGAAAAAATTACAGATGAGACGAACAATGTTGAATCAAGAATTTGTTACATGAACAGAAAAGAAAGAAAGAAAGAAAAAAGAAAGAAAAAAAGAAAAAAAGAAAGAAAGAAGATTACTTTCTTGGGAAGAAGGCACGAGTGACCATAATCGCAGTCTGAAAGTAAATAATAAAAAAAAAAAAACTAGTGTGAGAATAATGAAAAAAAAATGAAACCAATTTATTGAGCACAGATTATTTAATTTGCAGTTGCGCGTTCTTTTATTTTGATTTCTTTCATCGGTTAATTATACACCCGAGTTTGTTTTCTTTCATTTCCCAACAAGTATCATTGAAGTTGACATTCAAACGAGACGAGTAATTGAATTACAGAAGGCCGACCAGAAACCATCGACCGGTCCACTAGATATAATACTAAATCAAAATGGCTGGGTGAACGTAAAAGAAGCCCTCATTGTCTAAAATTAACGCTTTTTAATTTAACAACGCTTCTCTTAGTAAAGTGTATTTACTTATAATTATAAAGACATATATTTAGGTTATAACATTATGAGACACGTGATATTTAAGATGACTGAAAACTGAATCGGATAATAATAATAATAATAATAATAATAATAATAATAATAATTCACACAAACAAGAATTTTTCTACTTTCCGTAACAGCAATTTTATGAAATGGTTTTGACTGATTAATATAATTTTATTATTTTTGTTGCATTTTCTTAATTGAAGCACCAATGCGTAATTATTTCTTTTGTGTTTTTCATTTAAAACTATTGTTTTCGGTTTAAATGAGTCTGATATTAGTGGGTGTGTTTTTATTGACGTGTTTTTATTGATTATAATACTTTACTTTTAATGGTAATTGAATTTTAATAGGAATTCTTTGATAATGCTTTTGGATAGTGTTCATTGTTGATTTGATTAATATTTGCCTGTTCATTTAAAGTGTCTGAGACGTCATCGATATTAGTAATACAAATTCATACTAAAAATGTCGTGGCATTGGTGTTATATAATTGAATTATTTTTTATTAGATATTGATCCTAAAGTCTTCACAAGTGAACTACAAATATATAAGAAAATAACAAATACAGTAAATTGGACATGATGAAAAATGCTCAGCTAGGTAACTTTACATTTCATATTCTATTACTTGAATCGTTATTGAACATGTTTATGAATTTGCAAAAGAATAAAATGAAACAAAAGAGAGAAATCTGGATGTGAATAGGAAAGGAAAGGACATTTCAACTTTGGCGCTTCCTTGATCACAATCATTCAGATTGAAGTATTTTTATACATTTTAACATGTAAATCTTATAACCTAAATATCGAAAATGACTCATGAACCTCTTCAATTCTTATGGCAAATCATAAGTTAAGCAAAACATTAGAAGATAATACCAAGAACTACGAGGAATGTTTTTTTTTTATTTATCTTCATGACATTAGCTAATAAATATAAAAATCTATTCACAAATCTAATTTGAAATGTTTTGTTTTTATTTTCTCAGATATTTTCTGTATACTATCATATGACTACAGTCTTATATATTGACAAGTTTTTATACCTATCACTGATTTTTAGAAAAAAGCTTATTTCGCACTGAACTACATATCCTGACACGTTAGAATGATTTTCATATAATCGTCCTTAAATACAATTATAGTTTTTATCCAACTAGAAATAGATCACATGATTTTATTAAACATCACATTGATACATCTATCCACAAAGCACATATCACCAGTTTTACTTTCTTCTGCTTACTCAAACTAAGTATTTGGACATTTCTTTCTTTTTCTAAAATATTACACTTTTCCTTGTGTTTTTTACAGATTTCTTTCTTTCTTTCTTTCTCTTTCCATTTTTTCTTTCTTTATATACTTGTGTTGTTTATATTGTTTTTTTCATCATTTCTTACTTTATTCTCTTTTATTAAAATTCTTTCATTTTTCAACAGAATAATTCAAGTCTTCATTTCAATCCTAATAATTTGTCAAATAAGTTTTACAGCAACTGCAATAGATTCTTTTGACAGGAAAATAAAACTTTTACGTTGAGAATGCCTAAAATGAAACATAAAAAAATCCTTTTAAAACGAAAATAAATAAGCTAGAACAATATTTTTTTCGAAAATCAAATATCTATAATTATTCTAGAAATGTTTCGAATAAGTTGAGTGAAGTCCTGCAGATAAGAGTGCAAATGAAGGAACATTCAGAAAGCAAAAATAACACAAGAAAAAGAATTAAGGTGGAAAGTAGTTACAACGAAGAAGGGAGATCATTCGTATTTGAGACTCGTCTTGTTATTGTGCAATTATATACACATAAACGTACATTGCTTCTTCCCACTGACAACCTCAGCATATGCTTTTATTACCAAAGCTTTTTCTATCACCGAGCTAAATGAAAACACTTTTATGTTATTATTACTTGTTTATGTATGTGACGCTGCTCTTTGTAAATAAAGGCATTTCTGAAAAACTCAAATTATATATACACAATTCATTTCATGTATAAGTAACTATTTTTATGGATAATAATTACAATGCTTTCTCCAATTCGTTTCAGCAGAATCAGTATAGCTGTCGATACTACAATTGTAGTAGAAATAACAGAATTCATTCGTTGAACGCGAAGAACCATCTGACTTTCTCAAATTTGCTATTACGTAAGAATCAACATTAACAACAATGATGCATGAAACAAACAAGTGAATGATATCATTTTGTTGGCGATACTTTGCCTAACAAGTCATATTCATGCGTCGTCAGCGAAGACAGAAACAGAAGAAAAAAAAATACACAACACGAGTGTGCTGGAACATCTATAACACAGAAAGTCAACTGAGGGGCGAAGATTTTTATATAAAACAAATTCAGAACTCAAAATCCTACTCTCAATTAGGGAAACATATTCAAGTGTTTCCAGCATCACTTTTATAGTTATCGTATTCTCCATTTACAAGTCGTGTCCTTTCAGGACGGGGATAATGATAGCTCTCCTCAATGCCATGTCCTTTATTACTCTCAGTAACTTTTTTCATTTTTAATTTTTGTTCTCCTACCTCTTCACTATATTAGTCAAGTAAGTTGCTCGTTGTTTTCTCCTACTTCACTCGGCTTCCATACATATTCTTTTTATTAGATTCTCCATGCCTTCTCTTCTCATTATTCTTGCCATAATGTACATCTATTTATTTCTAATTATTTTCTTTAAAACTTACTCATTAATCACCTGCTCTGTCCGTAGTATTCCGAGTACCCGTCGGTATGACTGCATTTCTATCGCTAGAAGTTCATAGCAATTTAGCTTTTTTCTTTTCTTCTAAAGGCATTTCCACAATTTCTAAATAATTTTTAGTTTCTGAAAGGCATTTTTCGGCATTTGTAAATGCCATCTCGTGACGTATTTGATACTCCACTACTTAGACTGTCTCTTTGACTGAAACTAATACATTCCATCTTATATTTAATTATTAATATTTTTTCTTGCTTTACTCGATAACTCGTTTTTCAGTTTTTAAAAAAAATCTTTCATGAAAAATGTGTTATCCGTGTATTCTATGTTGTTGAGGTTATGTTTGCCGTTAGTAAATGCAGGGAGGTGTTATAATTCTCTTAGCAAATTATTGCAGTATATTGGCATATATCCTTTGGGGAAACGCATTTTTATCGTTTTCTTATTTTTGTTATTTTGAATTCATTGAACTCATTCTCTGTCCACTTCGAAACTGCTTGTTCTCATTAGGTGTTACGGATTACTTGGATATATTTCCTCCATCGAAATCAAGCTCTCCTAATATTTCAATTAGCTATTTATGTCTCATCTTGTCTTATGGTTTTGTTCAACATATGAAATATAGGCATAGACTTCTCTGCATTTGTATTGATCGCTTTGATTGGATTCGCATTTCTTGATCAAGGACACAGTTCTTATCCTATTTCAGGTTTAATTCTGCTGCATAATTGTTGTGACCAAGTAAATAGTTACGAAATAACAAAACAAGAGGTTGCAGATAAATCGTGTATTGAACAGTAAATACAACAGCAGAGTGTTACACGACTTGAGAATGTGTGACGGTTGACCAGCGTTCGGTCTATCTCACTGTTAATATTTAACAGCCCCCCACGAGGGATGTATGTGGCACAAGGCCGAGTTCAACGTGGGTTCTCCGAGCCCGTAGGATCGGCCAAAAATATTCCCTTAGAACCCGCCTAAGCAGGTTCGGGATCTGTTTACCTGCCTGGACAAAACTTTGCCCTGTAGCAAAGCCTCGTCCGGGTTCCTCTCTGCTCAAGGCAGAGAGTTTGACAGTTGAACAGTCTATATCACTGTTTATATTTAACAGCACCCCACCCACGATGGGCGTATGTGGTACAAGGCCGAGTTTACCTTGGGGTCTCCGAGCCCGTAGGCTCGGTCAGAAATATTCCCTTAGAAACCGCATAAACGGGTTCAGGGCCTGTCTACCTCCCGGGGCGAAACTTTGCTCTTCGGAAAAGCCTCGTCTGGGTTCCTCTCTGCTCAAGGCAGAGAGTTTGGCAGTTGAACAGGCTAGAGCAGTGTTAATATTTAGCAGCTCCCCCCACCACGAGGGATGTATGTGGCACAAGGCCGAGTTTACCGTGGGTTCTCCGAGCCCGTAGGCTCGGACAAAAATATTCCGTTAGAAGCCGCATAAACGGGTTCAGCCCTCTCTACCTCCCCGGATGAACCTAACTTTGCCCTTCGGCAAAGCCTCGTCCGAGTTCCTCTCTGCCAAGGCAGAGAATTTGACAGTTGAACAAGCTATAGCACTGTTCTCCAGAAGTTTACTTTCCTACTAACTTCATAGTAATTGGAAAATTCCACAATAGACTCATTAGAGAGTGGACACCACAACAATAATCTATTCATTAGATTCGGTGAAGTTCAAATTGCTTTGTATCTGATTTCTTTTTTCACTATGAAAATTTATCTGTTGAGATCATGTCTGAATTTTACGTCTTCAAATTCAGTAGCATTGTCAAAAAGCATCTGGTTGCCAGCATCTGGTTCTGCTGCTTTGTTTCTCTTCACCTTGAGCAGTGCTGACCTGACTTCACTACGTGTCCTATGATTTTTTCTATATTATAGGTTTCTTGCCTCATTTGTCTTGCAAGGACTCTCAGATGTATTCATTATACTGCTGTTGTATATTTATCACTTATCTTTCCTCACTTTTAAGATTTTATGAATCCTCATTGAGAGCAAATTTCCTCTCCTGCTATTCTGTTTTGTGCATCACTTATACCTATCTTCTACAGCTTTTCGATCGTTTCACATTTCTCGCGGAGCTATTCTTTTTCTAGATTGCACTTATTTGTAATGTTCTTACTTAGCATCTATATATTCTGTGCATTTTCCTGGAGTTATATGCTCTTTCTCTTCTATTAGACAGAAAATTTCACTTGTTATTGACTACCTTTTTAGTGTTTCTCCTCCCTTCAGATGACCTTTGGCAGTTTTCACTAATGCTTCCCTAAAGTTGTTCCACTTTGAGGTCTTGACGTTTTGCAATGATTTATATGTTTCTTAACTTCGACTGATTATATTTGTTTACGATTTAAGACGCTCTGTAGTTTATTGCATTGTACCTTAGGCATTGTTTGGGTTTAAGAAGTTCTTTTACAATTTTATCCTTATTTTGCATCTGACTGGCAGTTATCGCTCTCACAGTCAGCACTTGGGCATGTTTTACAGTGTACTATTGCATTTCTACCTCGTTTGTCGATCTCTAGGTAGATTATCTGGATTTTTAATCTCCTTTCAGGTTTTCCTGGGTGCACAACAGTCTTGGGAGTTAATCAAATCAAGTGTTGTTCATTCGCTGTACACCAATACACACATTTTTCTCCGCGTTTCTTAGGAGATCAAAGTCCATATTGAACATCTATTTCACTGTCTTTTTCCATTCCTACTTTTGGTAATAATCCTTTCTTGTGATTTGCACTGGTATTTGGCATTTGCAATGTGCTTATAAATCATATTTTTTTCCTTCCTGTGTCCTATCTGACGTGAATATCAGATGTGGCAATATTGAATGCCTTACTTTTCAAGTTTAGCCCCAACACCTTTTCTTCTTGTCATTTCTTCATGTTATCTTCATAAATTCATTTCTCTATCGTTCTCGTCTTCCATGATTTCTTACGTAGATTGTTGGCGTGAAACCTTCCTTCTTTATTCCTTATTTTATTGTGTTTTCCTTCTATTTTTGCAATCACTTTAATACGTCATCGTTGATGTCAATAGAAGTACAAATTATGGGAGATAATGGGTGAGAAAGGGAAAGATAGATAGAAATAGAAAGATGGAAAAAGATTTAGAAATAGAAAGATGGGAAACGCTAGAAAACGTGAGAGATACGACAATAAAAATGGTAGTAAAGAGAAAGAGGAACCTAGAGAGAGAATTTGAAGCCAATCAATATTGAAACAATACGAATGAGAATATTTTAAACACAGAAAAAGCCGGAAATCTGTACAGAGAAGAAAACTAAAAAGAAACGTATATGAGAGAAAGGGGAAATTACTGGATTTTAAATGGAAACAATTTTTAAGACTTACACAAAGAGTAGCATAAAGAGACTGCGCTAAATTAAAGTGATTTTGTAGAAATTAGGAAAAATATAAAGACGAATAAAGACTTCAAATAAGTAACTGAGGTGAGACGTAAACAAAGGCAGATAATAAAAACTGAGTTGACGAAAAAGGCTCGTCTTTAATTGCATCCGCTTTGATCACGTAGACTATTACTGTTGCTGGAAATATTTGGAGATAATTATATTTCTGTTTGACGGGGATGCAAACATTGACATATTCAGAAACAGATGGCAAAAATTATAGAATTAGCACACTTAGAGGATTTAACTTTGTTCTTTTAATTAGCAGTAAAAATAATAATCATAGATAAGATGTAAAACATTTTTATTTAATAGCTGAAGAGCACGTCTTAATTAAGCTAAATAGGTTAAATTATTTAAATTAATGGTATATTTTTTCCAGATCATGCTGGAGAAAATATTGTTGAATAACCCAATAATGAAGAAAAAATTATGGAACTCATCGAAAATAAATTAGAAATTTTATGACAACCTTAATAGTTTTAAACATGGATTTCACTAATTTAGACAAACATTTTTTTTATTAAAATGGTTTCAACTTTCCCGAATTGCGGATAATATATGGATACTTCATCTGGACTGTTTAGATTTCACCATATCGTTTCGATTGTATTTAAATTTGGACTGTGTTCACAAGCCATTACAGTGCCTTCCTCAAGAAAAGTTTTCATCCTTTTTATCTGTGACAAGATGCATTATCAGCCTTCGATTAATTTTATCATCGCCAAAACAAATTGATTGAAAGGAATGAGAAAATTATCCAGGGTTTCAATGTACAAATGTGTGATGACTTTTGAGGTAATAATTGGTATCTCTCTGGGTCATTTAAATCACATACAACCTCATATCATGAATGAGTTGGAAATATGGTCATGCTTACCTCAAACAGACATCTTATGTTTCATTTGAACTACACCAGGCAAGAGTTCCAGCATCATCGATTTGGACAATGTAGATTTATCACTAAATATCGCTTTCAACTAATCAAGCATATGCCATGACTGTTTCAATATAGCCTACTCTAACTTCATTTTGTTCTGTTTGCGGATTGATACAAGTTTTTAGTTGGTTTTTCGATATGAAGATACCATTTTATTAAACGAATTTCTAGCAATTCTGACATAAACATTCCAATTTCGACTCATTTTTGTTTCATTTGCTTTGTTGTACATTGTTTATTTTCAAAGCATGTTGCCTCGAGATTCTATCTTGACGCTTTGATGGCTTTCGGGTTCTCCCAGTATATTTTTAGTTTTTTTTAAAAATCCCATTTCTTTTATATTTGCACAAAATTTTAGGCACCGCTGACTGGGAATCACCACGTGTTAAACACAATTCACTGAAAATTGGCTGCTTGAATGAGATTGACAACCTTTCCCATTGTTTGAATTAACGGTTCTTTCGTTGTAACCATGTTTCTTTCCAATTAGTTATGCTTAAACTCTTGTTGAGGTCTGCAAGAACTATTTTTTTATCTGTAGACTAAATTACATATGTAGTCTTTTGCTGGTGTTTGTTTTATTGTTTAAATTAAGCATGTCATTCTATAATTTTTTCAAGGTAACCAATATTAATTTGAAGATATTACTTTAGAAAAGGTGGAACAAAATTAAAAGCAATATTTGTATTGAATGCGTAAGGCTTGTTTAAAATCCATTACCCCATGAATCAGCTTTATTGGAAGAAAGATTGGCAGAGGAAGGAAGCTCATGAGCATTTAAAGAAGACTAATAATGCTTAGAAGAACATTTCTGCTTGAGTGATTGGGCTAATCTGATTTTAACTCAATTGAAAAGTTATGGTGTAGCTTGAAAGCTCGAATTCCTCAGAAAACCCTATATAGATCAATGACTTGAAATACATGTGAACATGTGTTTGATGGATTCGAATATTGCTAAGGACTTGTGAATCATTTACATTCAATAACTGCGAACCAGGGCTATGCAACTACGTATTAAAATATAAAATCATTATACTTGGATAAATTTGTACCGTTTCTTTTGTGTATATTTCGTTCTGAATTGTATGTTTAAAAAATATGCAATTTTAAACATTGTTAATTTTACATCGAAATATAGCACCGCTGTAAATTTAAGATGAAATATAAACAAATATACAAATACTTCTTTCGACAAAGTCGAACTCGACGTTAACATTTACATTAAAACTGTTATTTTTCCAACCTCGACATACAAGGAAAACATTTTTACTAAAAATTAAAAAAAGAATTCATGCTAATACATAGACATACAGATTCAGACATGCCCAAACTTTCTGAATGAAATCTCACTTCATTCAAAATACAAATACAAAAACAATACTGACCGTGATAAACACACCTCGGGGACGATATCTCAAAGGCCAACACAAGGTTTGGAGAAAGCTTTACAACTCAAGCTCTCCAGTTATGTAATCACTGGAACGGTCTTCTCGATCCTAAATTTCTTCATAACAGCTAGGTCCCTGGAGGTAGTTATCAGTAGTCAGTCCTTGAGGTCAATGCAGGCGTTCCCAATAGTCAATCCTCGAGCCAACCCTCTACATAAATGATCTTCCTAAGAATATACTGTAAACATGTATGCCGATGATACAGCTATATACGGACGCACCTCTAAAACTCTGGACGGTCAGAGATTGGCGACTGAACTCTCTTCCAATCGTGCACAAACTACGCAATGGAATAAAGCTGGCTGGTTACATTCAACATCGAAGATATAGTTACATTCCATCATCACCGATCTGACCCTAAACTACTATCAATCTGGATGAACAGTAGTCCTCTCGGGGAAGCACCTTGAAAAAACTGTTCGGTCTCAAAATCACACCCGACCTCAAGTGGAGCTCGGTACACATGATCCAGGGTGCCGGTAAAATGGTTGGTTCCCTGTAACTCTACAGTAATTACTTGATCACTCCTGCTATCCTCTCCCTATACAAGAGCCAGATCAGGACAAAAATTGACTACTGTTTTCACATTTGGGAAAAAGTTCAAAAGCGTCTCAAAGCCCTTGTGCATGACGAACTATTCTCCACCTTTCAACCTCTCTCCAACAGGCGGGATGTGCCAAGCCTCTCACTGATATACCGCTACTTCCACGGAAAGTGCTCAGATAAACCACATTTCCTGTTCCGTCCACAGCAATAATACACCATTTCACTTTCATTGTAGTGAACCACCCACATTCCTTTCGTATCCGATCGGTGAGAAGTAAGTTCACCAGCTTCTTCCCGTGAACTACTGTCCTGTGAAACTGACTCTCAAAAGGATGTATTCCAGATCACTACAGCCTTACCCTGTTCAAAACTAGTGTTAACCGTTATCTCCCGTTCCTTCATAAACAAATAATCTCCACACGTAACGCTCTATCTCGAGTGGTCCCTGGGCCTTGTAAAGGATGAACTTCACTGTTAAAAAAAGAGTCATTAAAATTATAAGCTGATTTATGATTTTCCGAATGTTTACAATGTGGGTTAAGTGTTGAGGTTTCTTAGAGATTATTTCAGTGAAAATATTCGAAAGGTGAAATAAATTTTGCCAAATCACAATACTTAAAAATCATTTCAGTGTTTTTCACTTCTTTTAATAATAAATTCTGTTATATTTTTAATATTGAAGGTTGTATATCTTATGAATATGCATTATGTCTGAGATTAAATTTGTGAGAAAAATCTTACACAATTTCTATTATACCGTATACATAATATATTAAATTTTCTTATAAATAAATACATACTTATCTATCTATCTATCTATCAAAATTATATTTCAGTGCGTTCGCTCACGGGTGTTGTTGCGTTGCTCTGTGTGTTATTGTGTGCATAGAGTGAGTACTCTCGTGCGATTGATGTTTGTTTTATATATATATATATATATATATATATATATATAAGTCGCTCTGTTACTTATTACTTTTTTATGTCTTTCTTGTTTTTGTTAAACATTTCTTTGTCTGCCGAATCGATGAATATGAAAAATATCATTAAGCAATAAAGCAATATTTTCTTACAAAAGGAAAGATTTGCGGTGAATTTTATTGACAACTTTTGTTAAACTTTCACATATATTTATGTGTTTGTATATATAGCTGTTGTAGATTTAAATATCTGCAGTATAGTCTTTTCAAAGGAGATAAGTTATCGATGTGACATATGAAGTGAAGCCCTATAAACATTTCTGTAGATATTATATACTTAATTGATGTAATTTATTGATAATCGCAGGTATGGTTTCTTTCAGAAATAATCCAATGATACAGTACTAATCATTTGCTATAGCACCATTGAATGGCCGAGAAATTAGAAACAATTAATATATAAGGAAAATAATTATCTCAGTTATATAACGTGTCTATTTTATTATAAAGTGTAAACGAAACCCACAAATTTACATAATGTCTCACTATGCACACGCACACACACATACCAGTATATATATATATATATATATATATATATATATATATATATATATATATATATATATAGAAAGAAAGAAAATGAACCCCCTTAATTTCCAACATAAATTTTGTTTCTCATGTATTTTCTCCAACTTTGGCATATAGAAACAGATTTTATCCTTACACAAAAGACATTGTTTAATTTCTTAGTCCAGACGTAATAACAAAATGACTATTGACGATTATATAACCGAGTTAAAATGGAATATTGTTGAAGTAACATAATTACGTTCCATATTCAATGCCGATATTTAGCTTTTTAATCTTCAGATATGAACTGAATAAAAAAACAATCGTTAGCAGTAAAGTTGGAAATAAAATGTTTGTTCTTCTCCCAGTGGCAGACATTTTTCAGGACACTTTATTCATGGCATCTTCATGATTATTTTTATTATTTTTCTTCTCAGGTAAGAGGCTCTATTCACAATCTTTTTTGTTAATTTTATTCTTCTTCTGTATGTGCTGTGTAAGTGATCGTGGTTCTCCACAACTTGCTGTCTTTTGCAGCTTTTAAAACTTTGTCTTTCTGTTATATCTCCAAAGTCCCTTTCCGCCATCAATTTACTTAATCTCACTATGTTATACTTTGTTTTCCTTTGTCCTACTTGTCTTCTGTCTGTCACATAAGCATAAGATTTTCTAAATCAGCATCATGTGCCCCAGAAACCTCAACTGTTTTGTTCTGATGTGAAGTATTAGTCTCTTTTTTCTTTCAATTTTCTCCAAAATTTCGTCGTTACACACATTTTCAATCAATGGTCTCCTCAGCATGCTTTTGTAGTATCACATTTCTGTTGCTTCAAGTCTCCTCTTCAACTTTAAGGAGATCGCCCAGAACTCAGTACCATACAGGAGGACAGATTTCTTCTATCAATTTAGTACTCTTTTCTTTCTTTCTAGTGATATTTTTCTATTTTTTAGTACTCAGCGTAGCTTTGGAAATGCTTCCTTGACTATTGCAATACGCCTTCGTATTTCAACGTCACATTTTCGGTCCTCTGTTAAAACACTTCCCAGATATATTTTTGCATCTCCAATATGCCCTTCGCCATTTGGGTTCATCCTTTTGCTAACAACCATGAATTTTGTCTCCTTTCTTCTCGCTTTATTTCAGTACCTTATGTAGGAGTTTTTGTAACATTCTTTCTGCCTTTGCTTTCAACACTGTGTCATCGGCATATTTTATGCTGTTATGAATGTGGCCGCCAATAATGAATCCTAGTATGACTTTTAGTTCTAGTCTCGCCGTAGATGCTGAATAAGTCCGGTGAGAAAGCACAACCTTCTGTTACATTCAATTCTATTTTTGTATATCTACTGAGCTCATTTTCTATCCGTATGCAGACAGTTTGTTGCCAGTATAGGTTCTTGATTATTCTAATATCCTTCCTAAATATATCCAGGTTGCTGAGCAGTTCCGACAGATCTTTGCGTAATTTATAAAGCACATGTACACATCCTTCTGCATTTGTATTGCTCTTTTTGATAAAGTTCTGAATATAAATATCGCGTTCCTTATCTCAGTGTCTTTGATGCTGCAGCGCTGATTCTGTCCTATTTCCGGTATGATTCTGCTGGAAAAATATGGGACAGCGAAATCATGAATATTGCATGCAAGAACAGGATCTAAAGAGATTGATGTTATAATTTTCCTCATTTCCCCATTTAATGTGGATCCCGTAGAGAAACACTGAAAGATTGTCGAAAGTGAAACCAAACTAAACATGAACATTATGATTAAAGGAACAAACAGATTGCACATTAACATTAAAAGTTTATTATGACAGCGGAGTGAGGTTTGTGTTTAGCACACTCCAATACGAAGTGGGCATTTCATTCGTCGATTGCACGGTTTTTGTAATAATAAATTCGTCCTGGTTGATATTTTTATTTTATTTTAAGTGCCTGAATAGTTTCTGTTTTTTGATGAATACCTGGGACATATCTGGACATAAAACATGAATGCCAATACAAATGAAAACAGTGCTAATGTGTAAATCATTTTCTACTAAACCAGTTAATAACATTTATGCTTCAAGTAAAAATATTTAATATTAGAAGATAGAGAAATAAAAGGAAATAATTGGAGGGATAGATGTTTGTTAAATTATATACACATGTGTTTCAATCCGTTCGCGTAAAACTCTCTCTTTTTCTCTCTCTGTATATATATATATATATATATATATATGTGTGTGTGTGTGTGTGTGTGTGTTTCTCTGTGTGTGTTTCTCTGTGTGTGTGCGTGCGTACGTGTGTGTGTTTATACATAGTAAATATTCTCGGCTCATATTTTTTATATTATAGGATAATATCTATTCATGTCTCACTTCGCTATCACGTATTTATTTTTTACATTGATATCAAGTGAATTCTCGATGTAACTCACCGGTCTGAGGTTCTTGAATTGGTCTCCAGTCATAACTTACAAAGAGAGCCAAGGTGCGTGCCTTCGTTGACTAGAGTGCTAAGATCACTAAATTCAATTTATATATTTACATTAATTCGACTATCTAACAAACACTTTATCAATCTTCTATGGCCTAAATAAATTCGATCTTTTTAAAAAGACTCCATATCTGCGTATGCAAAATATTATTGCCTAGATTATAAAACTAACTTCTTTAATCGCATTCATATATGTTTTGATGTAACTGTTTACACTGTTTACATTGTGTCGCAAAGGACACATACCCCAGTGGATAAAAGCGTTAGTTGGAATCCAGACTTGACCCAAAAAGTTTTGAATTCAATATAACAGAGGGTTTTTTCCCCTCTGTTCTATTGAGAGTTGAGTTACTAAATGGAAATAATTGAAACTGATATGTCCACAAAAGATATGGCACGTGGGACTAGAACAACCAATCTCGATGAGCGAAATAAAGGGTTCGATTCGACATTCCAGTTACCTGAAGATGGCCGGAGCGCACAACGGCCGAAATGTTGTGAATCTGACAACAAAGGAGAAGACAACAGTCCGAACAATATATAGTGTAAATAATTACAATAACTCACTTAACATATATAGACAGATAATGTTCTGATGTACTTGAAATTATAATACATAATAGTTTAGTGTGCATTTTAGATATTGTTAAGTGATAAAAAGTATATCAATATACGTTATGCATTGATTTGTGATAGGAGGTTTGTATCGGAGTATATTTCAGACAAATGTATATGTTTTCTAAACGAATATCGGTGAATTTATCGGAATTTCATAGAGTTAAAAACACCCACGCGCGCACTTACATAAACTCACCCACACATATATGCGGGCGCACACACACACAAACACACACACATTATTTATATATATATATATATATATATATATATATATATATATATATATATATATATGATAATATTCAGCTAGCATGCATTTTCCGTTGAAAGTAAATTAATTTTCATGCAGAAAATAGTTCTAACTCGGACAAGTACACACACACACACACTGTTTTTCTTACATATATGACATATATAAACTTTCCCACATATATATGCGTGTGTTGCAGTAATGTCTTACGTAAATAATACTATCTCTACTACGTTTTCTTTTATGTTGATTGTGGACAAAACCGCTTAATTCCATTTTGCGAGTATTGATTTTGATAAAGCAGATAGCAAATTGATACTCACAGCAAGAAGCGAAACCACTTCATCGGTTCCATCTAAAATAATCAGATTAATAAAATATTTCGTCTATAAATACAAGATTGGTATAGATTTCCAATCAAGTTCTGTTTATTATCTTTCCACAACGTCAATGAAGTATACAGGAGCGCCAGTTATGAATAAATTACTGATATTGGCAGAAACTATTTTTTGTGGATAATCAATGAACTTTTGCGTGCAGCTGAATTCTAAGTGTAATCACACCTTTAATATTTTTGCAATACAGTCGTTTAACACAATGTGGCCTTGAGTCAGACTTTACTAAAATAATCAAATATCAATATTACACCGAATATGACAACCTCAGATATTATTACAACTTATGCAAGTGATAAAATCAATTGATATTTTCCATTTTTATAATGAACGCAAATTTCGTTCTGTCGTAGAGATCCGACTTGTTACAGCGAGACAACATGAGAAACTCGAATGTACATCGAGCGGCATTCGTTAAAATCAGTAGAATTTTCCTCTGGCGTCTTTTAGAGCAACTAGATAACATACTAGGTATTTTCTCTTGACTACAAAGGAAAAAATAGCAGACATTATCACAGTAGGAAAATAATTACTACAAGCTGGATTCGGTTGGACAGTCAATGTATGGGGTTCGGTTAGCCTTTTAGATTAAGGAAATTATTGATCATTAAAATAAACTAAAATAAATTAATATAAATAATCTTTTCACGTTGTATAAGCCACGCATTTATTACGCAAAAATTCCAAAATCAATTCTGCGTTTTATACTCCAATAGTTGGATATTGGTAAGTTTTTCTGTACTTGTTATTAGTATTGGACTAACACCAGTTTGAACCACAAGTCCTTTGATTGGGCCAAGATAAAGTATACATAGTTATACAAGATGGAATTATGGTTATTGTTGTGGTAAGAGCCGGTTACCTTCCTTAATATCATGAACGAACTGATTCATTCATGATAAGTCGCTCTGGATAATTGTCAAACAAGGAAGATACTACTATCACGATTGTCCAGATAAGTGTTGTATCTTGCTAGACCCCACATCGCAACAACTACAAATTGGAGTATACAAGGAAGAATAAGAATGAACACATTGCTAGTGAACACAAAAGGAGGTAAATAATAATTTTTTGAATGCTTCAGAAGACAAACCTAAATAGGATACATATTATTATTATTATTATTATTATTATTATTATTATTATTATTTAACAAGGTATTGGTAATCAACTCCCAAGGAAAGAGAATAAATGAGATATATAACCCGACCATTTCAATGGGCTAAGAAAGTTTTGGAATGTGAACCTTACAATCATTCGTGTCGTTATTAAAACACATGGAAAAGTTTCGAAGAATACAGGACAGAGACTACAATACCGAGAAAATTGTAGATCTTCAAACACACCATTAACCGACAATTACTTATAAAAGCCTAAAGAGCTGAGAAAATATTGTCCAATTTATGTTTAAGCTGCGACCGAAAACCAAGATAATTTTTCCGCACTAGGGGAAAACGTTAAGGGACATCTACTGGTCTTTAGACGCACATTCATTGGTTGAAAGGAAAGCTTTCGCGGTTTTTGAATAGAATTAGTGCACTCCAAAACGTGAGAGCTTTCCTTTCAATCACTCACTCACTCTCTCTCTCTCAGACAAACACACACACGCACACACACACACACACACACACACACACACACACACACACACACACACACATATATATATATATATATATATATATATATATATATATATATATATATATGTATATGTATGTATTTGTATAATTTATCAAGTCATCAAACAAGATAACCTTGATAGCTTTGCTAAAAGAAAAATAGATTGTTGTTGGATAGCTAGACGAAGGATAAAAGACATCTAAAAAATTATAATAACATGAAAAATAGACTAAGGGAATATACATGGCTAAACACACACACATAAGCACACACTAATAAAAATATAGTATTTAAGTAATCTTCACTCACTACATAAATTGAAGCTGGACCCTTTTTGTGCATGTGGCATACATTTCTGTTTACATTTATTATAAATAGTAGCATGTATGCTAATTTATACCACTTAGAATTAATTATTGTACAACTTTCAATAGTTAATTTTTAAGTGAAGTAAAAATAGTCCATTAATCGCATGTGCAATAATTCATTTAATTACACCTAAAAACATGAGATTCCCAATCATAGTCATAATAATGTTTCTCATAACTAGAAATAATGGTACAAACTAACCATTTTGAGCAGATAGGCACACAACATATCCCCTAGAGTGTTTATTTTCGTTTTGTGGACCTTCTTGCAATGTCTACTTATAAATAACGCATGAATGAAGTACAGAGAGTAAATTAAAATCAGTTAAATGGCAAGCCGGCATATCTATGCAGATATCATATCTCTTTTGCTTGCGAGTTAGCTTGTCTCCTTCTTTCGCAGAATTAGTATTAAACTGACACTACACCGACGTGTGAATAGTAAACAGCAATCTTTTCTATTGTTCCTCATTTTTTGAGACTAGTTACCAATCTATCCCTGATTTCGTTCTCATTGCAACAGAATCCATGGTTTGATTTAACTCGCAAAATATTTGCTGTGACTTAACTTCGTCTTTGAAATAGGCACACATGAATTCGTACAGATAAGAGTGACATGGATCTCGGAATAACACACACCAAGTGAGCATTCTCACCGTCAGCCGCGTTAAATTTTTTTACATTTACTGTTTTTCTCTCAACTGATTTGGATCTATGGTTCCTTTGTACAGTAAGTAAAATGAAAATCTCTTTTTAGCACTTTCAGACCATATTACAACACCAGTAACAGTTGAAAAGATAGGCTGTGAGTTAGCTAGAACATGCTATCTCATCCCAAGTCAAATGTATTATGTGCATATAAAACGCCCCTTTGAGTACTTCCATCGGCTTCACTAACTGCATGTACAGCTGTATGAACCATAGTAAGGAGAACAAATAAATATAATCATTCTTTTACATTATCATGAAGTATATATATTTTTTTCTTCAAGTAAATCTTACGTCTCAAAGAGGTGCCGAGAGTAAAAGAAACTGAGAAAAAGTTATTGAGGAGAGACGGGGAAATAAAAGAACAGGATTTAAGAAGACAGATGATGACACTTAACATTTGCATTGATGATCGTAGTTGACTGGAAATCAAGAAGCTAAAAGAGTGTCCCACAAGCAAGAAGTGGGGAAGAAACTGTTATCATGGAACTGATGATTACATACATTTCTAGAATGTCAACAGTAAAATCATGAGATTGAGTTGCCAATCTGCGCTTAAATTCGTGAAATTGAAGTAGAACGAGAAAAATGATCAGAAAAATAATAAAAAATTAAACTTACAGAAACAAATATTAGCCTTGATTTGCTCTGCGAGTTCGAAATTAAAATATCATTTTCAACGAGAGAATTACCAATATTAAAAGTAAATTTCTCAATAGATTTCAAATTGTAAACGATTATAGCTAAATTGAAGCCAACCACCAACATCGCCGTTTAGTTGTAATGTTGTCGGTATTCCAAAGGAATATTTTATGAATTGCTCAAACGTAAACAAATTATTCCACAAAATTTGAAATATTGGCAAACATCTCGAAATTTGTTGCCTAAATATGCAACAGTTTAGTACTCGGTTTCTTATTGAATATCATTTGGAAAGAGGATAATGCAATGTTAATTCATAGAAAAACAGAAAATATCATTTATATTCTGTACATACTTTCATTTAGATGCTATTCATGGATCCGGCATGTTTCTCTCAAGTGGGTAATTATTTAATTTTATTATTTATTATAACAGAGAAAGAGAAAGGTAAAAAAAATATATAATGTCATATGTATTACACAAACACATATACGTGGATGTGTGCGCGTATTTGCGAATAGCTCATATACAATTTTACATCCAGTAAAATAATGTTTAATTTCGTTTTCATTTTAAAATAAGTTCAATGAATATATCAACAGATTAGAGTGTAATAACAAAGAAAAATATTACATATACTATTTGTTGTTTCAATACAAACACAAATATAAAAAATATGGACTCAAAATATGTCACCTAAAGTTTTATTATTGTTTTACCTATTTTTTTTTTACTCGAACTATGTTACTACTTAATTTCTATCTGAAATATCTTTTTTTTTTACTCGAACTATGTTACTACTTAATTTCTATCTGAGGTAAGAAAGAGCACAATCTTAACACGACACAGTTGAAACGGTGATGCCCGAGGAACACTGCAAGCTATTTTGATTCGACTGTATATAAACTGGTATAAATACAAGTCAGTACATTTCCGGCAAAAGAATACTAATAAAATTTTCGAGGTTTCCTATATTCAAATGAATCGTCTCATTGACACAAGAAAAAGAAAAGAATATCGGATCATGTTAACTGTTTCAACAGATTTAACAGAAATAGAATGAAAGAATGAATAAATATTAAAAACCTTGTCATTTAAGTATTAGAGAAGATGTAAGCAAACATTTATTTCAGATAGAGAGATCCTTCATAAATTTAGGTGACTTGATAATTAGAAATATGAGTAAAATTTACAACTAGTCAGAAATCAGTCTTATTGAATTTGACAAGAAAGATAATTTTTGCTAGCAGGATAATAAAATAATGAAGTAATTAATGCCTGATATCATTAAGCATCTATTATGGGAAATCTTTTTGGCTTAATTTCTTTTTTTGCCAGAATTTTGTCTTGTCTTTTATTTCAGATCCGAGCTCATCAAGTGTATTATTTGATGCTTTCAATTCATTCGAGTTGGAAATGCATTCAAATATGAAAACAAAAGGTATTAATGCTTGTTTTTGATTTATATGAAATGGCTATGATTTCGATAACATTTTGTCTATACCAAGGATCAATATATCCTATCAGTTTACTAAAAGCAAAATTTAAATATAAGTACGCATTACCTCAGCTATTATATATATATATATATATATATATAAAACAAAGGTGTATAAAATGTAAGAGATCAAATCACTAAAAGGAAATTTACGAATAAATTCATCATGCAAAATAGTAAATATATCCAAGTCATTTTATAATCAATTATTGTATCACAATATAAAATAACAGGATAAAAATCAATGAAAGCATTTTAGTGCGTTTATTTTGATTTTTAATCTTGATTTATTTCACGATAAGAACATTAGAATATGGAGTAAATTATTATCAGTAAATGTCTTGCAGCGAGTTTATAAAACTATCTGTCGAGAAAAAAAATCATTGGATGTTTTACAAAGTGTTGAATGGAAAGTATCAATATGTATTCATTTTCATAAAGTATTAACTTTCATAAAGTAATTTAGAAAATGTTTTGATAATATTACTGTATATAATATTGATTGAGTTAAAAATAAATATTAATACGTAGAACCGAGAATTAGAGAACCTTTTTTGTTTTCTTGCCTGTTCGAAATGAATAAAAAACAAATCATAAAAAATTATACTGACCCTACAGAGTTAATCAAATAAATACCACACTAAGCGCTTAAGATAAAAGTATTGTTTTCTTTAAAATTTTGTTTCTATGATTTCGTTGTAATGCTAACAGTAAATCTGACGATAAATGAATTAAAAAATTATACGAAATTGTTTTAAAAGGAAACTAATTTCTTGATTTATCTTCTAAAAATTAAAGGTCCACGTTTTTCAAATAATTCTTTCTTAAAACGTATTTAAATAAATATTCTTGTTTTATATAAATCATTATTTTATAGAATTTTATTAGAATTGTATACATTCCATTTAAATTAAACGTTTAAATGAAATGTTTTAAAATCATAATCTTGATTATTCGGCTTATTTTTTTAAATTATAGTTTATCATCTCTCAGTTTCAACAGTAGAATTGAAGACAAACTTTTAATGATATAAGAACTTCAGTTTTCTCTTTGATATTGTTCCTACTCATTGTTTCGATTTTCAGAAATGCTTTTAGTTTCCGTAAGCGGCGGAATTAATTCTGATTAAATTGATATAATTTGAAATGGTATTTTATACAGGTTTTTTGAAAAGATCAATAATATATGCATTTTTCTGGATAAAATATTTCTCATCAATGAACAACTTCTTTGTATACTTTAGGGATTTATATACCTAAGGTATACAAAGATATTAATGAAATGGTATTATTGTTTACTTTCATTCATTCTTATTTTATCAACGAGGTAAAAAATAATGAATCCAAATGAACATCAATATTTATTCAATACGGGTTTGAATAAAGACACTCTATTGAAGCAATCGATGTCTGTTTGGATGAAAACAATTAAGAAATAAATCAATAAAAATATGATGCTTTTAATTAAAATTATTTAAAAGGAGAGAAAACAATTTACTTTCTATATTATGTACAATCCTAAAATAATAAAGAAACTAAGAGTTGAATTAAATGTATATTATTTGTCTTTGTTTTTAAGTTGAAATAATTACATATAAATAAGATATCAATAATTTTTAATTATTTACACCAATCAGTGTACCTCATTGTTAGCAAAAATATCAAAACCTGTCAATTCTACTAAAAGTAAATAAATAAATAAATAAATAAATGTAATAAATTGTCATGATCTCAGATTTTCCGTTTAATTAAAATGTGATCTTGCTGTAAATGTCTATTTGAACTATTCTCAGTATACCGTTAAACATTAAATAATAGAGAGTCTTTGAAGAAATTATACAAGCGTGTAAGTTACTTGTTCACTTTATTTTTAGTATACGAAAACGAATCTAACAATTATAATAAAAGATCATTGACAATACATTTATAAAATGTATCATTTTTAACATATTATTACAAATAAGAATTCATTGAAAATTTTATTGTCTTATGATATACTGTCAAAGTAAGGTAAAAATAGCTTGAAAGTATTTATCTGAAAATAATAATTAATTTTTGAGCTGCATAACTTACACAATATAAAGACTGTTGATATATATATATATATATATATATATATATATATATATATATATATATATATATATATATATATATAATATGATAAAAAATATAGTCTTGAGGAATGCTTTATTTATAGGTAAAAGTGCCCAATATCAGAGATAGAGCTTATGGAAATTTAAAACACCAAGCGTGAACACATACTTTCGACCGTCCGTTCAAGCAGAAAACATTGTTATCGTTTGGTGTTGAACTCGGTGTACACTTTTAACTTTATATAAGTTCCGTCGCTGATATTGAACACTTTTACTCATAAATATAGTAAAAATTATATTTTTATCATACTATATATATATATATATATATATATATATATATATATATATATATATATATATATATATATATATATATATATATATATTATTGTTATTATTATTGTTATTAATATAACTGTTTAGTGGATATATGTTTTTTTGAACACGAATTATATACATACATACATAAATACATACATACATATATATATATATATATATATATATACATACATATATATATATATATATATATATATATATATATGTGTGTGTGTGTGTGTGTGTGTGTGTGCGCACGTGTGTCTGTATGTATCTATGTTTTCGTATGTGTTTTTTTGTGTGTGATAGGATGCCATATATATATAGTTCGATGCGTTTCCTCAAATCAGTATTGACCAGTAATTTTTTAGCACATTCTCGTTTATACAAATTTAAGTATAAATCATTAGAAATACATTTACACTCATAATGTATTTAATCGTGAAATTTTTCAAGGAAGGACCATTGTGAGATGAAAAAATATATAAAAAAAAAAACAACAGATTTATTTATCTGAGAAGTGGATTATTTTAGTACAAATTTGAAATTATTAAATGACGTTTTCCCTTTGATTTCATTACCAAAAGAGAAACATACATTTACTAAATATATTTATCGTCCTAATCCTGTGCGTCAAAACTTATTTTCTTTCCAATTCAAATAAGGTTCAAAAACTATAATATATTTTATTGTTCACAAACCCGTATTTTAAAATATGAAAATGAAACGAAAAAATTCATCGTCATTGACATGATTTTAACAAAAAAAAACAAAAAAACAAAACAAAAAAAAACGCATTTATTTAGAATTTAGATGTTAATGAAAAATGTTTGAAGATCTGATGAAAATGAAATGAGGACTTATTTTATGATTTAAGTTTATTTGGAGGTTGACGGGAAGAATAAGTAGAATTTAAAACTAATTTTGCATGTATTTTTTAAGTCTAACAATGTAGACAGATATTCACGCACATTCATATAAATTTGTTTCGATTACGTATTCATATTCAGTTGTCTTTTTATTTATTCGAAGTAGTCACAGACACACACATATATACAGAGAAACACAGACATCATGGTTTTCGTATAAGGAATGATAAAAATTACTATGTAGAAGAAGAAAGCTTCCTACAAAACAAATGTTTGTACATTTGGTCAGATTTTGAAAGCAGGTCCGACCGAAAAATTTTCAACACTACGTTGCATCTATGTTTGTCAGCATTTATATAGTTAAAAGAAAACATGCCTTATATTTTACATGTTAAGCATTGCTGGCAAATTGAAAAGATGACTAATATAAAACACCTACAACAGTTATATATAAATATTATATTTAAAATAGTAACGCTAAATACACGAAAGAAAGATATAGTAGTAATATTTTCACTACTTTTTTTTTTCCAATTATTCAAATATATTTGCAATATGAAAAAAAATACATTTCATAATTATCAAGAATTTATTTGAGAAAATTTGAGTTTCTCGAAACAGTTTTCGAAAAGAATTTAGTCGGTTCTGTTGAGTAAACTTGAATTATCACGTGATCAAAGGAACCAAGATAAGACAACTCGTATCAGCAACAAAAATGATCTGCTACTTTTAGTCTGAGGATAACTTTTCTCTTTCATTACTGAAGTTTAATTTGATTTGTTACTCTTTGGTGGCTACTTACCAGGAAGTCGATAAGTAAAACTGTTCGTCTTCCGTAGATCCGTGTCCGTCTGTCTGTGTGTCTATCTGCTGGCCTGCATCTCTGCGTGTCAGCACTTCGTTCACAATTCTTTCTTCTTTTCTTTTTTCTTTTTCTTCGTAACAAAATTGTCAGGTTTTTCACTTATTTCTGGTGGTTTGTGGGCGGGAATATTTTTTAATTAAATCTAGAGATGGTGACGTAACAAAACGTTATTCTTTCCTTGAACATCCGCTATGGTTCTTGCTATACATTTGTTGAATATAAATGAAATCTAAAGACGATAATCAAAACATCTACAATTGTTTATGTCATCATTTATTTGCCTTTCCTCAGCATCGCTAAAAGTAGTTTAGAATATCATTTTATCTACGATATACATATATATTTACAAACACATAGTTGTTTACTTGTAACCAATAACACAGTTGCTAAGCTCTCGTCAGTGTAATACATGCAATTTATAAATGACTTTAAATATTTAACAGGATGTTGAACAAAAGAAAAAAAAAAGATAAAATTTACTTTTCAGGTTTTAATTAAACTTATTTATTATTGTTCTCTCTGTTATATTACTCTGTATCTCATGACTGTCCACCATTCAACTCGGAATAAGTATAAATTGTCACTGAGCAATATACAGCATGTACATGTGTAATTAGTAAAGTTTTATATCAATGACTTAAAATTTTTTCAACTTTAAGAATATTAATTGGATTGTCTCTGACCAAATCTACTACTTGGAAAAAATCAACGTTGGCTAGAATATAACGAAGTGCTCAAGATAGAAATATAACATTTATCACTGTATAAGTTCCTAGGCTTTCTAAAATATTTAGTTTTTCAGTCTAATTAATTAACGAACCAGTTTCAAATACATAAGCCACCTATGCTATAAGAAAGAATCAGAAAGAAAAAAGAAAAAAATTAGCCTTTATTTTGTTGGTGCTTGATCACAGTCAGAAGAATAAAATCATCTAGTGGACAGTTTGTCTTGTAAGTGTTTATTGTTAATGTCGGCCTTTCTGATGTTCGTCTGGAAACTCCGCCTTTTTGTTCGGCGTAGGTTTTGTCGAATTCGTCCTTCTAGTTTTGATTCAGCTAAAAAGGTTGTCTTATTTTGTCGCACCACCTCCTGCAAAAGAAAATAGGCAAAAAAGGAACATTAAAACATTAAAAATATTATCAACAAAAAGAAAATGCAAGCGAACATCTCTAAACACTAACACGTAAACAAACGTTTCAGAAAATCAAAATAGACGAATGGAAGAATAGAAAAAATAAAGAATAGGAGAACAGAAGAATGGAAGAATAAAGGAACAGAATGATAAAAGGCACTTTTTCTGTATAAATCTGGGAATTTATTTATTTATATTTGTGTTATTTTATCATTATCATTATCTTTTCAGTGTGGTGTATATGCAGTCATGTATTGATGTCTGTGAATGACTCTAAGAAGCATGAGTACTGCATGCTAAGTTAATGCATCATTTTACTGTTCATTCATCAGTGTGTTTTGCGAATAAAATACGTATGTTAGTGGCAAGTTTCAATAAGATGCGAGTGAGTTGACGTATGAACTTGTAATTTCACTTGACTTCAGAGTCCTTCTGAAATCTTATATATAGGTAACTCCAAAGATTCACTATAAAATGAACATAAATGATAAAAAGGCCCCAAACTTAATAAAAACAAAGTTTTATCATCAAAATCTTGACGTTATTATTAACAGCAAACGAAACGATTTTGATCATTTTTAGAACCTTCGAAATTTTGATTAAATATTTTGTTTTTCTTATGTCAGCTAGTAATCATAAATTATTATGGTGAATTTTATCGTCTTTTTGCGGTGCAAAACACTCTTGTGTCAATTATTGCAAAAAAAAAATCAAACAATTGTCGGAATTTAGTGAAACTTTTCGCACCAATTCCCAGATAAATTAAATTATTTTGAAATATTTCTTTTTTATAAAATTTTTTGTGAAGATCTTTTTTTTTTACATCTGTTTAACCCCCACTTATTTAATTTTATGAAATGTCGAGGA